>CM066621.1:15682500-16150000 GCA_033884665.1 Argynnis bischoffii washingtonia
AATGTAATTATTACGTTACAATATGTGACTTATTTTTTTCTTTCCATCCTGATATTATGTATCTATATGATATTATGTATTATATGATATGGATGTGTGTGTGTGTGTGTGCGCGCGTGTGCGTGTGCGTGTGCATGTGCGTGTGTGTGTGCTGGGGCGCCCATTGCTGGGCACGGGCCTAACTTCAACACGAGGGGGATCAGTCCACCACGCTAGCCAAGTGCGAATTGGCGGACTTTATTTGTCTTTCGCAAACTTGCTAGGTCTTCTCAGACATGCAGGTTTCCTCACGATGTTTTCCTTCACCGTAAGGCAAGTAGTAATCATGTCAGAAATGAGGCCAGTTGTACACGACACGGTTTCTTAACCGTACGGCGTGTTAGTCGTACGGTTAAGAAACCGTGCGAGATTGTATATGACACGGCAACATATGCACTACCGAACGAGACAACGGTCAGGTACGGCTCAGTTGCGTTTTTTTTTGCATCATGAATCTTCTTAAAAAGATTATCATTTCGTTTACCTAAATAGGAAACTCAAAATAAAAAAGGAAAAGAAAGTTTAGAAAAAAAAGGAAAGAATTTGGTACATTTTGTACACTTGTCAAGAATCAACTCATAATTATTGTATTAAGATTGTTATTAATCAACTTAAATTATAAGTATAAAATTAAATGTCGTCATTATTATAAACTGATTACAATCATCGATGATCTTATCCTATAATATACACGCCTAAACACGGCACGCCTAGGGGCAGACACGGCGCACACGGCGGCAGCGCCGTGCCGTAACGCCGCCATGTACGTCAACAAGCTTCCACCGTGCCTACACACGGCGAATTAACCATAGATTTTCATGGCGAAAAACGGTGTGTGTATGAGAAGCCTGATTCGTTCATGAAAATATCAGAGGTGCGAGAACCGGGATTTGAACCCGCTTCACTCGGTTTCCCAAGCGAGCGCGTTACCACTGGGCTACCACTGCCTTTGTGCACGTAATCATTTATTGTGTGTAATTAAAGAAAATATATTTTCCACTTCTAATGAATAATATGTATGTATTGTACTCAGCACTTTTTAACGTCCCACTGCTGGGCACGGGCTTGCCTTCAATACGAGGGGGATCAGGCCATAGTCCACCACGCTGGTTAGGAACGGGTTCGCAGACTACACATGTTATTCGAGAACTTGCTAAGCAGACATGCAGGTTTCCTCACGATGTTTTCCTTCACTGCGATAATTAACTTGTGTAATATGTTAATCATTAAATTACAGCAATAACTTAATAAAACCTGTTGTTTGAAAATAACTGATAAAGGTATAGATATACTTAGGTATATGCTTAAAACAATATAATATTACAATTTAAATAAAATTTACAAAGTATTACAATATATAATATCTCAAGTTGATATATTTAATAATTAAATCAACTAGGCATCCATTTCCGGTAAGAAATCATAAGTCATTTGAAAATGCCAACTTAATTAGACTGTAGGTCACATACATAGTAATGTCTTCCTGACTTATTTCGGCCACGGTGGCAAATTTTAATGGGACTAAACATCTGCACAGCACAGAAGATAACACAGTGCACAAGTGTACAGACAACGTGTACATCCCGAGACGCGAACCCAGGACCTCCATGTCTGTAAACGCAAATCGGTCTTCTATACTAATATTATAAAGAGGAAATATTTGTTTATTTGTTGGTATCGAATAAGCTCTGAAATTACTGAACCGATTTAGATGAAATTTGGTGAGAAGATAGTTTGAGACCCTGGAAAGGACATAGGATAGTTTTAATTCTGGAAATCATCCCTTATAGGGGTGAAAATGGAGATGAAAGTTTGTATGGGGAAACAATTTAAGGACGAACCCGAGCGAAGTGAGGGTGAGTCGCTAGTTTATTATAAATACGAAAGTTTGTATGTGCGTGTATACCCTATTGAAAAACTCCAATAGGTGCTCATCAAAAGCAACAAAAGCCACGTAGAAGCCAATAAAAGCCACATAAAAACCGATAAATGTTTATTGATTTCTATGTGGCTTTTGTCGCTTTTGATGAGATCCTATTTGAGTGTTAATTAGGATATCTATGTTTGTCACTTGTTCAAGCTCAAACGGTTGAATGTATTTGGATGAAATTTAGTATGCAAATACACTATGATCTGGAGTAACATAAACTGACAGGCACCCAGAGACGCTCCCGAGCGTAAACACAATAAACGAACGGACAATTTGACTATATGTATTATCTATATTTAAAATATTAGCTTACGTTACGTGTCAGGTTAAGAACAATGCGCAAAGCCAATAAGGAATGGACATTATCTTACAATGATATTTTATAGTTCTTTATAGAAGAGCTGTGTGTTTGATTTACGACAGGAAGTAATAATAGGTACTAATATAATTTTATTCTTAGTTTAAAACTGTCTTTGACTCGTCACCTTTTCTTTTGACCGATAGAAATAAGGGCAATTGAAATGAGGTGTATTATGTTCTTATGTGTAGGTATACATTATAGAAGCTGACATGTGCTATTGCCGCCATATTTCTTTTCTTAAATTAGTGGCACACGATTATATTTTTATACTAAAAACCACTGTTTTACATCTTTATTAGGTATAAAAGTCTAAGAAAAATATTACGTTTATTCTTTATAATATAATATAATGTAAGTGCTTATTATGCTAAATATTTTTGCCATTTTGATGTCAATTTGAAACTCTTTCTTAAAGTTAAATACATCATACATACCATGGATGACAAATAAAAATACATACATCCCCACATGTCTAGTATAATCTGTCAGCTGACAGCTAACGTGTAGAAGCTGTAAACCATAGATTCTATCCTTTAATTTATAAGTATTCTTATAAAATATAAGATGAAGTAAAAGTATGTATAATGCGCATTAATTTAAATATAAAGTCATAAAGAGTTAAGTGTAAGAACATTAGTAATAACAAAAAAGAAAGAAATAGATTTAGACAAGATTCTAATAGAGCTGGGTCAGTACGGGCGTTATCAAAAGCAGAACTTCTTCTTTATTCTCGTCGTAATCACCTTCAGTGCCACGAACAAAATCCAATACATATTTTATATTATTATATTATGGCTATGAAAGTTGAAGCCAGGTAACTTTTTATATATAGGTAATACTAGCGACTCCCCCTCGCTTCGCTCGGGTTGGCCCCCAAAGTTGTAGTTTGCTTCCCAAAACAAAATTAATTAATTAATTTGGTTTTAATTTTTTTTCGTGGGACCCTATTTATTTTTCTAAAATAAAAGTAGGCTATGTTACTCCTTATAACATCAGCTATCTGCCAGTGAAAGTCCCGTCAATATCGGTCCAGCCATTTCAGAGATTTGCCGAAACAAACAAACAGACAGACAGACAGACAAAAATTGTAAAAAATGTTGTTTCGGTATATGTACCGTGTATCCATTTGCATTTAGTAAAAAGCGGTTATTTAATATTACAAACAGACACTCCAATTTTATTTATCTGTATAGATAGTTACCATATCTTACATTGGTACGAAGATGAAAATTAACCAACAATGTTTAGGGACAGTGTAGGTCTCTATTAGTTATAAGTATGTTAGAAATCGGCTCATTAGTCCCAGAGGTCATCAACTAGGTACATATAAACACACAAATGATTACTTTTTTATTGCAAAATGAATACAGGTATAAAAATAAATACATTCTATTCTTTGTTTTCAGTCTTTCAAAATTTCTAAAATATCTTAATCCTTTGTTTGTTACTTAGCCAGTCCGCATATTTCTTATTTAATGCGAAATCTGTGTAAAAACTAATAATACTTCGCCAGCCGTTTAAAAAACTATTGATATTTTCACAAAATTCAGTCAAAAATTTTACATTTGTGAGTAAAAATCTAGATACGTATACGTCTAGATACGTAACCTATGTGTCACAGTCACCTATACCTATGTGTCTATATACAGATTATATCATCTCAAAACTTTTCGTATTTATTATTAACATAGCGATGACATTCAAAGATTAGATTCTGCCTTGATTAAAAGCGCCTTGAAAAAAGAGCCTACCACCGATGTCTGATTCCTTAATTAATTAATACTTAAATATTATATTTTTTTGCGTTCTGGCTCTGTAACCTTAAGTAGGTGACACGCAACTTTGGTGGGATGAATCAAAAGTGGCTAAGTATAAAAAAGAGAAAAACATTTCATACAAAATTACCAATATTTAAAAAACCTACATCACATAAACTATCATCTAACTAAATTATAATTCTAACTTTATTAGTTCTTTATAATCCTCGACCCTCATTTGGGTGGACTCCTAAAGTCCACCCGATCCCATAGTTTTGTTCAACTTTTCTTTTTATTCGAAACATTTTTAATCCTGAAATTGTACACGCACGAATCTATCTCAAATAAAATAAAATAAAAATAGCAACAAAACATAAAAATAGCTTAAAAAAAGACACGGACGTATGTATGTCTGTGGGTACTAGTATTACTCAAGAAAAAAAAAAAAAACTCGACCCTGATCGATTTCGGCGACGACGCGGGCGGCCAACCTCACTGGGACTAGCCAATTGCGTGGGATATGTAGTGAGCGCAAAATCAAACGCACTCTTCTATCATTTTACTCCTAAATTATTGTAGGATGACAATTCGATACGACCAATGAGTGATCATGCGCAGGATAAACGCGACACGTGCAAGGGGATTCAACCTCACTAACTGCCCAACTCGGTCTCTTATTAAAATTTCTTGAATCCAAATGATGAAACTCAATAGCTAATAACTATAATTGGCCCGACTGTGTCCCGGGACGCAGTATATCTGGGCAACCGTACCTGCTAAAATCCAAACTTGGCAAAATCCAGTACATATTTATGGCTATGAAAGTTGAAGCCAGGTAATATATACTTTTTATGTAGTGATTTCACTTTTATAAAAAAAAAAGAAATTATTAGAGATATTTTGTTCGTTTACTTTTCTATTTGATCGTGGTTTTTGTTTCGTTAAACATATTATGTACTATAATTTAATTTAATTCTCATGTCCAACGGCTCTTAGGATTGCCATTTGGGCACAATTTAAAAACATATAATTTAAAAACTTTGCCAATGTCACGAAGAACGGAGAAGACACGTGTTATGTATAGAATATCCGGTAAAATAGAGAAAAAACGATATCTACTACATCACATAACAAGTAATTTGATAGGGACACAATCTATCAATTAATTAGAGATTAGCTTCTTTTTACATATGTTTTTACATTTTTCCTAATGGTATTAAGATAAGTTAATAAATTTTAAGTGTAAATAAAAATATATGCTAAAAATTTATAATGTTTTTACGATTCAAGTATAGGGTTTTGAAACATGTATTTTTGAACCTTAATAAGGTAGCTGGATTAACATTTTACAGGTATATAATATATGATTATGGCACAAATAGTCTACCTATACGTATATAATAAAATTCTGAGTCGAATCTGGACATTGAATATTTTTTGGAAAATCTTATCGAAATAATTATTATTATCGATACAGAGCTGAATCTGTAGTTTGTAGAATTTTTGTCTGTCTGTCTGTCTACAAACGCAGCACGAGAAAACCACTGGAAAGATTTTGATAAAATTTGATATGATGATCGCTCGGGTCAACATCAAACAATCACAAACAACAAAAAACAACAAACAACAAAACACAACAACAACCTCTGAGAAATTAATACTAAATGTTAAAACTTAACTAGGGACGAACCCGAGCGGAACGAAGGTAAGTCGCTGCTACCTAATATAGTTAGATATAGGTAATATTTTTGTCTAATCGTAATAATGAATCAAACGAATCTAAACTCCAGGGTTTTACAAGCAGTACACATTGATGAATTTTACTATTCCCCTCTGGCTCCAGCCCTCATAACGGTTTCATCCGAATGACAAAAACTTATAAAATTTTTGATCATTCGTATTATAGCGGGTTTGATATTCGTATTATACCTATATATTTTTATACATATATATGTTTCGAAAGTTTGTTAGGTTATCTCAGAAAATTTCCTTACAATAATTTTCTTTACCGGAAGACAAGTGGTAATCATGTTGGAAATGACACGCACCTGAGAATGTCAGAGGTGCGAGAAACGGGATTTGAACTTGCTTCATTAGGTTTCCAAAGCGAGCGCGTTACCACTGGGCTATCACTGCCTCTACCATTGCCAAAGTGACACCTCTATTAAGAGTACAATTAAGGAAGGAAACAATTGTTAAATGAGGAAGTTCTTGCTGAGGTTAACTTCGATTAATATTAAGTGTAGTATTGTAAAGCGTAGCCTATCCTATGTCCTTCTTGCTTGAATCCTCTGTCCGATAGTGATTAATTTCAAATGTTGTAGAGGTCAGCGGATAAAAACACGGTAAATATTTCTTTCAATAGTTGAGCACAGAATATTTAATTATACTTAGATTTTGGTATCAGTTAAACAAAAATGCTCGAGTAATATTGTATTTATTAATAAACTGAGTTTTTGCTCATGTTACTTGACTAAGTATACGCATATTTTTTGTTTGAGTAATGAAAAATATATATAATCTTTTATATCTAATATATTTAAACGAGCAATACTTGTATATTTATATCTTTATTTATTTATACCGGCGACCTCGAAAACAGCTCTTACGATTTCGCTGAAATTTGGTATGTGGGGGCTTTCGGGGGCGAAAAATCTATCTAGATTATTCTCATGTCTGGAAAAACGCGTGTTTTCGAGTTTTCGTGCAATTTTCTTTTGCATTATTCTACGCAGAACATGCTCGACAATTTCTTACACTTAAGCATGAGCATCTTGGTCAAGCGATCAAGGTGCAAGATTAACAATCATAGGTGTGTCCAAAGTTATTCAAATTTTTAGTTATTTCATCTAAAAATACGATATAACAAATAAGAACTCCGAGCGACGCTCGGTCGCCTAGGTACTGAAGTAAAAAAATACTTTTGTCATATGACAGTTGTCATATTTAAGACTAATTCTGAAATTGCTTCTTTTTGTAGTAGTGTAACGCGAAATAACATAAACTTAAACAAATATGATGTGTTACACACTAGATATAGTAACTAACATGAGCTATAACATTTTTTGCTAAATCAAAATATGTATCTTATAAGTTTGAATCTAAAGCAATGAAAGCAGACAAACTCGATGTGGATTTAGACAAGGCACTCAAAGAACTGGGTCAATATGGACGGTATCAGAAGCAAAACTATTTTCTCATACTCGTCGTTATCATTTTTAGTGCAGTGAACAACTCCCAATACGTATTTTGCGCGTCACAAGTTAAGTCCAGGTAAGTCTTTATGTACATATGTATATAATATACAAGCGAATTAACCTCGCTTCGCTCGGGGGCGTCCCTAGGTATGTTTTCGATATATAAATGCTATCGCCGACTTTCCTCTACGTCTTTTTGAGATCTATAATTTTCTAGTACATTATTATGCTGTATCTCAAGGTTTAGCCAGCGTTAGTTATATATACGTACAAAAACAGTTGTTTTTAACAAAACGCGGTCATAGTACAGTAACTTTGTGAAAAATATTTACCAATTACACCTGTAGGTACACAAATTTTCCTTGTTTACGTATTAGCAAAAATCCGTTGTGTAGGTCTAAACCTGAGGCTAACAATGAATTTGTTTTATACGAATATAAATATAAATAAATAAATATGTTGTGACATAACACACAACACCATCTAGTTCCATGGTAAGCTACGAGGCTTGTGTTATGGATACCAGATAGTTCATATACTACACGTATATAACTTTAAATACCTACATACATATTATAAATATAAACACCCATGACTGGAGTACAAACATTCGTGCTCATCACACAAATGAATGCCCCCAGCGGGACTCGAACCCGCGAACAAGAAACTTTGCTGGAGTGTGATTGGACTGGAACGTGAGTCTTACTGATAGTGTGAATGCACTCATTGTTTCTTAAATAACAATACTTTACCAGACCAACATCGGACCGAGAGCGAACCGTGATCGGCACTATATTGTGCATCAGACATCAGTCCTAATAGTCTTGTCTTCGACCTGTTGGCAAATCAAGCCCTAAATACATTTCAAATGAAAACTATTTTCGCTTGTTAGAACACTTAAAGTGTTAACCTTCCTTAGTATAGTTTAACAGTATGCTCTATGTATCTATTAGTTAGATGCTATTAAGTTCTACCGAAAATGTCCACAGAAATTATTTCTGTACATTTTTTATCATTTCTTGTATTCTTATTTTAGTAGGTAACTTAAAACAGGTAATTATGACCAGCACTCGGTGTAATAGATAATTTTAATTATACCAGAAGTAATCATGAAATTGAAAAAATGAAAAAGCTTTAAGATAATATAAAGAATATCATCAACTTAATATAATTTATATTAAAAAAATACGTGTGTGTGTGTGCAACTCACAGACGGTAGAAATGAAACTTTAGATAAGTAACCTACGAGAGAACGAGATGAATATGTGATTCAATATGAGTATCAGCAGTAGGATAATTGTAAGGTTTATTTCTTTTTAATAATGTTTTTACCAACTTTAAAAGTTATTTTACATTTTATTTAACACTGGCAACTCAATTTCTCTTCGCTCGAGTTCGTCCCTAACTTGGATATAATAAAATGGATTTAGTATATTATCCTTAAGAGATAGACATATGTCATCGCCGACTTTTATATAGACCTTTTTAATGTGTACAATACTGTAGTATATTATTTTGATCTATCTCGTAGGGTTCAGCCAGCGTTTGCAACGTAAGCGCAAATTTTTTTGACATGACATCAGTGACATCACATTAGAAACCTCTAAAATTATCAGTGTGTCGCTACCATATTATACATGTATTATAGTATACACATAAACCTTCCTCTTAAATCACTCTATATACATAAAAAAAAAACGCATCAAAATCTGTTGCGTAGTTGTTGTTTTATACTATGTAGTGATATATTACATATTATTCAGCATTATTTTTATTATTTTTCACTTCCTATGTAATGCATTCTATCCCATTCTCTCGCCGGCTTAATCCTAATATCCTTATTCATCAATCCTTAATCATATAGGTATATTTATGTGTTTGTCTGTTTGTCGTGACGCATTTTTATTTTATCGAGTTCTAAATCGCAACGATTATAAAGAAGCTTCACTTCAAAAATAAAGTAGGTACTATCGTACGAGTGTGTTGCGTATCCTACATTCGAAACCTGCCCTCAACTATGTGGCCCTGTTAATTGTGAAAGTGTTTCATTCGCCGTCTCATTATTATATAATAAAGAATAACGCGGGAGAAAGTAGTAATTCATACAATATTATTAAAAGCAGGTATATTTTTCAAAGTACCACCCTTATTTAGTCCAGCGTGAGGTTTCCACTATGTATTTGTGGTACAAACTAACCAATGAAACAGAACGTTTTATTAAAGAATATTAGGTACACTACTCGCATTTGGTGATTTATTTATTTTTGGTTTAAAAAAGTTTCGTAGAGTAATATCAAAGGCTTAGTAATAGGGTTCCCATGGAACTCTAAAAATTTAAAGCTATATAGACATTTACATAAACGATCAACAGTCAGAGACAGGTGACATTTAATTTATAGGTATTAACAACTATCTAATGCTTTCGATTTCACGCGCGTGCGCACCTCATTTTGTTGATCGATTTCGAAGAAGACGCATTTAAATCGTCTGTTTTTTATGTTTGTGCTTTCTTATTACTAGTGTTCGCCTCGCGGTTGAAATTTGAGCATAGCTATATTTATTGAAAATTTGATTAAAACTTAATATATATGTAAATAGAATTTACCAGTCTATATTAAAAAAAAACTAACAGTTTCCAAATATTTTTTATTGATAGCACTAAAGCTCGTCAATAGCTACCAAACAAACAAAAAACAAAGGAAATCGTTTGACAAACGGAGGAGAAAAAGACACTGAACTGTTGTGTTTACCTGTTTGTATTATAATCTTATCTTATAGTTATTATCTATACATATAATAAAATTGTAACTAAGCCGAATCTGTACATTCAATATTTTTTGAAAAGTCTTATTGAAATAGACATTATTATCGATACAGAGGCCGAATTTATAGTTTTTAGAATTTTAGTCTGTCTGTGTCTGTCTGTCTGTCTGTCTGTCTGTGACCGCATCACGGAAAAGTACTGGAGGGTTTTTGATGAAATTTAGTATGATGACAGCTGGTTATCCGGGCCAACATATACTTTTTACTGACAGAAAATATTTCATCTCTGAGAAATCTATACTAAACGTCAAAACGTAAGTAGGGACGAACACGAGCGGAGCAAGGGTGAGTCGCTAGTTATTTTATACAAGTAATAAATACCATTTAATCTAGGTTTTGTCATACCAGTGAGTGTTGTTAAACTCGAGCGGGGCTTTGATCTATACAAATACTTAAGTAATGCAAAACATAAATTCAATATAGAAAAGATTGAAATTTCTAGCACACAAATTAATATAATTTTAATTTTGTTTTAATAATTAACTACGTATTATATCCGATTATCGAGATAGTGTCTAATGCCGCCAGATATTTTAATTCCATGAAAATGTTCAAATAACTTTTGTGATAGTAAATAATCTACTTTATCTGAATTGTACGTTGCTAAGGTTGTTGATTAGTCTTATTTATACTAATATTATAAATATATTTGTTTTTTGCTTGTCTTTATTTGAACGCGCATGTCTTTATTTGAACCACGCGAGGACCCTTGGGAGTAGTAAAAATTATCCTATATGTTGACCCAGATAACAAGCTATCATCATACTAAATTTCATCAAAATTTGTCCGGTGATTTTCTCGTGATGCGTTCCGAGATAGAGAGATATATATTCTAAAAACTATTCTAATAATGTCTATTTCAATAAGATTTACCAAAAAATATTTAAGTACAGATTCGACTCAGAATTTTATTATATGTAAAAATTATCTTTTTTAACATAAGATATAAAACATTTAGTTTCTAAATCTAATTACCTAGTGTCACTTTAAAAAAAAAAACTTACTTTAAATATATTTTATTATAAAAAGATACACGTGTTCATTACATAATAACGTTATCACATAAATAAGTTGTATATTGTATCTTCTGGCATGTCAGTACACTGTGCGCTATATATGGTATTGTACCGTCGGCGGAGGACAAGAAAAAAAAGTGCGATTATTTTGCATCTACCGCACGCAGCGCCCGACCTCACCGCGGCGCAGACGCGCGAGTCGCTATCACAGCGGTAAACGAAAACGCTTCACATTTACAATAGATCGTTGAGTTTCGATATTTATCGGACGCTTAAGAATGAAGCGTGAATTTTGATTTTTTCATATTATTCATATTACAATACGACAAGTGATAAATATGGCAAAAGAAATGGATTTAGACGAGGTGCTGGAGGAGATTGGACCCCTTGGACCTTTTCAAATCAAAATTTACTGTTTGATTTTGATCCCGATTTTGTTCTGTGCAGTGTACAACACCCAGTATATATTTGCAGCGGCCAACATACAATACAGGTGCGTCCATATATGTACATACATATTTGCATGTGTACCTAATACTAGTAACTCATGGCTTAGTTTATTTAAGTAGGTCATGTTAATCAAGTCATTTATAATATCTATTTTTCTTGTATCCGACAGCAATCTAATTTCTAATCTCCAAAATAACTGGGTCGATTACAGTGAAATTTTCACCGGCGGTAAGTTTAGGTTGTAGTTAGGATTCGGGTAGAATATTTAAAAAAAATCAATGTATATGTATGTACATGTTCCAATAATATAGTTACTAAAATAACCACTATGAATAGTTTTATATATAACTAGCGACTCACCCTCGCTACGCTTCGGGTTCGTCCCTAGACAAAAACAAATCTATCCCAAGGGAATAGTACAGTTTCCAGGGATGATATGAAACCTATAGCCTTACTCAGTTAACGGGCTATCTAATGCAAAAAGAATTTTTCAAATCGAATTAGTAGTTCCCGAGATTGGCGCGTTCAACCAAACTAACAAACAACCCTTTAGCTCTATATTAGTAAAATATATATTAGTATAGATCTGAAAACGAAAAGATTTTTAGAAAAGGAACAGTAATCTTTTCCACGCATAATTTACATAATCCTTAATTAATTGGTGTTCAACACACTTTAGTTTTTTCGGAAATAAAAAAAAATCCAGTCAAGTTCGCTGCAGAGCGCTTGTATCTAATGCGACAAAAATTTTAAGATTACCAATAATTCTACTGGTAATTTACATTCAAATAGTGAGTGCTACATGTATACAGAAGTTTCGCTGACACATTTTTCTTTTGAGTCATCGTCAATTACACAAAAAAAGTATCGCTATCTTTCCACTTAATTTTATTATTTATGGTGTATTAATTTAGTGTATAAAAAAGTAAATATTTTGTATGTAGAATTTTATATTCAATCCAATTGATTGTAATATAAATATGAATGTTTAAAAATCATAATATTTACTAGCGACTCACCCTCGCTCCGCTAGGGTCCGTGCCTACTTACGTTTTAACGTTTATGTGGTAAAATATCTCAGAGATGAGATATTTTACCACAGTAAAAAGTGTCCTATATGTTGACCTGGATAACCAGCTATCATCATACCGAATTTCATCAAAATCCCTCCAGTGGTTTTTCCGTGATGCGGTAACAGACAGACAGACAGACAAAAATTCTAAAAACTATAGATTCGGTCTCTGTATCGATAATAAAGTCAATTTCAATAAGATTTTCCAAAAAATATAATATATAAAATTAAGGTTTTATTTTATTATATGTATAGATTATGTAAAAATTCTGCTCCATTACAAAATATCTATACATACGAGTATAATAAAATTGTAACCAAGCCGAACCTGCATATTAAATATTTTTTGAAAAATCTTATTGAAGTAGACATTATTATCGGTACAGAGGCCCAATCTATAGTTTTTTGAATTTTTGTCTGTCTGCCGGTCTGTCTGTTACCGAATCACGGAAAAACGACTGAAGGGATTTTGATGAAATTTGGTATGATGATAGCTGGTTATCTGGGTCAACATATTGGATGATTTTTACTGTGATAAAATATATCATCTCTGAGAAATCTATATTTAACATTAAAACGTAAGTAGAGAAAAGCTCGAGCGGAGCAAGAGTGAGTCGCTAGTATATTTATAAAATCTAATAATTATGTTTATTGGAGAGCAAAAACTGTTAAAGTAACATATAAAATAATTTCAAATAGGTAAATATTTATTACTAGCGCTTCGCTAGTATATTTATTAAATCTAATAATTATGTTTATTGGAGAGCAAAAACTGTTAAAGTAACATATAAAATAATTTCAAATAGGTAAATATTTATTACTGCTACCCTTCGCTTCGCTCGGATTCGTCCCTAGGTACGTTTGAACGGTTAGTATGGAATAGATAGACTATATATTACATAATATTTAATCTATAGCCTTCCTCAATAAACGGGCTATCTAATGCAAAAACATTTTTTCAAATCTGATTAACAATTCCTGAGGTTAGCGCGTTCAAACAATAAACAAACATACATACATACAAACTCTGTCTCTTTATAATTTTAGTATAGATAGATAAAATAAAAACCTCCAACCGACTTTGGCAACGGCGGCCAGTCTCATTGAGACTAGACATCTGCGCAAGAGATATTGTAGTGAACAAATGTAATTATTCCTGTCACTCTCATACTCCGGTGGGACGGCTCGACACGACCAGTGAGAATTAATGTGCAAGACTTACAGCTTTACGTGCTCTCCGAGGCACGGGGGTGAAACACCGCCAACTTCCCAACTCCGGGCTGTTACTGAGACTTACTAAACAGAAAGACTCAATAACTAAACTCGATTCGACCCGGGACTCGAACCCAGAACCTCTCGATGGGCAGCCGTACTTGTTAGCCACTACACCACCGAGGCAGTTGATAGATACGAGTAGATACATATATTTAGAAATAAGAATGGGTATAATAAAGTAATATTTGAAAAGAATAATGGAAATCAATTTGCAACTTAGACAAAAAAACATTCGAATTGAGTACAGCTTCCTCCTCTTTGGTGTGGTCGAAAAATAAGTTTGTGCAGTATGGGGGAGCATAGTGTTAAGGATATCTTTCGAATTCGACTATGACGTCTTGACATGACAAAGCCTTCCTTCCGAACAGTGCATGTTCTCGCACTCGACTCTCCTGACCTGTAATGCCTGATCAAAATATCCATAGTATAACAAGCGGTACCGGTAACGTAACCATCCAGCTTTTCATTTCACAGTTTTAATCGCATTGAGAATCAAAGATTTCGCAAGTCACATGTGTTCTAAAATAACTCTCGCATACATATCATTATATTATTAAAGTAACGTAAAAACAACCATAAAAAGTTATTGACTACCGATTATATCGCGACAGAAATAGCAGGAAAAACAATATTCCAACTGGAAGGTTCAGAAACTACGCATGCCGACTGGCAACACGTAAAACGCTTTTTTATTACCCCAAATGATGATAGGGACAGTTCCTATCACCATGCGTGTCTCTGTATAGTCTATGCAATTATCACCTCCGACATCAGTAACCCCAGTAAGTCACATTTCCTGTAATCCTAACTCCCGTAATTTAGACAATAATCGGAAATCTTATATTTGATCTCTTGTGTATATTGTTTGATTTTATGATCAAACCTTGAATATTTATTTTGGCAACACCTTTGATTAACCTTTGATTACCTTTACCTTAATACATATATTAATGTTTCTATTGATTTAACATTTGACCTTTGAGATTTAGACTACTTTTATTTATGTTCATTTTATTCTAATGGTGTACTTGTAGGTATACTTAAACGGGTATATAACGGGTAATAACTATAACGAGTACGTGTAAACCCGCGCTATGTGCTAAATAGAACTGATTATACAATAACCACCCTAGCAACTGGAAAAAAATTAAAAATATTGACTTTTCTACCCACAACTCTGTCATTTCGAAGATTGATCTTAATTCATTCGGAAAGACAGACATTTTAAATAGTTGCATGAGCTCTGGTCGCGTACAAATTACAATATCTTGGCGTGATTTAGATAATTTATTCATGCTCAAGAATTATAAACATGTTTACTTCATAAAGGTCAACTTTATGATGTCTCCTTTTAAGCAGTCAAAGCAAAAACCCAAAAATATCTTCTAGACCAGTTTATATGCCTATTTAGCTTCTTAAATCGTGCAAAACGTAATTAATTGATATTTTCCATCGTATATTTGTTCATGTCCAACTTTTTTTTTGCAGAACGCTAAGAAAATAAAAAAAATAAAAATAAAAACCGACTTCCAGGCACTGAAAAGTAAAAAATAACTAAACGGGGGTTTTCATTTAGAATAGATACTTAATCAGATATTTTCGAAGTCGGTGTGCTTTGATTTGTATTGGCTGGCACCGACTTCGAAAAAATCTGATTAAGTATCTACCGGTGGTAGGACTCTGTCAAGCCTGAGGAGTCCGACTGGATGAGTACCACCCCCTTATCTATTTCTGCCGCCAAGCAAAAATGATTGCATTGTTGTGTTCCGGTTTGAAGGATAAGGTAGCCAGCGCAATTACAGACAAGAGGCATATCATCTTAGTCCTCACAGTGACAACGCACCTGCGGCTCTGTATTTTTGTTACCTAAAACCTAAGTGCATGAACTGTAGGTGTTATGGGCGACTGGTACTGCTTTCCATCAGGTGGTTTGTCTGCTCGTTTGCCACTGAATCTTATAAACCTCTCTCCTTCCTCCTCCTTTTTTTGGAAGTCGGTTAAAAACAGGAAAATTTAATTGCTTATATTATTTTTACTAGCTACATTATATCTATACAGATAAATAAAATTGGAGTGTCTGTTTGTAATATTAAAATAATCGCTTTTTACTAAATGCATATGGATATACACACGGTACATATACCAAAACTACATTTTTTTACAATTTTTGTCTGTCTGTCTGTTTGTTCCGGCTAATCTCCAAAACGGCTGGACCAATTTTGACGGGACTTTCACTGGCAGATAGCTGTTGTTATAAAGAGTAACTTAGGCTACTTTTATTTTATAAAAAGAATCAGGGTTCGCGAAAAAAAAAACCATGAAATTGTGAACAAAATCTGCGTACGCACCCAAGCGAAGCGAGGGTAAATCGCTATATAATTTAAATGAATATATTAGGAAGAGCAAACTACTATTTATGAATAAACATAGCTAACCGTGAAAACGTACCTAGGTATACTATTAAATGATAATGAATAATTAAAAATAATTGTCATTTAATTATATTGCCGTTCTTTTTTGTGATATCAGGTAGCCTTTTTTTAGAAAAGAATGACATGTGGAAAAAATTATGATGTTATATCTATACATAATATAATAAAATTGTAACTAATCCGAATCAGTACATTAAATATTTTTTTGGAAAATCTTATTAAAATAGACATTATTATCGATATAGAGGCCGAATCTATACTTTTTAAATCAAATCAAATCAAAATATACTTTATTCAAATAGACTTTTACAAGGACTTTGGAATCGTCAATTTTACATTTTAAATTTAAATTAAATGTCAGTGTAGTCAGTCCGTGAGAAAGCTACCACCGGCTCGGAAGGCAGTTCTGCTGAGAAGAGCCGACGAGAAACTCTACAGTGGCTCTTTTAAAATAATAATTGTATACAATATTTTAATACATTAATTATTATATATTTATCCTACGTGAGATCCAACCAGATATTAGTTCTACCCATTGATATCTTCGAAGTATTCCGTGACTGTATACTAAGCTTTATTCACTAATACATTTTTAATTTTAGACTTAAATTCTTTAAATGGCAAGCTCAAAATCGATTGTGGAACTCTATTATACATGCGTACACCTTGCCCCATAAACGATCTATTCACTTTTTGAAGGCGAAAGCTAGGCGATACCAGTTTTTCCTTATTTCTAGTGTTTATTTCGTGTCTATCACTGTGTTTTAAATAACAATGAATGTTCTTTCGGACAAACAATATATATATAGCGATGCAATCGTAAGTATACCAATTTCCTTAAAAAATTCTCGTAGGGTATCCCGAACTCCGATGTTATAAATTGTCCGAATTGCCCTTTTTTGGAGAATAAATATAGATATATATCGGCTACATTACCCCACAACAAAAGATGCTGTGAAAGTAGCTGAAATAAACAAGTCTAGCAGTATTAACATCTGTTAGCTGCCTGACTTTCCTAACCGCGAACACAGCAAAGCTCAGTCTACTCGCGAGAGATGACAGATGGGGGCTTCACTGAAGACCCAAGTCCAATGTTATACCCAAGAATACCGTGGAATCTACAGTATCAAGAATCTCATTATTTAAAATCAAACTAAAATTCTATCTCTTTACATTAGGTAGGGTAAATTGTATACATTTAGTTTTCTTGGTGTTTAATGCTAAGTTGTTAATATTAAACCACTTAAGTATGTGAGATAATGCACTGTTTACTTTGTCATAATTAGTTATATCTCTATCCACTTTAAAAATTAAAGGGGTATCACCGCAAACAGTACAATATATAGAAAGGAAGATCATTTATATAAACTAGAAATAAAAATGGACCCAAAATGACCCCTGCGGAACACCCATTCTCAAAGGGGATCCGGAAGAGTTAACGTTATTTACAGCGACTTTCTGAACCCTATCACTAAGATATGAAGTAATGAGATCAAGAGTAATGCCACAAATACCATAATGACTTAGTTTAAGCAGGAGGGTTTCATGTTCTACGCAATCAAAAGCTTTAGATAAATCACAAAAAACACCAATTGCATTTTGTGATTTTTCCCAAGCGTTATAAATGTGTTTAAGAAGCGTAACTCCCGCATCGGCTGTAGACCTACCTAAAACTACCTACTAAAACCATACTGTTCACTATGGAAGATACTATTAATATTAAAATTAAAACTTTAATTTAATTAATTTAGTTTAGTAATTTAATTTAGTGTTTTTATATTTGTAATCGTTGTCATAAGTAGTCATCATTAGGATTTTTATTGCTTTTTTTCTGGTATTTTTTTTTTGCTTTGCACTGTTTTTTTTTATACTATTTGATTGTTTTTTATTTCGGTGTGGGGTAATGTAAACAGAATGCCTTTTTTATTATCATGTTGAGCTAGCCTATAAGTGTGATCTACAATGTAATAATTTTTTTTTAAATATTTTATGGTTTTAATCATGTCACATTGACGTTGCGTTGGCTTGCCTAATAAATAAATAAATAAATAAATAAAATGAATTAACAATTGGTTTAGACTAAGTTTTTCAAAAATTTTACTCATAGATGGCAATATAGAAATCGGTCTATAATTGCCAGGATCATTTTTATCACCGCTTTTAAAAAGAGGTATTATCTTACTCAATTTCACAAGATCAGGGAAAGTTCAATAATCTACACATTTATTGAAAATAAGGGATAAATGTGGTGCAATATCAGTTATTATTGAGTTGAGTAATTTAACAGACATGCCCCACAAATCATCAGTTTTCTTAAGGTTAATGGTTTTGAATACTTTAATAATATCTTGTGCATCTACATACGAAAATTTAAACTGGTGATCACAGTGATGAGTATGTTTATGTAGGAGGTTAATCGCGTCTAGGGAAGATGATTTTAAAGAAGATATGACCTTTATTGGGATTTCGGAAAAATAATTCTCAAAAGTATTTGCAACATCTTCGTCTGAGCTCAATACTACGTTATCTATTATTAGCTTCACAGGTTGACTATCGATCTTATTTTATTTTAGAATTTGATATTTTTTATTGCGGGAAAATATCTTATCTCTGAGAAATTTATACTTAATGTTAAAACGTAACAAGACAATTATAAAATTAACTTAACTAAACTATATTATAAACTATTTCTTAAAGTACGTTTACTATCGTCATTACAATTTAATTCGAATTTAAAACCGATTGATTTACTTCTACTGCTTTGACGAGTTGTATGATAATAACTTATTACAAATTGATCGAATTAAAAAGATAATACGATTTATTTTATTTCTAATAGATCTTGTAACACCTCTTGCTTTAGGGGGTTCCCCCTTATATTGTCCTCCTAAAAGTCTCAGACACAATTTTTTTCTAAAATTAACGTCGACTTGCTGCAGAGTTTTTGTAAACAAAAAAGTTGGATTTAACATAAATATTTTGTTGAAAAAAAAAGTTGGATTTAACATAAATATTTTACTGCAAACGTGTCTTATTAAATCGTTATTTAGCTGTTGTGACGGCTGTCAAGTGCAACAATGTATGGAAGAGGCCGCACTAGATGTTATCTTCCACTTAAGAAAATCTCCGAGGTATAGTATATCTATTGCATGTTTGATAATTTTAAGCACAGTAATGCTTAACCATACAAGTTTTTTATCACTGCTATATAATATGTACATATATTTGTGTTATGCTATAATAAATAGCGTTTAAAACACCTTTTAAATATTTAGATTCATTAGGATACTCATTTGCATATATTTATTTAAATACTACATATAATATGTGTTGATATATTTCTAGCGATACCCGCTGCTTTGCCCGAAATCATTTTTGTAAAATAGTTGGTACGCACTGTCTGTAACAACTATATAACGCCTTTGAGACGTCTAAAACCTTAGTCTCTCCCGTGACCATGATTGCTGTAAAGCATTCGAAACGTCGGGAACCAAAAATCAAAATAAATCCGCGAAATAATCCGAAAAGATAGTTTTATTAAAAATGCCAAATATTTGCGTAAATCTAAGAAAGTATTATTGGAATGTCAAATGACTCGTACAATTATGTAATGTAATTGTATATCTAAATAAGGTTTTCACGCTCAGTCGTCCGTGAAGCAGTCAGTCTGCCGCTGACCTGTCGTCAAAACATTGTGAGAGACATCGCATTCTGCAAGCATGAGGAAATGGCTACCAGAAAGTGTTTTCATTGAAATAAAATAATTACACTTCATTATTTATCAGTACCTGGGCGACCGAGCTTCGCTCGGAGTTCTTTTTTGTTATATCGTATTTTTTAGATAAAAAACAAAAAACTTGAATAAATAAAAAAAAAAAAAAACAAAAGTAAAAACTTTGTATTCCGACCGAGACTCGATCCCAGGCATATCTGTTGTCTAACTTGCGCCTTAACCGCTTGACCACGATGCTTACATCCGAGTATAAGAAATTATCGACCATATTCTGCGTAGAATAATGCAAAAGAAAACAGCATAAAAACTCGAAAATACGCGTTTTCCCGGACATGTGACTAATCTAGATCAATTTTTCGCCCCCGAAAGCCCCCACATACCAAATTTCAGCGAAATCGTTAAAACCGTTTTTGAGATCGCTGTTATAAATAAATAAAGAAATAAAGATATAAATATACAAGAATTGCTCGTTTAAATATATAAGATTTAATAGTCAATCAATACCCGCGGTTTTTTCCGCGTAAAAGGTTATTAATATATCGTTTAGTGGCGTAGCTATGCCAGTGCAACCAATGCGATCGCATGGGACCTCTGATTCAAGGAGGCCTCAGCGGGCCACAGACGATTCTTTTATTTCGATTCTTTTTATTTTTAGAGGTAGCTTGTAGCGTTAGTCGTTCTATTTGATGTTTCGGTTAAATAAACATTCAAAAAAATAAATGTAATCGATAAGCACTTTTGCAAAAAATTATACCAACTTCGAAACACTTTAAATGTAAATATTGCATTCTTAATATTTTTATCAAATAGTTGCTAAACCACTAAATATACCTCACTTTTTTTCCTTTTTCGCTTCACGTAAAATGTTCCATATTTAATTTATGTATGTATGTATTGTATTCAGCCCTTTTTAACGTCCCACTGCTGGGCACGGGCCTGCCTTCAATACGAGGGGAATCAGGCCATAGTCCACCATGCTGGCCAAATGCGGATTGCCGGACTTCACATGTCTTTCGAAAACTTGCTAGGTTTTCTCAGACATGCAGATTTCCTCATGATGTTTTCCTTCACCGTAAGGCAAGTGGTAATCATGTTAGAAATGAGGCCAGTTGTACACGACACGGTTTTTTAACCGTACGGCGTGTTAGTCGTACGGTTAAGAAAAATGTGAGTTTGTATATGACCCGGCAACGCTACCGGACGAGATAACGGTCAGGTACGGCTCAGATGCGTTTTTTTTTGCGTCATGAATCTTCTTAAGAAAAAGATTATCATTTCGTTTACCTAAATAGGAAACTCAAATTAAAAAAATATCAGAGGTGCGAGACCCGGGATTTGAACCTGCTCACTGGATTTCCCAAGCGATCGCGTTACCACTGGGCTACTACTGCCTGTTAATTTATATTATCTTTTACACAATTTAATTTATATTATCTTTTAATTACTTATATTAAGTATTTAATAAGAAAAAGCCTTGTTGTCTCGTGTAAGTAATTGTTTACTTACCGTCTCGGCTCATATTGTACGTTCTTTATTATCTATACATAATATAACAAAACAGCAGAGGTCGAATAACCGTACATTATTAAAAAAAAAATAGAATTAAAAAAATGCTAAACACAAAGTCAGGGGGATGCAAGAAGAGAAATAGAACAAATCCAGATTTTTTCAAATTTTTTGTTTCTTTGTCTATCTGTTTGTACGGGCTAATCTCCGAAACTGTTGGACCGATTTAAATGAAATTTTGCATTGTGGAATCTTATATCATCCCGTAAAATTAAAGAGTTCCCGTGGAATAGTTAAAAAACTTTTGCAATAGTATAGTTCATACATCAGAATAACAAATAGGCTGCTTTTTATCCCGGAAAATGTACGGTTCCCGAACCCGAGTTAAGCGAAGGTGAGCCGCTAGTTGTATAATGAAATAATTAATTTGTTAGTTTATTTCCTTCTTGACACTTCCGTGCTACAAGCGATGACATTGATATCATTTTTTGTGTTATGTGTACATAAAATATAATTCTGAGTTGAATCTGTACATTAAATCTTTTTTGGAAAATCTTATTGAAATAGTCATTATTATCGATACAGAGGCCAGATCTATAGTTTTTTTGAATTTTATCCGTCTTTCTGTGACCGCATCACGAGAAAATCACTTGACACATTTTAAAATAAGTTACGCAAATCCATCGGAAAATGCTTATTATAAGTACTCTATTAAATATGCAGTAGATTATTAAGATAAAATAAAGTTATTTATTCTCACGTGTTAATTAATATGCATTTATACAATAATTTACATGCTAAAGTCGGTATTTTCCTTGATTCCTAACTTACTATTGGACAATTACACAGGATTACACTATAAATAATTTTACTAATACAACATACGACACGATCGAATTGTTTTGGTTTAGGCGAGGTAGAAAGTGTAGGTATACCTATATCTGAGCTGATGAAATAATTTAAAACAAGTGATTAGTATATTTTTAAACGACTTCCAAAAAGCAGGAGGTTTTTCCCTAAAGCAACACATTATTTGGCTCGCCCATTCTTGACTAGTCCCCCCAGCATTTGCGCGTTCTTTAATATTTTTGAGAACATAGTCTAGTGAACAAGTGCCTTTTTGGTCAACTTTTTTCAGCAATCTGGGAAAAAT
This sequence comes from Argynnis bischoffii washingtonia, assembly GCA_033884665.1. Lineage (NCBI taxonomy): Eukaryota > Metazoa > Arthropoda > Insecta > Lepidoptera > Nymphalidae > Argynnis > Argynnis bischoffii. Next base: position 15,705,245 of record CM066621.1, read on the forward strand.
ATGAACGACATGTCATTCGCTTCAGATTGACATGTAGGCAATTTTTGAAAAAAATTAAGTTCCGCTTGCAAAAATTGCAAAAGTAATAAATAATTACCAAAAAAAAGGGGTTTAATTTTTTTAATATCTCAAAAACTAATTGAGATTTTTCAAATCTAAAAAAAATTCAAAAAGAGGAGAAACTATTCTAAACAACAGTTTCAACTCCCGGAAGTTTAAGAGCAATATTTGTAATTTTCCCAGAGGGATGAAAATACGGCCGAAAACAATTGCTCTGGCTTGCGCAAGCCACGCCCACTTCGGACACTTTATCGACACAAAAAATTAAGAAATCAGGGGCTTACTAAATAGATTAATGAACCAATAATCCGGCGGATATACATATATATATATATATATATATATATATATATATATATATATATATATATATATATATATATATATATATATATATATATAATTGTTATTAAACTATAAATTTGAGATTTTTTTTCCTTTCTTGGAACTATTCTTGAAAGGCTTCAGAACAGATCCCCGTTGGAAAAATAAAAAAAAATGTTATTTTTCACTTTGTTATCAACAATTTCAAAAAAATGTTTTTATTTGAATTTTCATCGTTTATTTATTAACAATTTGTTATAAACAATTATTTTTTTCCTTTATATTTTTTTCTTTTTCTACATAATGAAACAAAAACAACCATGTGTTCTTTTTTGTTAAAAATAATTTATTTATATTTTTTATCAAATTTTAAAATCTAAGTAAATTTAATTTTTTTAACCTAAGTAAATTGCCTAAAGTGAACGGTCCCTTTTTGCTTTCTGTTGTTTTGCCAATATTGGATATCGGAATATGTTCCATTACCACTAAAATTTGCATATTTGTTTCATTAGTTTCATAGTTAATGCAATTAATTATATGTACTTGCATTATTTTGATTTGAATCCAAGCATGAAGAGCTATCGCTCGATATTTTTTTTCAATTATAATCAGCAGTTAACCACTGCCCACTGGATACTCGCTGATAGTTACTAAACTCCAACAAAAGATCTTGGAAATATATGTTTCCGGTAGATTGTGTACAGTGTGATGATACACGGTAAGCGCGATCGAAGGTCGTTGAATTATTTAATCAAGGAGATTAATGAGATTATGGATTATCTCAAATCGTTCGATTTTATTTAATCTATGTTTCATACCTATAAATTAAATTGAAATATCTATGATTTCAAAATAACCATTCAGTATAAAGCTTAGAGTAACCAAAGTCCAAACAACCAATGACATTCTTTATATCTTTTTGTACTGGTTAATATTCGGAATATCTGAACCTATTTTAATGGGATTTAAATTTTCGGATAGAAAGTCTGAGCGAAACTGACATATTTTGTGTCGAAAAAGAAATAGTACCAGTGGCATAGATGATATGGCAGGAAGAAGATTCAGTGGTTATTCATGATTCAGTTACTCTCAAGTCATACAAGTACAGTTGCGGGTGAAACCTAGTTTAAAAATATATTTTGCGATCTATGTCTTTTATTATAAAATTGTATACTATGTGGTATGTAAAATAGCAAAATGAATATTTATCATTTAATTGGTACTATTGAAGATTAAAATTAATATTTATAATGAATACAAGTATGTGTATGTACTTCCTACTTTATCCTTATTTTTTAATAAGTCTATGTTATGTTAGGTAAAAAGCAAATATTATTGCAAACACGTGGAAGTTAATATTGCACAAAATAATCTAGTCATCGAGTAAAATATGTCATTTTCACATAATATATTCGTTATTAGAGAATTATCGCGACATAATATAGATAAGTAGTCTACATGTTGTGACGTGGTTTCTTATCGAACGCTCGCATCGGCAGGATAAGCCGGGATCCGGCGGCAGTCAGATAGTGTTAATGACATTTGTAATAATGAAGTACACACTCACCTCTGGGAATCATGTTTTGATGATAGCGAGGGATCTGTTCAATGAGGGCCCTTCAAATTCAATAGATATAATATAATCTCCTAAGAAGTAAATATAGTAGTAAAATATACGATTTTATTCTAACATTAGGTATATAAAGGATTAAAAAGGTAAAGTGCTCCGATTTTGTTGCTTAACTTGTTAGGAATCCATTAAAACGTTTTTGTTGTCAAACGTTCGCTTCAATAAACCAGTACATGCTCACTATATTTTCCTACATATTAACTAGTTCTAACTGGACAGGTATATTACAATAAGTTACTATAATAGGCATGGCGTGTAGTTAAGGCTTATTAAAGATGAAGTCTTCATTCCTCAATTATGTAGTTCACGAGATCACAAGATTTCGAATACTCAATTTCTTTCTATTTACCAAAACATATCTCCCAGTTTACATTTCAAAGAGCTATACTTTACTAGTTTCCGTCAAAGGATATAGACAAATTACATTAGGAAGTTGCGACTTACAAAATATACGTATAGTAGCACAGAGTACAGAGCTACAGTGGGCAGATTCCGTTGATTTAATTCACGTACAGGATAACGCCTTGGCCCACATGAAACGTCATGTCTTGGCTCTTCCGACATACGAGTACAACACCAGATGTTGCAATAACTTCCATCTTGTTTTTCCTTTGCCTTGGACCTTACTACTAAACTTGTCTTAATACTTGGATGAGGAAATTAATTAAGATTCAACTTCTATTTATAAACTTTTTATATCTTGTATAATTATTGCTATTATGAATGAAGGAAGGAAAAGTTAGCATGCTTCAAACTGTCGAAGATTACTTATCACGCAATCGGGATTGTATCGCCAGCGATTTTGAAATAACTAAAGTAAAATATTTCAAAAATCCGCCTTATCTTTTGAAGTAATGACTACATTGCTGAGAATTCCGCGATAACATGAAGGAAAATATAAAATATTTTGTAATCTATCGACGGCCACCAGGTACTAAATGTACCGGGATAACTTTTGTTATTCTTGTGCCAACTACTATTTATGTTTAAAACATTTACAATCAAACTTTGCATCGTACTAATATTATAAATGCCAAAGTTTGTGAGGATGTCTGGATGTATAGATGTATGGATGTTTGTTACTCTTTTACGCAAAAACTATTGAATGAATTTTAATGAAACTTTACAATAATCATCCCATACATCAGAATAAAACATAGGCTACTTTTTATCCCGGATAAATATATTTGTTTATGTGTTTCTAGAGGCGAACCTTAGCGAAGCGAAGGTGAGCCACTAGTTTATAATGTGTATGTATTGTATACAGCCTTTTTTAACGTCCCACTGCTGGGCACGGGCCTCCCTTCAAGACGAGTGGAATCAGGCCACAGTCCACCACGCTGGCCAAGTGCGGATTGGCGGACTTCACATGTCTTTCGAAAACTTGCTAGGTTCTCTCAGACATGCAGGTTTCCTCACGATGTTTTCCTTCACCGTAAGGCAAGTGGTAATCAAGTTAGAAAATGATTTGCACATGAAAATATCAGAGGTGCGAGACCCGGGATTTGAACCCGCTTCATTCGGTTTCCCAAGCGAGCGTGTTACCACTGGGCTACCACTGCTATAGTTTATAATATTTGTAATAATTATTTATAACATTATTATATTATTCTCAATATCATAAAGTAAAGACGTAATGGAGATGATGCGTGCTAATATGTATAGACGCATTACGTTATCTCAAATTATCTTAAAATTCACTTCTTTATTAAACAAATACAGGAGGTAGTTAAATTTAATATTTACAATTCAAATCATTAGCTTTTCTATTCCAGTCGTGGATCTGGGTAAAAAATGTATGCATCTCTAGATTCTCAGTAGTAGGTTGCCCGGGGAAAAATAAAACCTAGGTCCTGCGTGTGATATGTTTCCGATAGTCTTTCTGTTCATTATTGTGATGGTGAGGGACGAAATACCTGTGTTTGTGGATACACACAGGAACAGAGGAGTTGAGTTTAATTCCTGTTCGATTTTTGTATGGAATCATTATTTGTGTGAACAATAAACCTAAATATAGGCAGGATGTCTCGATCATAATATGTCACGTTAGTCATAATTTCTTTGTCTGCGTAGCAAGTAGCATAAATTAAGGATATAATGAGATAAAAGATAGCACTATCCTTATTGTCCTTATTTAAGAAAGAGATAAAAAATACTTTATATGAACCATATTTATATTATTTAGAACAATATTTCTATTTTAGAGCAGATTTTGATGATGCCTTCGTAAAGTCTGCTTTATCAATGTACAAAGGAACGGATAAAATGTCTGCACAATTGCATTAAATAGAGCAGAAGGTCAATTGATTGTTAGTGGGCTACACCTCAATCTAACACTGTAGACTTACAAAAACACTCGTTCATATGTATATATACATTCGGTACTCATGTCTTAATATTTAATTGTTTCATTTAAATCAACAAATAAAAAAGGTAGGTACAGTAAAGAAGAGTTTTTCTATACTACTTGTGCAGATAACTACAGATTTTTTTTGTTGTAAATTTTATCGGCTCCGTTAAAGAAATACGGCTAAGAAAATCGTTCAGTATTATTTGATACACAATTTATTTACCTACTAGCAACTCACCCTCGCTCCGCGCGGGTTCGTCCATAGTTACGTTTTATCGTATAGCTCAGAGATGAGATATTTTCCCGCAGTAAAAAGTATCCTATATGTTGACCCGGCTAACCAGTTATAATCATAACAAATTTCATCAAAATCTGTCCAGTAGTTTTCCCGTGATGCGGTAACAGACAGAAAGACAGACAAAAATTCTAAAACTATAGATTTGGCTTCTGTATCTATAATAAAGTCTCTTTCAATAAAATTTTCAAAAAAATATTTAATGTACAAATTCGGCTTGGTTACAATTTTATTATATGTATAGATGTACTAGTGACTTACCCTCACTTCGCTCAGACGTGTTTCTAGATGGCGAACAAATAGCCTATGGGTCTAGTTCAGGTTATAATTTATCTGTGTACTCATCCAGATCCATCGAGTCATAACAGCTTGGAAGGAATAACAAATACTTCTTTCTCTCTTTTTCACTTTTGCAAATATAATTCTAATCCGATTAATTTGATTTCATATAAAATCCCAGGTGTCAAGTGCCAGAATGCGAAGCCGTTCCGCCAAAATTCGAAACCGACGACTGGGGCAGCTGGGCTCTGCCGGATGGGGCCGGTCGGTGCGAGCGCTACCTGCCGGTGGGCAATACTTGTGCCCCCGAATCCTTCCACCCTACAGACACCAAGAAATGCTCTAATTGGGTATATGAAAATAACAACAGCATCGTTACTACAGTAAGTACGAGAATGTATGCTTAAATATACCATTTTCCCTTAATATTTCTCCTACAATACTTATAAGGGGTAAACGTACGAGTATAGATTATATGTATTTGCTTTCGGGCCGTTATAATTCTACATATTTGTTGGTGTATCCCAGTGTTTGTCAAACACGTGTGTCAATTTTAAAAGAATGATCCTTTAATGATTTTATCTAGTCTCTTTTTGTGTAATATAGCCTTAATCATACACGTGTTAGTGTTTTACTTCGGTCACATAAAGTTGGACGACACCAACGTTTTATTTCATTCAACATTATTAGCATTTATATAGGACATATAGATTGTCACAACATCTAATATTAATTATTCCTAAGATATTTGCAGATAGTGTAATGCATAATAATGTTGTTCTAGTTTGTAATAATGTGTTTCAGTTCGACCTCGCCTGCGAAGAATGGAAGCGCACGTTGGTCGGGACTTTGCATAGCGCGGGCTTGTTCTTGGCGTTGCCGCTAACAGCCTATGTATCCGATAAGTAAGCTTATTTTAACAACCTCACATATATCTTATTTGCCTTAATTTTTACATCAAATTAGTCAAATGTTAAATGATATATTCCAGTATTTTATTGTTAAATTTAGATAATTAAAATGGATGCTCTTCCTTTCTTAATCTTTTTTAGAAGAACAAGGAAATTATTTTAATTTTAATTTAAATAGAATTTAATTAATTAGCTGGTTAGGTGTTTACTTACTGAAAGATTTGTACGCGTTTGTTGCTGCGCCAGCGCATCACACACGCATACATGCACAAGCATACGCACTCATATATTTTTGTTTCAATACTTTTTATTAATTATTAGCTTGAATCAAGTTAAATAAAGTTTTAATTTAAAGTATGCTTATTATTTTAAAATAAGCCGCTTAGAGAGCATAAAATATTTGTAGAATGTTATAGTTTGTATATTTTAAATACAGCATTTCCCTTATTTTCCAGTTTCGGGCGTCGCGTGGCATTCATTGCTACGGCGGTTGCGCCAGCCTTCGTGGGCATAGGGCGCTCCTTTTCACAAAACTATATTACGTACGTGGTTTTAGAATTTATCGAAGCAGTTGTAGGCGCCGGCGTGTACAGCTCTGGATTTATTCTCGGTAATGACACTATATTATTAATATTAGTATTAGTTTATTAATATTGATCTTATTTATTAATTCTGATATTATTAATTGAAATAATATAACTTTATGCAAGCGAATGCCCGTGTTTTAAGGCTTTATATCCTTTTTTTAATGTACGTGGTGCCATCTACCATAACTTTAGATCTAATGTGCTAACAACATATTAGTTCTTAAAGTTAAATAAATAAATGTGTTGGGGCATAAACACAGCACCATCAAGTATCATGTTAAGCTAAGAGGCTTGTGTTATGGATACCAGATAGTTGATATACTACACATATATAACTTTAAATACATACATATTATAAACATACATATGTATATATGATAATGATAAGGTCATTCATATTTAAAGTGCGCTCAGTCTTAAATGACAAGGGGTCGATTTTCATATCCAGTAATTTCAGGATAGGGATTGGGGCGGCTTCATTTATTTTCTATAGATAGAGATAATTAATAATTATTTTACATTAGGTTTTAAGGTTTATCAGAGAACTAAAAGACTTATTTATTTCAGCTTTGGAAATGATGGGTCTCAATCGCCGAGTCCTTGGAGGTAATATAATTTCTTGCACGTTTGCCATCGGACAGGCGTTGGTGGCGCTGGTCGCGTGGGCTATACCCGAGTGGAGGACCCTCACAAGAGTTATATACGCTCCATCATTTCTCTTCATATTCTATTTTTTCCTTATAGAAGAAAGTGTGCGATGGTTACTTAGTAGAGGAAATAAGAAGGAAGCTGCAAGAATACTTTTTAAAGCAGCCGCTATCAATAAGAAAAAACTATCTCCAGAAACAATCAAGCAGTTGACAGAGGAAACTCCTGAACAGGATTCCTCTAAGCTGCAAATAGACAATAAAGAAAAGGAGCCGTCTCTTGGATTGCAAGTGCTAAAATCTAGGATTATAATGGCGAGATTATTAATTTGCTCATTTTGGTGGATAACTGTGACATTTATATATTATGGACTCTCAATAAATTCGGTTTCTCTCGCGGGCAATAGCTATGTGAATTATATATTGACTGCGTTGGTAGAGATACCCGGGTACTGCATCAGTGTTCTAACTTTGGATCGGTTTGGAAGGAAGAGTTCGATAATGACGGCGTTCTTCGTGTGCGGAATCTCTCTCGTTTGTTTACCTTTCATTCCCGAAAGTAAGTTTCAAAAACACTTTTTAATGTTGAATAAAGCAATATAAAGCTATATTTGTTATATACTAGCCATAAGCACTGTATCATAACTTTGGTAGAATGTAGTACTTTTATGGATAATTGTTAACTTAGGTTGAATAGTAAGACATGGTTAAAGTTAATATATGCACTACTTATTAGTTTCAAATACGTTTTTAGACTTATTTTATACACCAGTCACGCTGACAAAATAATCATTTGCTTTAAAGTTTATTTGTCGTTAGAATAGAAAGTAGCAAGTAGTTCTTGTTTCAGATCTCCTTTGGCTACAAACATGTCTCAACTTGTTGGGCAAGTTGTGTATTAGCATGGCTTTTAGTAGTATCTACATTTACACGTCCGAGCTGTACCCGACCACGCTGCGGCACAGCCTCGTAGCTGTTTGCTCTATGTGCGGTAGAATAGGACAAGTGATTGCCCCTCAAACACCACTATTGGTAAATATGGGTTTTCGTTTACTTCAGATGCTTTAAGAATGCCGACAATGCTTTAAGATGTCAATATCTAATAGGTAAATATGAGGAAATGTGAACTTTAATTACATTTCTTAAATATACGTACATTTAAATTGTTATTCCTAAGCACATTATATTTTTAACTTTTTTATACCCTAAATTTATAAAAATAAAAACAGTAACTACGTAGCCAGTAGGTGTGTGATTAAAAAAATGAAATACCGACAGAATTCGAAATATTACTAACGATGCTGGGGAAACTGACGATAAGCATGATCTTCGCATCCATCTATATCTACACCATCGAGCTGTTCCCCACACAGGCGAGGCATTCCATGATGGGCGTCTGCTCCATGATAGGCAGGGTGGGCTCGACTACTGCACCTATGACGCCTTTACTGGTTAGATCTAGAGTCTGCGAGTGTATCCAAGTATATATACATATGTAGATGCATTTTAGTATAGAATGGTTTCTGCATAGCATACATACATATATTTGGCTTTGATGACGATGTAGGAAAGTATTTAGCTGATTATTTCATATACTAAATACAAATAGTGTAGTGTAGTGTACACATTTTTGTAGTCGAGGGAAATAGAAGGATATCGTATTAACATTAGAACTTACAATAGTACTTTATTATTCCTATAATATCACCCAACACACCTTATTACTCTTTTTCACTTTCACATACTAAAATAAGAATTCTATCATATATTTTTTTCTTAATACAAAAAAACCTTTTTTTAGATGACATATATGGAAGCTCTGCCTTACATTATATTCGGTATAATGGCCGCAACTTCCGGTTTACTGATGTTGTTGACACCGGAAACACTTCACATCCGCCTACCAGATACTGTGAAGCAAGCTGAGAGCATCGCCGTGGCGCCGCGGACGAAGCACGCCACTGACATAATTGTAGACTAAATATGCAACAGGTACTAGCTAACTGCTCTGACTCTGCCCAGGTGAAGTGACACTTGTATTATATACATGATATTTTTTTTCATTGTGCCTGTCGTATCAAGATTAATAAATCTCAGATAATCATAAACAACTTACGTGTCACTTTTTGTCAATGAAATTGAAGAGCGTGTCCAAAGGAGTTTAAAAATGTTTCATCAAAATCAGATGAATGATATATGAACGTATTCCTTACAAACAAATATACCTACATTCCTATTTATATTTACAAGTACTTAGGGAATATACTTTTGTGGATATATTTCCGTTAATCTCTTTTTAAAATGAGAAACGTAATTTATTAATTTTAGGTGTAGAATAATATAAATATAGATTGTTAGTCACATGTACTGTTAGAAAAACTATTTTTGTCAAACACTATTTTTTGGATTAATTTTGATTTATAATGTAAATACATCTACCTAGAATATAAGACTTATCTCAAACACAAGATACACAAAATTTATATGAACTTTTCAACTATTGTTTATTTATCTATTAGTAATGCACTAACAGTGTCCTCTTGACCGATTTCGATACGCAAGAGACATTATAGCGCAATGTTATAGTGTAAGCGCAGATACTGTGTGCACTCTCTATGAGGGCTGGCGCTGGTGTAGAGTGGGGGCTCTAGAACTGTCAAATGACACTGAATGTTAACTATTTGCAATCTTTTCATTGTGGACCTTCACTAATTATTCATGATTATTGTAAACATTGTGCCATTCCTGATTAATTACGACAGACACGGTACGGCTCAACAAATGTTATTGCTTTAAAAGAAGAGCTAAGAAAAATTCAATATTTTATCTATTATTAGTCATTATTAATTATGTAAAGCAAAATACTGATAAACTGGTGTGCCGTAACAATTAATATTATTATATTAAATTTATTGCCCTGCCGCACTAACAAATACATTTTAACGACAGCAGTAGGACCTTACTTGCCAGTTACGCCAACTGGTACCACCTAAACGATAGCCCTCATTCCTCTTACTCTCAATGTCCGATGAAACGATATTTCGACACGACCGGTGAAATTTAAGGCACAGAATGAGCTTTACGTGCTCTCCGAGGTACGCGGGTGCAACACCGCCTAATTTCCAACTCCGGACTTCTACTGGAAAAAATCTTAACATAAAACTCAGTAATTAAACTTGACCCAATCCGGGACTCGAATCCAGTACCTCCTTATCTGCAGCCGTACAGTAGATCACCGAGGCAGGTACTATAATGCATTAATTGTGGAGTAAATAATAGTGATCACTTTTAATATACCTGGTACCATCTAAAAATATATTTTTTTTATATTAAATAACAGTATGATGTAAAGTGTTTCTTTTATACCTAAAAAGCACAGTGGCGAAGGGTACAAAAATACAAGGCGATTCCCACCGTCGTCGTACTTTTTACAGATCCAATTAATCCATCATTCATTATAAATATTTATTTTTGATAATTCAATATTAATAATACACATAATTAGTAATTAAAAAAAAACAAATTATTATTAATACGTCAATTTCTGAAAATAATATAACGCCTATAAAAAATTATATGCATTAAAAAATCATAATGACGCTTGGAGCGCAAAAATGTATTTGCGCTACAAATTGCTTAGGCTTTTCTTCAAACAAATGCGACGATAAGACGTTGTATTTTACGAGTAGCTTAGCATGTTCATACTAAATTGTGTTTCATTCATACTCTTGCATTGAATATGGTCACATGTGTATTCAGCCCTTTTTAACGTCCTACTGCTGGGCACGGGTTTCCCATCAATACGAGGAGGATAAGCCATAGTCCACCACGATGGCCAAGTGCGGGTTGATGGACTGCACATGTCTTTCGAAAACTTGCTAGGTTTTCTCAGACATGCAGGTATCCTCACGATGTTTTCCTTCACCGTAAGGCAAGTGGTAATCGTGTTAGAAATGATTCGCAAGGTGCGAGACCCGAGATTTGAACCCGCTTCACTCGGTTTCCCAAGCGAGCGTATTACCACTGGGCTACCACTGCCTATTGTCACATGACTTCATTCATTTTTAGCATTTTACGCATGCGTAGGTACCTACTAATCAAATTTTTGTTGCTCGAAAACTGCTTTTCAACGTCTTATTCTACTTGTGATTGGTCAGAAATTACAAAACGTCACAAATTGACATGCGAGGCGAGCAATGTTTTTATTTGAATGAAATAATGTAAATTAATATGGCGGATTGTTATTGTATATGAGCGCATTGCTTTTGAGATTTTTTGTTTTATATAGTTGTAAGTTGATTTTAACGTAATATAGTCATTTTTTGCTGTGTTTGTTTGTGGAATATTTGTTAATTTCGGTGAGTTCTATTGACCATTATGGTATTAACCACTCGAGGACCGCATACACGCCGGCGTGTACGATAACAATTGAATTCTCGGAAATTCGCACGGATTTCTTAGAAATTGTCCTGGAGAGTCTAATTTGCATACTATTGACTTTAGTTTTTTTCGTCAACTACTCATTTGTTTCAAATATGATTTAATTATTACATGAAATGAGTTATCTAAATATTTTCATAAAACTTTTTATTAAAAATATGTGTGAATGTGCTTAATTAGAAAAATATTTAGTTTTCCATGGTTATTATTTTCTGATTTCATTTAAGTTTGAAGTGAATTTTAATTTGTTAAAGTTATTTTCAATACGTTACGTTAATCAACAATATATTTTGACGAATTAAGCTAATTACTAATTAGGTTATTCAGACACTTTAAAAACCAGACATATTGCTATAGTATATTTTTAGAAACCAGAAGTGGATTTTATTAAAAAAAATAAGAACTAACAACTAAGAACTATTTTAATGCAATCACAAATAATTATAAGAACACTTCAATGCAAATCTAACAAATACAACACAGCTTAAACGTGTGAACGCTCCGACGTTTGACGTGAAAAAGAGGCCTGTCATCTGTTTGTCGCTTCTTTTATAGGCACAATGCGACTAGGCTATCGCTCCTTCCCGCTCACTCCCAACACGGCCTCTCCTGACTGGGCGTCGTCCTCGACCGCATCTGGTCTGTTGCTGGACCCTGGTATAGGTAGCGCAACACGTTCACCGTCTACTTCGTCATCAGATTCATCTGGAAGCGATAACACAAATATAACACTTGAAAGTCAACTTTTATAGACAACTCAAGCATTCATCTCTCAATCACCTAATTCACACGTCCCATTCATTTCTATCTCACAAAAACGGCAATTCGACAATTCATCCATCCTCAACTATAGATCACCATCTACAGAAACGTCTTGCTTACAAACAACCATACAGGGTCGGAATCACCGTTGTGTGCGTTTCAGGAACCTTTTACTGCGAGGACAAGTTCCTGTACGCACTGCCACAGGCCTTATAGAATTAACTTGCCTCAATGTCTCAGTTAAGTGATCCAGTAGCATCTACATCGGACCATTACACAACACTAACCCAGTAACAACTACATCGGGTCTCTAATGATATTGATCCAGTAACATCTACATCGGATCATTACACAACACTAACCCAGTAACAACTACATCGGGTCTCTAATGATATTGATCCAGTAACATCTACATCGGATCATCTATCAGCACAGATCCAGTAACAACTACATCGGATCGTTTATCGACACGGACACAGTAACAACTACATCAGGCCAACACGAGTAACACAGTCAAGTAGATAAACATCAGACTTAACCAGCTACACAACATAAATATGTGCAAACACTCACTTTCAAAGAACGCTGTACATGTTTCAGGACACCACTCCCCTCGCCAGGGTACCATATACTGAGCTGCAGCCTGGCTCGTTTTTCCATAGGCTCCACTGAGTAACTTGAGTTCGTAGCGTCCGCTTGGCAGGACCTTAATAACTCGGTATGGACCGCGCATTCCTGGGTCTAGCTTTCCTACGGACTGAGAATATTTAATGACAAAGACAAGGTCATCGACCTTAAACACACGAGGATGATGTCTATTCTGATTGACACGCAGATTTTGCTGAACTTGGTTTTGTTTCAGCAACTCGGTAGCTCTGCTTCTACAAATCTCGCGCCAAGCTTCATGGTTTGGTGGTGATCCGTTGACTGCTATATCGCGGATTAGAGAGCGGATAACGGGCGTTGTTGCATCAGTACCAATTAAAAGATTTAAAGCGGAGAACTGTGTAGTCTTCTGTCTTGTAACATTCAGCACGAGTTGTAGCTTCCACACAGTTTCAGACCATTCAGCACTCCTATGATTGACTTCAATCCTTACCATGTTAAGGACAGTTCTCATATAGCGCTCTACTTGCCCATTAGACTGATGCATCCCAGGTGTGATGTGGTGCAGCTCTGACCCTAATCCTTGAATCCAATTGACAAACTCACCAGATTCAAACATACGCCCACGGTCCGTCACCAATAGTCTGGGCACACCAAACAAGGAGATCGCGTTTGTCATGGCCCGCTTAAGCTCGCTAGTATCCTGACGATAGATCGGGTAAAGAAGACAGTACTTGGTAAAGCTGTCTACCATAATGAGGATGAATTTGTAGCCTCTGGATTCCGGTAGTGGGCCCAGAGCATCTACGTGCACTGTGTCGAATGGTACTTCAGGTTTTTCCCACGATGTGATGTTTTGATGTGGTGCTCGGGGTACTCTTTTCTTCGAGATACATATGAGACAGTGAGAGATATACTTATTCACAAATTTTCGTAAGCCGGGGAACCAAAAATGCTTCAAAATGAGATCTAGCGTCTTCTCTGCACTTATATGTTCGTGCTCGTCATGAAACACTCTTAATAGGCTTAGCCTGTGCCCCTTCGGTATGTAGCACAGAAGGCGAGATGTCTCACCAACAGGACTGTAGCGATAATATAAAAGACCATTTTGTTGTACATACCGATTAGAGTCCAAGCTCCCACATTCCAGTTGTTGAATCAGTTCACGAGTCTCACCATCGGCAGCTTGAGCTATCTGAGCCCAGTTACGGGGCTTTGTGATATTACATACATGAGCTTGAGCTGGGTTGCGGCTTAAATAATCAGCATGAGACATATTTATGCCCTTTCGGTACTCGATAGAGAAGGTGAAATCCTGTAAGTATACCCACCAACGAGCCACGCGGGGTAGTAGGTCCTTTTTGCGCTCGGTAGCCTTTAGAGCATTGCAATCTGTGAATATTTTGAATTGCAACCCAATCAAATAGTGTCGGAAGTGTTGAAGCGCCTTAACTACCGCCAGCGTCTCCAGTTCGTAAGAGTGATACTTACACTCTGCAGGCTGTGTCACCTTGCTGAAGTATTCAACGACTCTTTTCTTACCATTTATAGAAGACTGCATTAGGACAGCACCGTACCCCGCACTGCTCGCGTCAGTGTGTACTTCCGTGGCTAGACTAGGATCGAATATTACTAAGATAGGTTCACTCGTCAGGCATTCGATGATCTCCTGGCGAGCCTTCTCTTGTTCTGGTCCCCATTCGAACTTTTCATCTTTTTTGGTGAGTTTGGCTATACAAGCGGTTTTGACTGCAAAGCCTTCTATATACCGCCTGAAATATCCAGCGAGTCCTAAGAACTGCCGGACTTGCTTGACGTTTTGTGGCGAACGACTGTTTACCAATGCTTCTACTTTGCGAGGGCTTGGCCTTACCTGACCCTGACTCACCACCCGGCCTAAATACTCCACTTCAGTTGTAACGAATGTGCACTTACGTAAATTAATAGAAAAACCTGAAGTTGTGAGCGTGTGAAGCACTTTCCTAAGGAGTTTAAGGCCTTCCTCCACAGTATGGCTCATTAACAAAACGTCATCTACGTAAATTAGGACATTACCCGCCTCTATAAAGCTATTTAGAGTTTTATTAATGATCCGCTGGTAAACAATGGGAGAGTTCGTCAGACCATATGGCATCTTAACGAATTCGTAATGGCCTTCGGGAGTGACAAAACCAGTCTTGTGTATTGAGGCCTCATGAATTCTTATTTGGTGAAAGCCGGTTGCCATGTCTAATGAGCTAAAATATTTAAAACTACCCAACCTATCAATATGGTCGTCGATCAATGGCATCGGATAGCGATCTTTAATTGTGATCTGATTTAATGCCCGAAAGTCAACACACATTCTATCCGTGCCGTCTTTTTTCTTTACTAGAATTATAGGACTAGAATACTCTGACTGTGACTCTCTCACTATCCCTTTACTAATAAGATCTTTAATTATTTCTCGTACCTTTAGTTTTTCTTGGTAAGACAATCTATATGGGCGGTAGACTATTGGTGTTTGGCTTGTTAAATTAATGTACATTTCACCAGTGGTTACAGTAGAACTCGCAGTTCCAGAAATTAGGTAGTTAGAAAAGTCATTAATGATAGACATGAGTAATTCTTTATGTTTACCTTTAAGAGGCGTAATAACATTGTCGCCTGTAATAATGGCGTTCACTTGACGTAATGACGTCTTAGTTGTACAAGGTAATGTAAGGTACTGCCTATCTTTCGTACGTACATAGGTTATGCCATCGCGATTAAGTATGTCGGTTCCAATTATGATAGGTGTAGACATACATGAGGAAGGTACAACTACAAAATCAGCTTCAATGGATATCTCAGGGAACTCAATGGTTAAAGTAACGTAAGAAGTTGAAACTATTTCTTTTTCGCTAATGCCCTTAAGTATGCAACGTCTAGTCTTTGGTTGGCATGACAAGTATTTTAAAACGTTATCAGAAATCAAAGAAGTATTCATTGCGCCGCTATCTATTAGTACGTCAACCGGGATGCCTTGGACTACTGCCGTAGTAATGTCATTATTTTTATGAGAATTTACTAAAGACTGATCAACTTCATTACAAAGATTGATATTACGTGTGTTACGATTTCCCGATCGTTCTTTAGCAAAACAATTACTTTCATCATGTCCGGGTTTTTTACAAAAAGTACATGAGACTGGTGTATTTGAAATTAAACGCGGTTTTTCCTCCGGTTTGTCCAACACGCGGTTTTTTTTTTGACAGCGATAACTTTTATGTCCAGTTTGCCCGCAGTTAAAACATTTGACCTTAGATTGACTCGCATCCTCACGCCGTTTTAAAATCGGTACGCGATTATCTTGTTTACCGCGATTAGGTTTGGTATATATCGACAAAAACGAAACTAAACTATCAGCAGTTAATTTGGCATTCGCCGCTGCTGCCCTAACCTGCGCGTCCGCTATACCTCGAATTACTATATCTGTCATCAACTCTTCGCTCAAACCCTTGACTATGCGAAGCCGTAATAACGATCGACGGGCGTATTCGGCATACGTGCTGAACTTATCTGACGTGCTATTTATGACATCGGCAAGTATATTAGCAAAGTCGAGTTTACTTGGGCAAAGAGGTTTAAACTCCCGCTTAAAATTTGTCCAAGACCGATCATTAGTCACCCACTCATTTAGCCAAACCTTAGCGTCACCTTTTAGACACTGAGCCACACGTGACAAACATTCTCGGTCGCTCCAGCCATTCGAATCCCGGGCTAGATCGACCTCTTCGCACCACGAATTTATGTTGTGAATACTGGGGTCGAAGTTAGATACGTAATACTGAGATCGCGATGGGATTACAGACTTTAATGCTTCAGCTAACACTAAGGTACAATTCGTGTGAGTATCGCTCGTGGAATGGCAATCATTACTTTTATGTATACTGCTAGTACTAGGTATAGACTTTTGCAATAATTCGCGGTTCTCACTAGTTACACGTACAGGTGTCGACATAAGGGCGGAAGGCTCCTTAATACGAGACTGAGAATTATTATTCAATTGATCACAATTTAATTCACTTTCTAATACTAAAGGTTGAGCATTTACCGAATCTGTATTGACGACATCTGCATGTCCCTTATTTTGTTCTAATACATTAAGTCGCGCCAGAATTGCATCTAACGATCGTTGTAACTTTTGATCCTTAGAACGTTTACGGTTAGTACTATCCCTATCACGCGACCTATGAATAACGCGTGAAGGCGACCGTGATCTAGTCCGTGAACGACGCCTATCACTATCACTGGAATGTCTTTCCTGTCCACGAATATCACGTGATCGACTACGAGAACGAAGACGCCGCGATCTACCCATTACTTTAACAAAATTACGCGCGGTACAAGAGTTACAAATTTAACGAGTCGCGCCTTAAATAAATTTACAAAATGGATAGTCCAAACGGTCAGGCTGCGTGTTATCCCACTTCTGATTTTAGAAACCAGAAGTGGATTTTATTAAAAAAAATAAGAACTAACAACTAAGAACTATTTTAATGCAATCACAAATAATTATAAGAACACTTCAATGCAAATCTAACAAATACAACACAGCTTAAACGTGTGAACGCTCCGACGTTTGACGTGAAAAAGAGGCCTGTCATCTGTTTGTCGCTTCTTTTATAGGCACAATGCGACTAGGCTATCGCTCCTTCCCGCTCACTCCCAACAATATTATAATTTATAATAAATAAAACCTGCGCTTCTTATTGTTCGCTTTTTTTTTGTGTAGAGTATTTACCTACCTACTTATTTCATAATTTTTGTTTTTTTTTCTTGATTTTGGCAATTTGACTTGATAAATAAAATAAAATAAATAATAAATCAATATATATTATAATAGTAAGAAAGACGAAGAATGTAATTCAAACAGTGGTAAATAGATGGCGGTAATTGGCAGATTTTTAAGACATAAATATGTTTAAATATAGTTTTATAAAATTATCAGGTTTTAAAATATAATCGTAATAAAGAAAAATAAAATAATGCGGCCTTAAATCAAATTTCCGTACTTTCACTTATTACGTGATGATTTTTCATAGATGGCGTTGTGAATATTTTATGAAATTTTATTATTTTATTAAGTGTACGTAATGTATTTCGCTAGAATATTTTACA
Organism: Argynnis bischoffii washingtonia; assembly: GCA_033884665.1. NCBI lineage: Eukaryota > Metazoa > Arthropoda > Insecta > Lepidoptera > Nymphalidae > Argynnis > Argynnis bischoffii. The sequence goes on from CM066621.1 coordinate 15,723,278, forward strand.
TACATTTAAAAAAATAATAGCCTTGTTAAGAAAATAAATCTACACATTTTTTTTGCATTAATGTATAAAAATTGTAGGTATGTCAACGTTTTTTGTCTGTTTTTTTTTTGGAACGGCTTACCTCTGCTAAAATTTTACCTTTTGCCACTGAAAAAGCGTCTTTTTTTTTGGGTTGAAAGTAATATAAAGCATCTAGGCACATGCAATAATGAAAATAATTTTTAAAAGCACCAAAAACAACATTGAAATTCTTTGAAAATGCATTTAAGGAACACTTTCTGAAATACGCAATTATTAAAACCAATTTTTCCTTGAAAGTATTTGTTAAGTTTAGAATGTCTACCCCTTACTTATTCACGAATTGACATTAATAAAACTAATTTTAAACAGTTACTTAATTTTGAAATTTTTTCACCCTTCAGTTAAAATTAATTAATTTATTGAATGGATGAATAACTCTTTATTGTACACTCAAAAAGAGAAAAGAAAATATATAAAATATAGAAGAAGGTACAAGAGGCGGCCTTATCGCTAAAAGAGCGGGTTCTTCCAAGCAACCTTTAGGTGTAGGAAATAAATAGTACTAAGATAGAAGGGGCGACAATAATATATAAAAAAGACAAAAGAGTATATATTTATACATATACGTATCATACAAATAGATAATAAATACAAATTATATGATATGCTTTTGATATATTTTACCTAGTACTTTCTAGCGAAGCAAGCATTTGAACGTTTTAAAAAATTCAGCAATGTTTTCGGTCGGTAATATAGTCGGAGTAATATGGCCGAGACAGACGAATATGACGATTTTTGCAGTTAAGTAAATGCTAATAATAAATAACGCACTAAATTTATGTCTATCTTTATTATCAATAATATCTTGTGGGTGAGATTGGAGGACCAGTCATTTTCTTATCTCCATACTAGTCTCAAAATAGTCTGTGAAGACTGCTAACCTGACATCTCACTTTGTGATATGCATGTCAGGATGTATATTGTATAATGTTACTAGATTTACCTGCGAAAATAGAACTACCGGCTTCTGCTTTATTAGACAAGACCACTTAAATAAATACCATTAATATTATAAATGCGAAATTATGGATGGATGTTTGTTATTCAATCATACCAGAACTGCTGAACGGATCTGGATGAAATTTAGAATAGCACATATTTTATTATGGATAGCTCATAGATCAACCTTTATCCCGGAAAAAAATACAGTTCCTGTGGGATAGACTTGTTTTTGTTTTTCACTAGGGATGAAACTGAGCGAAGCGAGGTTGAGTCGCTGGTAGCCCATAAAATTCATTTTTGATTTTTAATCAATTAAATCTAAATACTTAATGTATGCGATTTTTGTGTATACGAAGTACAAATCTAAATAATATATAATTTATACTTAGAGACAAATTAGATTTAAGTTATACCACTAGGTGTAGTTCATAAGAGTTTTATCATTTTGTCCATTTGTTGGGTGTTATATTTAAAATGAATATACGTATGTTTTTATATACAAAATTCAATGTATTCAATTATAAATTATATGTTGATGTAAAAAAAAGTGGATATTTTTATCATTTTTATTTTATCACCCATTTGTACTCCTGTAAGTGTTAGGCTTATCTTGTTCTAAACTAATACAAAGTAACATGTTTTACCATGGGGCATGGATCAAAGAAAAATTGCTTTTGTAGGTGAGCGATATTATATTTCTGCAGCGAGCTAAATACTGTTACAGCGAGCTAAATACTGTCTACATCTCTAATTATAATATGTATCTCTCTGACATACATTTTTGGCAAAATATTCAACATACAAGTTAGACCTAGTTGCAATTTTTATTTTGTAATACGAGTAACTATATACATTATATATGCAAACTAGAGGTATGTAATAAAACAATTTAGCTCTAAAATGATAATTTTTAAAAAACATTGCTAAGACATAGCCGTGGCTTCAGCGACCGTGTCCGGGAGAGGACGGCGGAGGGTTTCCGGTGTAGCCAGCGTCAGCACGGCGGCGGAGAGGGAGGCACAGCCGAACAGGGCAGTAGGTAATGAGTGCCACCATTCACTCTAATAAAGAAATTTTACGATAAATACCAGTTATTCTCCTACATTTCATTAGTAACAAAGAAAAAAAACGGCAGTAAATTTCAAAAGAACGGTTTATTCATATGATCAATTTTATTTTTAGTGTGTAAAATTAACAGAATAAAAATTAACAGTAATAATGGGTTCCTTAATAATTTTAAAAAAAAATATACTTTTATTTTCTTACTTATTTTTGTATTTTGATTCTAAAATCATGAACATAGTTTAATTTTCTATAGAGCAGTCAAATTGGTTTGTTCTTTAATGTATGGACGACGCAAAGAATAGACATGATTGTACCCGAAATAAGTAACAATCGTGCTAATATATAAATCCTTCTTTTTGCTATAATATTTATATTATGTAGGTATGTAATATCACTAAGTTATAGATACACTAGAAATTCACCCTTGCTCTGATCGGGTTCGTCCCTAGTTACATTTGAACGCTTAGTATGAATTTCTCAGAGATGAGATATTTCCCGCAGTAAAAAGTATCCTATATGTTGACCATCATAATACCAAATTCCATCAAAATCTGTCCAGTGATTTTCTAGTGATGCGTTCCTAGAACTACAGACAGGCAGACAGACAGATAGGAATCCTAAAAACTATAGAGTCGGTCTCTATATTTGACAATAATCGCTATTTCAATAAGATTTTCCAAAAAATATTTGAGATTCGACTCACAATCAGTTAGAATTTTAATATGTATATGTATAGATATATAAAAACTTATGACATTGATATGATGTACTTATAAAATAAAATCCTCTTACCAAAAGTGGAGTGAGCGGTGCCAATACTGTTCCTACTCGAGCAACCATCGAGCATGTGCCCACTAACGAGCCTCGCGCTGAAGTAGGAACCAGCTCGGACGTGTACACATACACCGCGTTAAAACATGCCGATATGGACATCTTGCCTATCAAGAATACAGCTAACGACACAAATTTATAATCTGTAATAAGATAGATATTATGAATATGATATTTAAAAGTCCTAACGATGTCTTCTCTACAATGTTGATTTGATTATATTTCCCATGTTTATTTTCTGTTCCAATTTTTTTTTTCTTCTACCAATCCCATCTAAATATAGCTCACGTACTTATAAAAAATGTATCGAACTTATTATCTTATGCTTGGGTAATGCATACGTCAAAATGTACCTAATAGCGCAAAAAAAAATTAAAAAAAGGTTTTACCTCGAGGTATAAAACCAGTTGCGACACAACAAATGCCACAAAAAAGAAATCCACCTAGTAAAGTCTTTTTTCTACCAATTCTATCGAGCGTGATCACAGCAATAATATCTCCAGGAATGGTGGCGAAGGATGATAAAGCGAAGTTGGTGTATTTGTTTCCTGGTAAGGCCACGGAGTTTATCATCAGTCCGTAGTAAACAAATGCTGCAGTAAACCACCACCAAGAGCACACTGTAACCCTAATGAATAAAAGAACTCATCAAATAAAAATAAAAATCAGAAGCCTTAACTTGGAATTTAATAGGAAAAAGAATGGCAGTAGCGGAAAAATATATTAAGTAATTTAAACAATTTACTTTTTCTTTACGTTAAAATACCTTTTCAATAATGTAGGTGAGGAGAACAACAGCTTTAAGGTAAACTCTTCTTTTTTCTGAACCTTCGTCTCATTTGATTCTTTCTTAACTTCGTCTATAGTTTTATCAGAAATAGCAAACTGGTTCCAGCTCGCTATCTTTTGAAGTAAAAGAAGAGCTTTTTCATCTTTGCCATTAGTAAGAAGCCATCGAATACTTTCTTCTAGCAGAAACGTGTAAATGAGAAAGAATGGGGCTGGGCAATAAATAACGAGCAGAAAGTTCCGCCAGTAAGGTATATTCCATACTATGAAATCTAATATTAGTTCTCCGACAGCGACCGATATACCTACTGCCGCTGCACCTATAATTCTTTTCTCACTTCCAATTAATTCAACAACTGAAAGAAAAATTGAATTTTATAGATATGATGGTCATTACATAATCCATTTTGTCAGATTAGTTGCGGGGTAGTAGCAGGTTCAATACCTGTTTAACAATAATATTTGTATCACATTGGAACGGATAAAATGATGTGTAAAAAATGTACGCGATGTTATTTCCATAAGAATGGCAGGTATACGCTTAAATTCGACGAAGTTGGAGGACAATACAATGTAAACAATGCTCAATATTCTATAAATCTATATCACAAGAGATATGACTTTAGTATTTTATTTTTATACAGGCAATGTATTTCTTATTACTTACAGCAATATATTACTTATGGCTTAATAAATTCCTTTGATTATTATCTGAACTGTAATAAAAGGAACGATAGAAAGGTCTAATAATTTTAATAACATGTGTTTGCGCTACAAGTTTCTAACCGAACTTATAGCTGTTGTGTATCATTTTTTATTGTTGGGGTTTTGCCAGTAATAAAAGCACGTCCTTGACGTTGATTGATAATATTCGCTAGGAGATATTATACATTAATGTGCGCAAACAAAAGTGCAATCTCTATTCCTTTCACTCTTAAAATTAAATAGGACTTCAATTCGATACGATCAGTGACAGATCAGGTGCAAAACCGACGGTTTCACATGCTTTCCGAAGCACGGGAATATTACACCTCTAATTTCCGAATCCGGAGTTCTCTGTTACTGAGAATTTCTCGACAGAAAAATCCTTTAACTACATTTAGCTTGACCCGGGACTAGAATCTGGGTACATCTTAACCACTAGGGTAATATAGTAGTCAGTTGGTAATGCTTATACCTACAAATAAATAAATTTTTCATCTTTATAATAATGGAAGATATATAATAAATACACTACGGGTATTAACGCGTTAAATGGCTATATACCTAGCCACCTATTATAAATTGTGAAGATCAAGGAGCCTGCAAAAAACATGTCCGATGGTAGCAGCGGATGCCGTACACCGCCAGTCTGCCCCTGACCACGGCTGGTGCAACCCAGTCGAAACGTCGGGAGCAAGGTATATAGCCACTTACGAATTCACGCATTAAGTTGCGTAGTGTAGTTATTATATAATTATGAAACGCGATAATTTAAAAAGTTACTACGGAAGATATCTATACTGGTCATGCGTGTAATGTTTTTACAGTATATGACGTTGAATTTTTATTATCATTATACAAAATTATACAGTAGTCAGATAAAGATGATTTTTTGAATGTAATTATAATAATTATTATAATTATATCCTATATCGATCCCATAAATATACACATTACATTTACAAATAAAAAACTTACTAAGCACAAAACAGGTAGTGTACGTGCCGGTGACTAGAAGTGCTTCAATAAACTCAATCGTGACGTAAAGCAAGTATCCCGCGGGGCCTGTTCCTACTAGAGTTTTAAAGGCACCAATAATTAAACTGAGACAACTTATTATGATCGCTTTCCGACGTCCCCATCTGTGGAGACAACGAGATCGCTATAGGATCATGTCATTCGTGGTTTAAGGTTTATGAGAATGATTATGGTTTCTCGTCTATATGCGAGTTTCACGTGAGAGTGTATTTCAGTGTGTGTTGCTAGATTCTTCTATACCTATCAGACTGAGATATATATGTTCAACAAAGAAAGAGTTTAGCATTACACTGATCAACTCGGACACGCGAGAACGACGACAGACATTTTTTTACATAAAGCTGACGGTTTGACATGTTTTGTTAAAATAAGACAACTAAAATTTTAATATTTAAAATTTTTATGTATTCTTACGCTCTCGCTTATATGTTTTTTTTTTTTTTTTTTTTTTGCTGGGACTTTAACACACAACACCATCTAATTCCATGGTAAGCCACAAAGCCTGTGTTATGGATAATAGATAGTTGATATACTACACATATATAACTTTAAATACATACATATTATAAATATAAACACCCATGACTGGAGTACAAACATTCGTGCTCATCACACAAATGAATGCCCCCAGCGGGACTCGAACCCGCGACCACTGGTGCAGAAAGTAGGGTCACTACAAACTGAGCCAAACGTGCCGTCAAAGTTAGAGCCAAACTTTATTTTTATTTATTTATAAGCTATGCGCTTCAGATGATACTTTTTTAAATATATTTTTTAGTTCTGATTTTAAAATAGCTACTCCAAATTGGGCTTACTGTGCTGTTAGCACGATAGAGCCTTAAACCCAACAAATTTTCTTAATGTTGGTAATATCATATGAATTCAAAATGTTTGTTTAATTGAAACAAAGATACATATAGAAGTGACCTTTCGTGCGATGTACATATATTTAAGAATATAGTGACATTTTACATGTTTCAATAAATAATGGCTTGTAATATATCGTTGCATGTAACAGAATCAATTCACGATGTTTATTTCCTATCACAAATCAAGTTTTCCTTTTGGGTTTTACTTTGAAGATATAAGCATGACATGCTGCACTAGTGGGGCCGGTGATGTCATTAATGTATATCGAATATAAGGCACTAAAAAATATTACAAAAAAGTATTTTCAGATCAGTGTCAGCTAAGGCTGGAATGAAGTATTCATTTATAGATATGAATAGAAGGCCACAATACACTATCACATACTTTTATATTTTAATATTAATTATACATTTTTAAATTATTAATTGTACCAGTATGTAAATTAAGAGATATTTTTCCATTATCAAAATTGGAACAGTGCCGTTAATAACATTGTATTTATAGTCTTACCTGTCTGAGACAAATCCCATCAGGGGCATGGACATCAGTACACCCAAATTGTGTATAGTTCCGATTAACGTTCGCTTCCATTCCTGACATGCGAGGTCGAACTGAAATAATAGTAAATTGGATTTATTTTGAACATTTTGAATTTTATTATTTTCTATTTCAAGTATTGTAAATATATAACAAAGCAAATATAAAACAGTTCAGTACTTTTTTATCAGTTTTTTTTGTATAGATAGGTAAATTCTATTTATTTAATATGTTTTCCTTAAATTTTCAATAATATTATTTCAAATGCTAACTAGGGAGGGTAATCTACATACTATCTTTTTAGAAGCATGAAGTCAAGGCTGCATTTATAATTTCATTAAAATGTAACAAAACTCATGCCGTCATCAATCAATCATGACAGAATGGGTATCGTAAGTTTTGAACATCTGGACGGATTTTCATTAATATAGCTAGAATTATATTAATCACATTATCTTTCTAACTTATAAAACCGTGACTGAACTGGCCCATCTGTTTAGGATCTACGACGCCACATACAGACATATACTTCAATCTTAGTACAGCCCTTTTTATACCGAAGATATTAATTGTCTATGCGAACGCGTTCAATTGAGCTTATCAGTTCACATGCTACTTGTTTAATTTTGGAATTACCTCAGCAACTACGGAATTTTGAGTATCATACACCCAGTCGTTACAGCTTTCGAAGTGATCGAAGTCATCGGAGTTACAACTATAATTGTTATAATAGATCGGTCTGTTGCAGCGATAGTCCGTTATATTAGCCGGCCACCATTTAGGCAAAGCTGACGAGGCATTGGTCTCCTCACACTGCGGCACTGCACATCTGTAGAAAACGGATTGACAGGTTACTATTTTTTCCCAGTAAGTTATGCGTGACGTAAAAAAAGATGTTTTTAATTTGACAACATATTTAAATTTAAACAGTCCATTAGATAATTTAATTATATAAATAATGTAAATGAAGATACATTCTTATGATATCGTCGAGATATTTGATAAGGCTGAAAGTGCAAACAGGTGAAAGCTGAAATTGCAGTGAATTATTTCGTGTCATCGATATATTATAGGTCATCGAATTAAAAGATAGCGAGGTCGACTATCTAGCTGCGCAATAGGATTCAGTTTAAGATGGCTACACAGTTAATCTTACGCTAACGAAATCAAACGTCCATTCTAATGATCCATCAATGGCCAATTCAAGATTTTTTCAAGATTCAAGAGTTTTTACTTTTGGGTTCTCTTACAGCACTCTAAGTCTGTTGTCACCCTATGATATCAGCCCAGTGCCTGATAAAAAAGAAAAGCATTTGTTGCAGCAATCATGACGTTTTAGGCTTACAAAAATGATCTCGTTGAATAAAGTCTTACTTTAGAAAGAAGAAAAATAAAATAGTTTGAGAAAGGCTAAAAATAAAAACAGAAGTAAAAGAAAACAAAGGACAAACAAACAGGACAGAAAACCAAGGCTAACGATAATCCAGGTGATTCAGATGATAAGAAGATGGTACTGCTTGACACAGACAGTGAGCCTGAAATGAAACTTTTGACTCAGAAGATGCAGAGTGTACGTGCTGCCATAGGCTGTTTTCTGAAGATAATCGAGGAGGAACCTGGATCAAATGTCTCATGTGGCAACTCTAGGCACATAATGATTGTGCTGGTGCAGATTCGACCCCTTTTGCTTTTGATTTGCGATTAGTGCAAGAAGTTTGAGTTCCTTTTATATTCGACTAAAGTTCCTAAAGGATCTCTTAGAAATTAAGGTTATTTTTTTTAGTTTTTATAGTATTCCATATTTGGGGTACCTATTCCATAATTAGTTAGTTTTATGTTGATTTTGTTTAAGAAAAATTATAGTACTTATAATTATTAATAAATATAATACAAGACTGTTACCTACTATATAAAGTGCAAATGTGTGTCTGTTGGTAATTGACAAAATATGCTCATGCTTCAATTCCACTTAGAGATAAAATAAATAAGGGAGCTATCTATCAATGCGACAGTGCGTGTGTTGAATACTTTGGTGATGTGAACATCGAATCAAGCTGCTAGACCAATAACCACCATATGCACTTTGTAAAAATATATGATGCAAAACACAATATATAGGATATTACATCTAAATTTATGAGAACAGTAGCATAAAATTACCCGATTTTACTGCGACAAAATAAGAAAGAACTTAACATTTTGTTTAAAGGCCATTGACAAATATAAAGATATCACGGCACAGAGTATTAACATAAGCACCATAATAATGTAAACAAACTTCTTACTCAAATAACCTTAAGCGGCATCATGAAAAATATTTTCTCATCCGGTTTAGTTAATGTTACTACAAAATTATAAACTTAGTAAAAAGTGGAGAAAAAAATATATTTACAAAAAAAAAACCGACTGCATAAAAGCGAACTAATGAATAGATTTTTTATTTATTTAATTATCGAAATTTTACTACATATTTAGCAAAAACAGATGTAAACGATAATAATTGTAGAAGTTAATAAAGGTGTTGAGGAAAAAAAATATTTAATTGACATGCCCAGATGCCTGCCATGATAACATACCCAGTGTCACTTTTACAATTAAGACCAATCTAACGAAACTTCTCAATCGCATCGAAACGTCGGAAACTAAAAATCAAAATAAATCCGCGAAGTAATACGAAAAGAGTTTTATTTGGCTCTTAAGCTAAAATCTATCAAGCCGTTTAGGAGACAGAGCATGCCAAAGAAATATATGTATATACATACATACACTCGAAAAACATAACCCTCCTTCTAGTGCAGTCGGGTAATAATAATAATTTAACCGATTTTACTTTTTGCTTGTGCATTCATGAGGTGGATAGTTTATCATATTGGTCAAATATGGATTGGAGGACTTCATACATCTTTCGGGAATTAGATACCTACTCTCTGATATGCAGCTTTTTACCACGGTGTTTTCTTCTTCTACGTATTTGCAAGTGGTAATCGTGTTGGAAATGATTGGTATAAGTGCAAAGTGAGACTCGTGGCTTGAACTCGCTTCCTATCACTGCTATTCTTTCTACCTACAATGCCAAAACATTTCATAGCTTCAGCCTCTGTGGTCTAGGGGTGCTAGCAAACAGCTGCAAATGGTCTCGGTTTCGGGACACAATCCCAGATTCAGCCAACCAGGGTCCTTGTTTATTAAGAAGCTTGGAGAGCAAGTAAAGCTATCATCTCTGTGACTGATCTTCTTCACTGGCCGTGTTGAATTTTCTTCCCACTGGAGTATAATAGTGACAGGAATAGAGAATACACTTACGTTTGTGCACATACTTGTGCGTTATAATATCCCCTGCGCAGTTGGCTAGTCACAGTTAAATTGGTATTCGTGGCCGAAATTGGTCAGAGGAGTACATAATTTAATGGAATATATAATAATAAATAACGTACCTGTAGTTGACCGACGCAGCAGCGAACACGAAATTGGTATTACTGGTTGCAGTACATACTACAGGCACTAATGCAAGAAGACATTGCCACACTTGATACCGGCCGAAACCACTCACTATGTCTGACAAACTCTCTTCAAATGAGACTTTTACAACATCATCAAGTGTCTTCAACTCAAAAGGCATTGTAATGAATTTTAAAATCTATTACTTTTTACTTGTGATTTTGAGACTTCTTTTATTTATACTCTTAGATTGGGTTTTAGATGAGTTTCTAACATATCACTGTATGTGTAATTGGATAATTATACTCAAGTATATATTGAAATATGATGGGATGCCTTTGTGCTGGTTTACAATGGACAATGATATAACTACGCATGATTACCAGTTATTACCGTAAACAACGCTAGAGTTAATCTAAAGGAATACACTTTTTTAACCGACTTCAAACAAAAGGATTTTATCAATGTGACAAGTATGTATTTAATATTATTGGAACTGCAAAATATTCACATATGATATATTAAGGCTTCCAAACAAATATACAAAATTTTATAGGTGTACGTACATACGTACGTACATATATATATATATATATATATATATATATATATATATATATATATATATATATATATAAATTACTAGTAATCGGATCGTGATCAATTTTTTTTTTATTTGCTTAAATTTATTTCATCTCAAAGAATAGTAAAGATTTCATCAAATTCGGTTGAGTAGGTTTATGATATGGACTAGAACGTGTAACTAAAACTGAAATAGTATTTGTAATTACTACTTATTACAAAAACTGTTTCAGTTTTTCCTTAAAACTAAAAGAAAGTGTGTGTGTTTGTGTGCAATTCACACATAGCACAAGTGAAACTTCAGAAATGTAACCTACGAGAGAATGAGATGAATATAAGTATCAGGAGTAAGATTATTTTTGTAATATAAGGTTTTTTTTGTAATATTTTTACCAAGTTTAAAAGTTATTTTACATTTTATTTGACATAAATATACATTTATCAGACAATAACCACGGTTACCATTTCATTCTCTCGCCGGCTTAATTCTATATTTATTTATGTGTTGTTCTTTTTTAGTGTCGCATTTCCGTTTCATCGAGTTTCAAATCAAAACGATTCAAAAGTGCGTTTCACAAAAAAAAAAAAAAAATACGAAATAAACCGATCCAACGCAAAGCAAATCTATTTCGATACGTATAATAAATATATCACAAATTGAAGTATAGTATTATAACTAGATTAAAGTTCACACCTTTATATTTACCTAACAGATATTAATATCTTAAGGCATTTTCGGCTGACACTGACTTCGAAAATATCTGATTAGGTATCTATAGTAAATGAAAGCCCCCGTTCTGTTATTTTTTTTCTTTTTTAGTATTGTTTTTGAAGTCGGTTTAATTTTTTTTTATTCCTTTTTATTTGTATTTTTGTAATTGAAACCCTTTTCAAGCACTTGAATGTAAGAAATAACAGTACTAGGTTTTACCTTTGCAATAGGTACTTAATCAGTACCATTTTTAATATATTTAATGTGCTAGCTAACGCAAGCCTAAACATTTTTGAAAGTCGGTTAAAAAGAACTTGAATGTACTTGTGCTCATTTTGTACACACAATTATTGATATTAGCAAAATCTAATTCTTACTTTAACGGCAACATTCATTTGTCTATAACGACGACACGTTTGGCTCAGTTTGTAGTAACCCTACTTGCTGTGCCAGCGGTCGCGGGGTCGTGTCCCGCTGGAGGCATTAATTTGTGTGATAAGCACGAATGCTTGTACTCCAGTCATGGGTGTTTATGGATAACAGATAGTATATCAACTATCTGGTATAGTCTAGTAACTTACACTGGAATTAGATGGTGCTGTTTTAATGTCCCAATATATTTATTATTTAATTATTATTTACAATAGCGAAAATATGGGGAATATTATTTTTATGATTTAAATAAAGAAATATTTTTAAAATATGTGAGTGCTCAGTGTGTCTAAACCCTTTGTTATAAATTGCTATGTTTATTACTAACGATGACATATTAAGTTTCAATTCTATTTACAATATTATTTACTATAATTTTTTTATGTCATTCATACTAATATAAATGTGAAAGTGTGTTTGTTTGTTTGATTCTTTGTTTGTTCGTTGTGTGCAGAATAAGGCCTGGAGAGTGATATAAGCTACTTTTTTCGCAAGAGATTATCTCATTTCCACAGGTAAACACGTTATAATACATCCCAAAAAATATTTATGATCAGAATTACTTATTTATTACATTACAGAATTATTTTATACATATACATTTTTTTCGAAATTCATCTCTTAAAAGGAGTAAAAATTTATTTTATGATCAGAATTACTTGAAACAGAAATAAAGGTATTAATGATCTTCAATTTAATTAAATAAACACGTGTTTTGACATATTCATAATTTATCCCGTAAGGGGGTAAAAATGAGTGGTAAGCTTGGTAACAAAATTCGCCATTTTTATTGTTAATTCATGATAGAAAATTAGCAATACGATTATTCAAAATTCGCCCCCTTAAAGCTGTTAGCTGGATGTACTCGAGAGAAATCCGTCTTCATACCTCGAATACCACTGATAAACTCTGACTACGCCTTTGAAATTAATTTAATGTAATTCCTCCTTAAAATGTGCTTTACAAAGACCATTAATAAATTCAGGGCCAGTCGCTCAAAGTAGCAAGCATAGATTTAAGAGACGATTGCTTCTCACATGAACATTTTAGCAGAACCCAGAATCAGATAGAACATCTACCAATGTGGTACAAAGGATACAAAGTAAGTGTATGATGCAAAGTAGTTTTTAGATAAATTCTTACTTCCTGTTCGCAACTTTTTAGCGTAGATTAAGCTAAGTGAATTTAGAGTAATTACATAAATGTACACATGTTACATGTTAGGAGTGTAGTAGGTACTGGAGATAGTGGAGCTTGTTGAAAAGTTTAAACGAAAATTAAGTTACAGAATATAAGTAAAATATCTTTTTAGATACTGGATATTTTGAGTTACGATAACTAAAATTAAATTTGTTTTCCATAATACACACTCATACACATTTGAAAATTATTATAGCCACCAAATTATTACTAACTAGCGACTCACGCTCGCTTTGCTCGCGTTCGTCCCTGGGTGCGTTTTCACGGTTAACTATGTTTAGGTATACATAAATTATAGCTTGCTATTCCTAAGATATTCATTTAATATATATAGCGATTTTTCCTCGTTTTGCGCGGGTGCGTACGTCGTACGCGGATCTTGTTCAGAATTTCATGGGTTTTAATTTATTTTTCGCGGAACCTTGATTCTTTTTCTAAAATAAAAGTAAGTCTAAGTTACTCCCTATAACATCAGCTATCTGTCAGTGAAAGTCCCGTCAAAATCGGTCCAGCCGTTTCGGAGATTAGCCGGAACAACGAGACAGATAGACAGACAAATAGACAGGCAGACAGACATACAGATAGACAGACAGACAGACAGATAGACAAAAATTGTAAAAAATGTTGTTTTGGTTTAGGTACCGTGTATACATCCATATGCATTTAGTAAAAAGCGGTTATTTTAATATTACAAACAGACACTCCAATTTTATTTATCTGTATAGATAGCAAAAAAGGCTTTTTTTTGTTGTTATAGTGCGAGCGAAGCCGCGGGTTTTACTAGTCCTATGTAAATGTAATTATGTAAATTCAAAACATATAAACAGATTAAATATATATCGGGTTACAGGTAATACTTAAAGTATTAAAATGTGCTTTAATATAATTTTCAATTAAAAGTGTAGTTATTAGCACTATAAGTCAATGGACTTGTACACACCTTGCCTTGACCTTGTAACAGCTGGCCCATTAAACAGTATTTAATAAGATATGAAATTATTAAGTGGTAGCAGTTGAAATTAACCAATGTGACCAAAGTGAAAAAAAAAAACAATATGACATTTAAATTTTAAATAGTTTAATTCCGATCAGATTATGTTACAGAAGCTTGGTATATGTAACAAACGTAAATAGATGAAAAGTTTGATAAAAAAATGATAATACATTTATTGCTTCACAAAGAGTTGATAAATGTCATGATTAAACACACATTCAAAAGGGAACCGTGGCATGGAGCACCGCGTTCTCTAAAATAAATCAAAATGCCTAAAGATCAAACAGAAAATGTAGTGGATGCTCCCTCAAGAAAACAAAGTTATGTCAATGGAAGAAAAGCTAGTGCGTTTGAGAAACCCTTAGATCTTGATGATGTGTTGGTCAACGAGCTGGGGCAGTTCGGATGGTTCCAGCTAAGAAATATTTTATTGGTTGCTTTTCCGATTATTTCACATGCGTTTATAAGCGATTATATTTTTTCCGTAGCTGCCGTTCCACACAGGTAATATAAATAAATTTATCTATACATATAATAAAACTGTAGAAGTCGAATGTCTGTACATAGAAAAAAATGCTAAAAACCGAGTCAGGGGGATGTAAGAAGAGAAATAGAACAAATCCAGACTTTTTCAAATGTTTTGTCTGTTTGTCTGTTTTTACACGTTTGGCTCAGTTTGTAGTGTAGTACTTACTATGCCAGCGGTCGTGGATACGAGTCCCGCTGTAGGCATTCATTTGTGTGATGAGCACGAGTGCTTGTGCTCCAGTCATGGGTGTTTATATATTTATAATATGTATATATTTAAAATTTATATATGTGTAGTGTATCAACTATCTAGTATCCATAACACAGGTCTCGTAGCTTACAATGGAACTAGATTACGCTGTGTGTTAATGTCCCAATATATTTATTTATTTACGGACTAATCTCTGAAACTGTTAGACCAATTTAAATTAAATTTTGCATAGTGGTACCATATATCCTCGGTCAACATTTTGGATACTTTTTATTCCAGAAAATTAAAGAGTTACCGTGAGATAGTTAAAAGTTAAAAAACTATAGATACAGCTTAGTACACAAAAACTACTGATTGGACTTTAATGAAACTTTACAATAGTATAGTACTTTTTATCCCGAAAAAATATTCGGTTCCCGTGGAATAGTTTTGTTTTTGCTTGTCTAGAGGTGAACCCGAGCGAAGCGAGGGTGAGCCGCTTGTTATAATATAATTTAATATTGCGCGCAGCTTAGACAACGTGAAAAGTGTTGTATCTATTTTAGTAAATGTAGAACATTTTATCTATAAGTTCAGATTTGATGAATAGAAAGTTTTCTATAATATGTTGTTCAGAACATAGTCTATCTGTCTCAAGACTCTTACGTATCCGTTTAGCGACTCACGCGTTATTCAATTTTAGTAATCCAAGTCTAATTTCTTTTTAGTTCACTTTTACATATCTATACCAGCTAAACCCATGACTGGAGTACAAACATTTAGCAGCAGCAAGTAGGGTCACTACAAACTGAGCCAAACGTGTCGTAGTAAAAGTTCTTGATCAGTGCGGTTTGATCTTCTTTAATGTTCTACGTCGAGTACGGCGGCCTGTTTTAAAGAGCGAAGCATCACACGAATCTAGATAAACATTGAATAAACTTACAAAATAAATTTACTGCAGCAATAAAAATGAAAGCAATTTTTTTCAAAAATATTCGAATTTTTGAAAAAAAAAACATTGAATACAAATTGTACCAATCACGTTTTAATATTATTTATATAAAACTGTTTTCGGACTTTTCCGCGGATTTATTTTAATTTTTGGTTCCCGACGTTTCCAACTATTTGCAGCAATCATGGTCACGGACAGACGGTTTCGGCTGATTGACGGCGTTCGGTATTTCTTGACACATAGTAGTGGTACTAAAATGATTAATAAATAATTGTCTAAATTAATAGATGTCGGATTCCGGAATGTGGCGAAGACAGTAAATTGAACCTTTACGAACCAGAGTGGATTTTAAATGCTATACCGGAAACCAACTCGGGTTTCTCAAGTTGTCAACGGTATGTGCCTATGAACTTAGAAACCAACGGTACCCTGGACTACTGCCCAGCTAACCTGTTCAATCAAATGCAAACAGTTTCATGTGATAGTTATGTTTACGCAAGTGATAACTCTGTGGTATATGAGGTGAGTTATCAATAAATAAATATATTTTATAAAGGTGTAACCTACTAGATTTTTATAATAATATTGATGTTGTGTGTAGGCTTTAGTTAGCTTATAAAATAATATTCAGCGACATGTTCATTTTTAATCTGTATGTACTTATTTTAGTTCGACTTAGGATGTGAAGAATGGCTAAGAGCTTTGGCAGGCACACTGAGCAGTATAGGAACATTATTAGCGTTGCCGTTTACTGGCTACATCTCTGATAGATTTGGCCGAAAATGGGCTCTTATAATCAGCGTTTTTAATTTTGCACTTATTGGTTTAATTCGTGCGTTCTCTGTCAACTATACTATGTATTTGTTCCTTCAACTCCTCCAAACCACGCTCGGATCGGGAACATTCAGCTCTGCATACATTTTCGGTAAACCTATTTTAATTATATGAAGTAAATATCATTAATTAATATGAACATCATTTAATTTTAATATTTAAACTTCAAATATTTACAGCTGCAGAGCTCGTTGGACCAAAGTATCGTGTAATCACAAGTGCTACGTCGTCGTCTATGTTTGCTGTGGGACAAGTAATTCTTGGTGGAATAGCTTGGGTTGTTCAACCATGGAGACACTTAATTATGGTTCTGAATATTCCCTGTTTCCTGATCATATGTTATTACTGGTTTTTATCAGAAAGTGTAAGGTGGCTTCTTTCGAAGAAAAAGTATGAAGAAGCTAAGAATATCTTAGAAAACGTAGCGAGAGTGAACAAAACGTATATCAGCGAGAAGAGTTTGCAAGCTTTGATGAATCCACCAGAAAAATCCATGATTTCATCAGATGTAAGTCTAGTTTTTAATATTATAAAAATAAGTAAAGTTTCTACTGCAGTGCAGCTTCAATTATTTGAATTGAATGTGAATTTGTAAACCTAATCCTGACATTAATTCTTAAAAATAGTGTTGCTTCACTGACATGAATAAAAAATTACATATTTATTGTTTTTATTGAAATAGAAATATTACTATATTATAACTAGCAGAATACAATGTTATTGATATGAATAGTAATAAACACATAAAACCAGTTTTATGTTCTGAAGCGACAAGAGTTTCAGACACATTTAATTTATTGTTCACCAGCTTCTACCTGACACTCATGACCGTATGAATATTTTACAGCCAAAATCAATATTTATATAATAGCCCATTTTTCGGTTCTTAGTCCTTCCTATAACGACTGATATTTGATCTCACTACTATCGATATTTTGTTGATTTTGTACCTAGGAGGAAAATCTTGCTCGAGATAGAATCGTAGAATTTGTTATATGTTACAGATTATTATTATTAAGTTATATTACTACTCCACAAAGAATATACATATTACGGTACTGAAACTATATATTATAATTTATTTCATCGATTAAAACTTTGCTGTTTTTATTGCAGGCGAGGTAAAGTCCAATTCTTGTAAAGTCGGTCTTGATGCTTATCACGCTTATTAGGCATCTATGATTAGATATATAAGTATAGTACAAGACCTTAGTAATCTTTTCATACTATAATGCTAGTGAAGCAGCTCTTGTAGTTATATTAAACTTACTTTATGGGCCTATGAAGAAAAAGATCTTAAAATTATTTCATTTCCTTTATATGTTTCATTGTAAGCTAAAATTCATAGAGATTTAATTTTGAGGAGTTTTTGGTAAAGATAAGAATTGAATTTTATATTTCCCCTTTTTTAGATTGAAAAGCCTGGCTTAATCCGCAGTATAATAAGCTCTCCCGTATTGCGTCGACGAGTATGCACTACGCCTATATGGTGGATCACCACAACTTTTGTATATTATGGACTATCCATCAATTCCACGAGCCTTTCCGACACTATGCACCTAAATTTCATATTGACTTGCGCTATAGAAATCCCTGGTTACGTCACAGCAGTTCTGGTCCTTAACAGAATTGGAAGGAAAGCTACCTTGTCTTCGGGTTTCTTCTTCAGTGCGCTGTGTAACATTGTATTCATATTCGTTCCTAATGGTGAGTAACTTGTGTATTTAATTATATAATAGTAGTCTTTTGTCGATGTTTCTCTTAGATACTTTTAAATTGTTTAACCTTACATATTATTATATTATGTAAATTAAAGTCCCACGCCTTGCTGAGATTGTAATTCTTCGGGGTGATATCAGAAATTACTGAATGGATTTTCTTATGGTTTATGAACATTTTGCGAAAATATATACAACATATGATGATATCTGGAATTAAGTTTAAGAAATCGTTCTTTTTGAAAGTTTCCACAATATTGTAAATTTAAAGGGAATATAGGGAGCAAGCGAGTGGGTTACTAGTATCTTGTAAAAAATAAATCGTTTAAACAATATTGTAAGCTACTATAAGATTTTCCCAAGATAGTAAGTATCACTTGCCAAGTATTTTATTGGCATATAGAGAATTTGAGTGAAAGTTACTAATTTTTTAATTATAATAAAAGAGCCACGGGATACTTATAAAACAATATTTTTAATAATTCGTAATATATATTTGACTATCGTGGACGGACATTATGTAAAGAATTCACATATTTTTTTTTTTAGATTTGAGTGTTCTGCGACTAATTATCTTTTTGTTGGGCAAATTTGGAATCTCTATAGTAATGACGTCGGTATATCTATTCACGTCAGAATTGTACCCGACTGAATATCGTCACAGTCTTCTTGCTTTCTCTTCTATGGTTGGTCGCATTGGATCTATCACAGCTCCGTTGACACCCGTTCTTGTACGTATTTTACTTTTTCTACTATAAATATTATTAGTTTATCAAAAATTTCTTGCAAAATTACAAATATTGATTTTCGAAGACGGGTTAACAGGCTACAAAAGTATCTTTACTAAAACACTTTGAAAAAAAAATTGTCCCTATACTTCATCAAATTAATAAATTAAAGTCACAAATTAATAAAAAGGAAGTTATAATGTCATTTTTACAAAAGTAGATCTCTCGAATACAATATTTTAGAAATATGATTTTGAAGTAGGCAGTGGTAGCCCAGTGGTAACGCGCTCGCTTGGGAAACCGAGTGAAGCGGGTTCAAATGCCGGGTCTCGCACCTCTGATATTTTCTTGCGCGAATCATTTCTAACACGATTACCACTTGCCTTACGGTGAAGGAAAACATCATGAGAAAACCTGCATGTCTGAGAAAACCTAGCAAGCTTTCGAAAGACATGTGAAGTCCGCCAATCCGCATTTGGCCAGCGTGGTGGACTATGGCATGATTCCCCTCGTATTGAAGGAAGGCCCGTGCCCAGCAGTGGGACGTTAAAAAGGCTGAATACATGATTTTGAAACGAAATAATATGTTTGAATTCACAGATGGAATATTGGCATGGTATCCCATCAATCATGTTCGGTATTATGGGCATAATTTCTGGTCTTCTGGTTCTGACACAGCCCGAAACTTTGGGAACTGCCATGCCTGACACTTTAGCTGAGGCTGAAGCACTAGGACAAAAGAGCTCTAAGCTGGACCAGACAAGTTGATCTATCTGAAATTTAGATTTGGAGAATTTAGAGAAGAAACTTTAAGAACTGCCTTTATTTTCTATAATCTCATATGTTCTTCAGACATTGCTAGATTAATATTATATAAGTTCATTATAAATACTGAAAAAATAATTTATGAAACAGAAAACACTAGGAAAATGTAACCAAAATATAAAACAATTTAGTTAAATATTTCAAATAACACGTGTGTAGAAACATTTAATGTTTTTTATTCTGTCTATATAAAAACTATAATTTGAGAACCTTTGTTATGATTTAACCTAAAATCATTTGTAAAATATTACGAAACTTCCATAAGACAGGAAAATTTTCATCATCCGTACTTGAAACGAAAATAAAATTAAGGGACCGGATTGATTGTTTAAATAAGAGACTCGCTACTCTGAATTTAAATAAATATACCGCCATACATACAGGGTGTCCGGTAAGTAATGGACAACCCTGCAGGTACTAGTGGGGGGCACCTTGACTAATCAGAAAAAAATAAAATGAAAATATATCTGCATTAGTCCGGTTTTTTTTAAGTATTTAAAAAGTTTGATACCTCCCTTAATTCACATTATTGAGTACTATGGCTACAAATTTATTAATAAACAATTGATTTTCTCTGGAAATAACCGTGGATATTTGGGTTTTCCATCGCAAATTACAATTTTTTTCTAGCTGTAACAGATAACTGTTTTTTATTTTTTAAAATTAAAAATAAAAAAAATATGTTTGTTGGAGCACCTGTGGTATAAAAAAAACGTGCGGTGACCAGGATCGCCAATAGCTAAAAAAATATGCCAACTTTATGCAGATTCTAAACCGGTAGTAAACTAAATTTTTTGTTATCAAATTATTCACATTCCGAAAGGATGATTCTTACAAAGTTTAATATTCATCATAGATATAAGAATAACCTGTAATACATTATATTTCGAGTTACTAATTGTGTTCAAATGTTGTCGGGACGGGAAGGAACGGACGGACCTCAAGCTCAGGTAGCTGATTGGTATTTTAGAGACTAGCGCAATTTACAAATTAGTTATTGATATATAGATAAATAATCTCAATTTTACTGTCATCCATTTATTTGATGATGAGTTTGTGCTATTTATTCATAGATGGCGTTGGTTACATTTTATGGGTTTTTTAAATTCACTGTTTGTTTTATTAAACATGTTAATATTCTGTGCATACAATAAAATTTTAACAGAACGGAATCTGTACAATAAATATTTTTTGGAAAATATTATTGAAATAGTTATTATCGATACAGAAGCCAAATCTATAGTTTTTATAGTATATCAGTAATAATTTGTTAGCCGAAATAATTTTCAAATGAAAATATTTGTCTATTATTTAGTAAATAATGCTAATGTTTGTAGATCTTTAAATATAAAATCGGGCAAGTGCCGGTTCAACTCGCACATCAACAGTTCCGTTTAGACAATTAATACCTACTGTTTTGTTTTTTAACCAACAAAAAAAGGAGGGCCTCCTCTTATTTTTGAGAGCCTTCGCAATTCAATACGTATATATTTTTTTATGTTTGACCACCCGTAACTTTTTCCGCGCATCCGATTTCAATGATTTTTTTTTACTGGATAGAGTTTACCTCAAAGTTCGTCCCATTTACAAAGTTAGTCCCTGTGATGTAAATACATTTGAAAAAAATCCACCCTAAGTGTAAAAAATGGGGGATTTTGATTTTTTACCTACTGAATTTTTAACAATACGTTATTCTTACTTTGCTATTACTTTGTCTACACTAAAAAGTGAAAAAAATAAAAATAAAAAATAAAACCGATTTCAAAAAAAAATGCACTAACAAGTAAAATATAACTGATTGATAGTTTTCATTTACTTTAGATATTTTCGAAGTCGGTGCTAGCCGATACAAATCAAAGCACACGAGCAAGTTTTAAACATCTGCAGGGATTTTCATTTAATATAGCTAAAAATTATTCTGATTACATTAGCTTTCTAACTTAAAAAAACCTTGACTGAACTGGCCCATTTGTTTAGGAACTACGTTCTGTATTGTTTAGCTTAAAATCACCAAATTGTTTTTATAGTATTTCGTAACCTGAAAACTTAAAATACATGTACATAATTAAGTGACGTTTAATTTGGCTTATCACTACTTGTTTAATTTTATAATTACTTTCACAATGACGGAATTTTAAATATCATACACCCAGTCATTACACCTTTCGGAGTGATCGCAGTCATCGGAGTTACAACTATAATTGTGATAATAGATCGGTCTGTTGCAGCGATAGTCCGTTATATTTGCCGGCCACCATTTAGGCAAAGCTGAAGAAAAACAAGCCTTGGTCTCTTCAAATTGCGACATTGCACATTTGTAGAAAACAAATTACTATTTTTTTCCCTGTAAGTTTTTTTTTAATTTACATACATAGTTAGTTAGTACTTTTTAAATATATATGATGAGTTTTATATCCCTTACTTGAGAAGTGATTCCCCATGTAAACTTTGTAAACAAAAATACATTTTTTTTAATAACAAAAATATATTTGGTATCACTTACAAATAGTTAAATAGATAATTAAATTATAAATTAAAACGGTAACCTTGCTTAATTTTCTAAAATTTAAATGATAAAAGTATTAAAATTTATATAAGATTATTCTAAGCCATATTAATAAAAAGTGTGTATGTCTTATGTACGCACTTAAGAACTTATACTTCTTTGGCGTAACAAAACAAAAATAACTCCAAAAATTTTACTCTGCGTGTCAATACTGTATGTTAATCGTAGAAACGATAATAAAAAAATAAACATATTAAATACAATTGTAGCAGAACCCGCGTCTTCGCTCGCGCTAAAACTACAAAAATATAACACTGGCCTATTAGTTATAATTTGATGGCTTAAAAAAAATGGATTAAATAAAAATATAATATCATTACTGAATTGTTAAAAAGAGCATGTGTATTAACATTATGCAGTATGACATAGAACAGGCTCCGAAACAGGTAAACCTTGGCGCCTTTTTAATTTTGTTTGATCGACTGGTGTCATGCTGTGTCTTCGCAATATACAGCGAAGAATGCACATCTGTCTTACAGTCGACACTTGTGTTTCAAGATAGAGTTGGGCAGTAGAGAAATCTTTTTCTTATAGAACATGATTTTTAGAATAGCTGTTTGCGCTCTTTCTAATGCCAGCATGGATGTTTTATGAGTGTCACCTCAAGCAGGGATGCAGTATATTATTAAAAACTGACATAAAATTGAACACAGAGTTTCAATATGTTATTTCCAGTTCAGCTTGGCGTCAGTACGAATACCTAGATGAGAGCAGTGTCATCGGCATATGTAAATATATCACACTTCGGAATTTGCAGTTGGCATAAATTGTTAATATATATTAAGAACAGCGTTGGACCAAGAATGCTACCCTGAGATACACCGAAGCGGATTACTTGATCGTCACTCAATGTGTTATCAATTTTTATCCTTTGGGTAAGATTTGTGAGATAATCGCTAATGATTTTCAATGCGATTTCATCAAATTCCGACCCTTTCCATCTTTGGTATTGATAGAGGGATAGAGACAGTGTCAAAGGCCTTAAGTTAAATCGAAAAATATGCCGTAACATTTGTATTTTTGGTCTAGTTTGTCGACGGTAGTTTTGATAACATCAATGACAGCATGTTCTGTCGATATACCTGCTCTGAATCCTTATTAGCTAGTAGCAATAATGTTATATTTTGTGAGAAAGGCAACTAGGCTGTTATTAGTATTCTTTAAAGAATTTTAGAAAGAGAGTTTGGAATTAAAATTGGTCGGTAATTCGCAATATCGAACCAGTCCTCACTCTTAAAAATTGGTTGTACTACAGCTTTCTTGAAAGAGTTTGAAAAACTTCCAGTCACAATGGCACGATTGCAAATGTGCAGAGGAATTGCTAATGAAGAACTTGATTCATATCAGATCAATTGCACAGTCACTGCGCAAGGAGCTAATAATTTATTCAATATAATTAACATCCACTGGCAATAAACTAAGGGAATGGCAAGAATATCTAAGTGCCATAACTTTACATAGATCACCTTTGGATTGATGCGAGACTTGAGTTGCTAGCAGTTTTTCTACATTGACAAAATAACTGTTGACATTATTAATCGATGTTTTAGGCTCAAATATCTGTTGAAGAAGTTCAATAGGTGCTTTAGAATGTGGGCTACAATTTGCAATTGACGACATCCTAGTAGCCTTACGGCTATGTTTGACTTTCAGTAACTCTATAATTTTGGTCACGCGTATGCGTAATAAAACCCATATTTTAACTAATATATTAATAAGCTAATATTTATTTTAAAGAAAACTATCTTTTCGGATTATTTCGCGAATTTATTTTCATTATTGCTTCTGTACGTTTCGAATGCTTTACAGCAATCATGGTCATGGGAGTGACTATGGTTGTAGACATCTCAAAGGCGTTATATACTTGTTAAAGACAGTGCCTACCAACAACTTGTTACATTACTTAATTAAAATATTTTTTTAAAAAGAAAATTAAAAATTTTTTGAATTAAAATCAACAAATATTATAAGATATGATCTACAATTTTTGCTTGAACTATTTTTATTATAAAATTAACCGTTTCGTTGAAAAATCCAAAAACCCATTTTTGCAAACTTTGACCTTGCATAAAATTTTTTGCGCACATGGGATCGATGAGTACTTTTCACAATTTTATTATAATTATATCTCTAACGTTCGTATAAATTTTGAGCTTCTTGGAAATTTATGCAAGAGTACCCTTATTTTTCGGGCTAATTTGACATGAATATATATGTACATTAATATACAAAAGAATAAGGTTTTGCTTTAATTAATACAGAGTTTTCAGACATCGTTTGAATTTTTTAATTATGTATATATATATTATACACACAAAATTATAGTTAGTGCGATATATTTATCAATAAGCCCTTAATGATCGTTAATTTAAAATTATTGCTATGGATAAGATATCTTTTACAAATTTAATGTTAATAATAAAATAGATATAATAAAGTAAACGTCCTTGCATTTTGCTTGTGTGATAAAACCCCTGATGACAAAATATGCTATGGCGGAAAAAGAAAAAAATCTATGAAATAATTTCCTATAGTTATCACTCGCTTTTAAAATAACCGTTTGACAGGAATCGCAACTTTGATTCCACTTAAAGATAAATACCACTTAAAAATAAATAAAGGATAAAATAAATAAGGAAGTTATCTATAAATGCAACAGTGTCTTTGTTGAACACTTCGGTGATGTGAATACCGAATTAGAGAACTTCACTCATCTTTGTTGAACTAGTTAGATACTCTTAGACATGCAGCTTTTTACTACGATGTTTTCCTTCTACCTATGTATTGGCAAGTCGAATTCATGTTGGAAATGATTGGTATAAGTGCAAAATAAGACTCGGGGTTTGAACCCGCATCAATTGATTTTCCAAGCGCCCGCGTTACCGATGGGCTAACACTGCTATTCTTTCTACCTTCAATGCAAAAACATTTCATAGCTTCGGCCTCTGTAGTCTAGTGGCTAGCATGTACGGCTGCGAATAGTCTCGGGTTCTTGTTCTGGGTTCCGGTCTATTAAGAAGCTTTAAGAGCAAGTAAAGTCTCTGTACCTGATCTTTTTCACTGGTCGTATTGAATTTTCGTCCCATTGTAATATAAGAGTGACAGGAATAGAGAATACACTTGTGTCTGCGCGCATACTTCTGCGTTATAATATCCCCTGCGTAGTTGGCTAGTCTCAGTGAGATTAGCCCTCGTGTCCAAAGTCAGTCAGGAGGACATCATTTAATGAAACAAATAAAGTACATGTAGTTGACCGACGCAGCAGCGAACAAGAAGTTGGTATTACTGGTTGCAGTACATACTACAGGCACTAAGGCATCACAGAAAATATATCTGACAAACTCTCTTCAAATGAACTATTACAACAACTTTATCATCAATTTTAAAATGCTCTAAAACGAATAAAATAAACTTTAAATTAAATCAATTTCATCAATTTATTACATGACACGCTTGTCGCGAGATTTATCTATTTTATAAAAAAAAAACATTATTTTTTTCTTAAAATTTCTTATGTCAAGATCAAGTTACATAATTTATTATTTTTTATTTACATAAATTTTTTTTTTTAAATGTTTTTTACTATTAATTTATTTTTTATTTTTTAGTTTTTTTTTTTCGTATTCCTTTCAGCAATCCTTTCATTTAATATTCGTATTATGAGGGGTGTATAAAAATCATAATCCGCCATCTTTGACTTAGAATGACGTCACTTTCGCTTATCAAGTACTTTCATTTTCTACCCATATCATACATACATACATACATAGAGAAATTACAAATCATACATACATAGAGAAATTATAAATCGCCATTTTTCGCCGGCTGCCACATTTAATTTACTACGACGTCACTTTGCTTATTGTGTTTCGCTCATGAAGCCATTTCATTTGATGATTTGATGAATATTATATTAATACTCTTTTCGTAGATAATTTTCGTATTACAATATTGTAAACATATTATATTATTTTAAAAGAGCAACTGTTGATTTTCTCACCGGCTTTTTTCACTGAGCTGCCATCCAAGCCGGTGGTAGATGCCTCACGGTCTGAATATACTGACATTTATTTAAATGTAAAATGTAAAATTGATAATTCAAAAGTGCTTGTTAATTCTATTTGAATAAAGTATATTTTGATTTGATTTTTCGTAGTTTTGTTATTAAACCCCCAACTTGGCTTTCTCGTAACTTTGGTTACTTTATAGAAACACTGGCTATTATTATTATTATATCTTTATTTATTTATACCGGCGATCTCGAAAACGGCTGAAACGATTTCGCTGAAATTTGGTATGTGGGGGCTTTCGGGGGCGAAAAATCGATCTAGATTAGTCTCATGTCTGGGAAAACGCGTGTTTTCGAGTTTTTATGCGGTTTTCTTTTGCATTATTCTACGCAGAATATGGTAGATAATTTCTTACACTCGGTTATAAGCATCGCGGTCAAGCGGTCAAGGTGCAAATTAGACAACACATATGCCCGGGATCGAGTCCCAGTCGGAATACAAAGTTTTTACGTTTGTTTTCTTTTGTATTTATTCAAGTTTTTTTAGTTTTGTTTATCTAAAATATACGATATAACAAAAAAGATCTCCGAGCAAATGTCGGTCACCCAGATACTAAACTTTAAATGATATGTCTGCAATCAGGAAATTATCGTTTATAATATTTTTATGACTTAATTATTATTATAAAAATATGTGAGTGCCTAAACCCTTTGTTTTCTAACAAAGAATACATGTATTCTAAATTGCTACGAGTATACTTATTACTAACGATGACATATTAAGTTTCAATTCTATTTACAATATTATTTACTGCAATATTTTTATGTACGGTATACTAAATTATGTAAGGCAGTGGTAGCCCAGTGGTAACGCGCTCGCTTGGGAAACCGAGTGAAGCGGGTTCAAATCTCGGGTCTCGCACCTCTGATATTTTCATGTGCGAATCATTTTCTAACTTGATTACCACTTGCCTTACGGTGAAGGAAAACATCGTGAGGAAACCTGCATTTCTGAGAGAACCTAGCAAGTTTTCGAAAGACATGTGAAGTCCGCCAATCCGCACTTGGCCAGCGTGGTGGACTATGGCCTGATTCCCCTCGTCTTGAAGGGAGGCCTGTGCCCAGCAGTGGGACGTTAAAAAGGGCTGATTACATACTAAATTATGTACATTCAAAAAATCTTAATAGTATAGGAATATATCGAGCTACAGTGTAGTAAATAAGAGATGACATTATTAATTGGTATCAGTTAAAACTAACCAATATGACAAAAGTAAATAATATGACATTAAACAATTTAATTCCGATCGGATTGTGTTAGAGACGATTGATATATTGTTGGATTAAACAAACGCATATAAATGAAAAGTTTGATAAAAAATTGATAATAGTTTTATTGCTTAACAAAGAGTTGATAAATATCATGATTAACCACTATACTCATTCAAAAGGGTTCCGTGGCATGGAGCACCGCGTTCTTGAAATAAATCGAAATGTCTAAAGATCAAACAGAAAATGTAGTGGATGCTCCCTCAAGAAAACAAAGTTATGTCAATGGAAGAAAAGCTAGTGCGTTTGAGAAACCCTTAGATCTTGATGATGTGTTGGTCAACGAGCTGGGGCAGTTCGGATGGTTCCAGCTGAGAAATATTTTATTGGTTGCTTTGCCAATTATTTCATCTGCGTTTATGAGCGATTATATTTTTTCCGCAGCCGCCGTACCACACAGGTAATATAAATAAGTTTATTATAATATATAATCTTATATTGCTCGCAGCTTAAACAACTTGGAAAGTGCTGTCACTATTTTAATTAATGTAGAACATTTTATATATCAGTTCATATTTGTTAGATAGAAAGTTTTCCATGTTATGTTTTTCAGAATATAGTCAATATATTCCAAGGCTCCTACATATCCGTTAAACAACTCATGCATGATTCAATTATAGCCTGAGAACCAGTTATACCACGACCTTCAATGGTCTGTCCTGGGCCATTCCCAGATGAAACATATTTTTATAAAGTTGCAATAATAGATAAATAAATACGCCTAAAATAGCTTGCCTATCGAAATCCTGACCAGGCTATTTTTAAATTAATTAATTAAAAAAATTTCACCGTCCTATTAACCAGCCAAGTTATAGTATCTGTAAAGTTACCTATAAAAGTAACTTACCTACTTATACTACCTGGCAAGAGGGTGCCAGGTAGTGTGATCAAGAAATAAGTAGGCAAGGCTACCTAGGCATATTCTTTATATTATTTACTATTGGTTAGAACAAAATTCGGCTGGTTAACAGAACGGTGAAAAAAAATAAAAAAAAAATTAACTAATTTAAAAATAGTCTGGTCAGGATTTCGATAGGCAAGCTATTTGAGGCGTATTTATTTATTATTGAAACTTTATAAAAAATATGTTTCATCTGGTTAACAGATCGCTGAAGGTCGTGGTGTATCCGGCTCTAAGACCATTATTAATCCACGCCTACAAATCATCCCAATATTAGAAACTCTTGGAAATTTATTCATACTTTTTGTACAAGAATTCGATATGATTATTGAGTAGCTTTGCTTTTGCAAGAGAGGGAGAGAAACATTCTAAAATTGCTATCGCTAATAGAAACTAAACAATATATGGAAATGGCATATCCAAGCATCGTACAATGTGATCTTAATATATTTTTCGCACGTATTTTTTGTTTTCTACGTGTCTACACATTGATTGATTGGACATCACTTGTCTAAAGCTAGTACTAGGCTAGTACTGAATTTGAGGTTTTGGACAACTCACCCTCGCTCCGCTCGGATTCGCTCCTAGTTACTTAATAAATGAGAGGTGGGGGTAGGAGAGAGAAAAATACTTTACGACCTATTCTATTACCTACCTAATATACAAAAAAGTTTCATTAAAATCGGTCGAGCCATTTCGGAGGAGTGCGACGACAAATAGCGGGACACGAGTTATTTATACATATATTAGATTTTTACTTAATTTTATGCATATACTATACCCGTATGTATTCTTTACACATAATCGTGGTGCCTTAATTAATAATAAATAATTGTCTAAATTGTTAGATGTCGTATTCCGGAATGTGGTGAAGATAGTAAATTAAACCTTTACGAACCAGAGTGGGTTTTAAATGCTATACCGGAAACTGACTCGGGTTTCTCAAGTTGTCAACGGTATGTGTCTATGAACTTAGAAACCAACGGTACCCTGGACTACTGCCCAGCTAACCTGTTCAATCAAATGCAAAGAGTTTCATGTGATAGTTTTGTTTACGCAAGGGACAACTCTGTGGTATATGAGGTGAGTTATAAATAAATAATAAATAAATATGTTGGGACATTAACACACAGCACCATCTAGTTCCATGGTAAGCTATGAGGCTTTCATTATGGATACCAGATAGTTGATAAACTACACATATAACTTTAAATACATACATATGGTAAATACCCCTGACTGAAGTAAAAACATTCGTGCTCATCACACAAATGAATGCTCCCAGTGGGACTCGAACCCACGACCATAAGCACTGCAAGCTGAATTACTACAAACTGAGCAAAACGTGTCGTCAAATGAATAAATATATTTTATAAAAATATAACCTACGACATTTTTATAATAATATTGGTCAAACTATAGTTCATAAAAATAATATTAAGTAACACGTTTTTTTTTAAATCTGTGTGTACTTATTTTAGTTCGACTTAGGATGTGAAGAATGGCTAAGAGCTTTGGCAGGCACACTGAGCAGCATAGGAACATTACTAGTGTTGCCATTTACTGGCTACATCTCTGATAGATTTGGTCGAAAATGGGCTCTCATAATCAGCGTTTTTAATTTTGCACTTATTGGTCTAATTCGTGCGTTCTCTATCAACTATACTATGTATTTGATCCTTCAACTCCTACAAACCACACTCGGAGCGGGAACATACAGCTCTGCATATATTTTTGGTAATTCTATTTTAATTATGCGAAGTAAATATCATTATAAATAAAACTATCTTTTCGGATGTTTCGCGGAATTATTTTGATATTTGGTTCCCGACGTTTCGAATGCTTGACAGCAATCATGGTCACGGGAAAGACTACCTTTAAATATACAATAATATTACTTAAAAAATAATATTTTTAATGTTTAATTTCTTTTATGGTTATACAAATCTTATATATTTAAACGAGCAATTCTTATATATTTATATCTTTATTTATTTATTTATACCGGCGATCTCGGAAACGGCTCTAACGATTTTGCTGAAATTTGGTATATGGGGGCTTTCGGGGGCGAAAAATTGATCTAGATTAGTCACATGTCGGGGAAAACGCGTGTTTTCGAGTTTTCATGCGTTTTTCTTATGCATTATTCTACGCAGAATTCAATTACGAGAATCGCGACATCTATACAACTTTTTCAGTAACACTTAGTCACTTAATGTAAAATATACAATCTTTCAAGAACTCCGAGCGAAGCTCGGTCGCCCAGGTACTTATATTATTATAATACAACACTTAAAAATATTTATAATTAATAAAGTTTAAAAAAATGTTAGAATTGTAATAATAGTAGCTAAAATAAAATAAATAGCTTTGTCACACTTAATTATAACATTTATTTAAGAAAAAAAAAATAATTTTAATTAAAATCTACAAATACTGTAAGGTAACTTGGTACCGTTCTTGAATTTTTTTAAAAGAATTTTGATTAAAATGTTTTCAGTCCTCTGTGTGAATATTTCTTTTTAAACTGATCAACTTTCAATCTCTACCACGTCTTCTCCATTCATTACACACATACACGACATTGGCGAAGTAAATTGTGCCCAAAGGGCATGTTAATTCTTTAGTTTCGTGGCTTTCACAGAACAAAGAACATTTAACATTGAAATCATTTTTTTTTAAATTATGGGTAGGCACTGTCTGCAACAAGTATATAATAACCTTTGAGACGTCTAAAACCTAAGTCTCTCCCGTGACCATGATTGCTGTAAAGCATTCGAAACGTCGGGAACCAAAAATCAAAATAAATCAGCGAAAAAATCCGAAAATATAGTTTTATTTAAAAAATTTTTTAAATAAAACTCGTTTTAAGAAAGTATTAAATATAATTATTTAATATGGACATTATTTAATTTTAATATTCCAATTATCTACAGCTGCGGAGCTCGTTGGACCAAAGTATCGTGTAATCACAAGTGCTACGTCGTCGTCTATGTTTGCTGTGGGACAAGTAATTCTTGGTGGAATAGCTTGGGTTGTTCAACCATGGAGACACTTACATATGGCTTTGAATATTCCCTGTTTCCTGATCATATGTTATTACTGGTTTTTATCAGAAAGTGTACGGTGGCTTCTTTCGAAGAAAAAGTATGAAGAAGCTAAGAATATCTTAGAAAACGTAGCGAGAGTGAACAAAACGTATATCAGCGAAAAGAGTTTGCAAGCTTTGATGAATCCACCAGAAACATTCATGACTTCATCAGATGTAAGTCTTTTTTAAATATTATAAAAATAAGTACATTTATGAAACAGGTTCTACTGCAGTAGTATCAACTGTATCTTATATGAATTGATAGCGAATTTTTAAACCTAATACTGACATTAATTCTCAAAAACAGTGTTGCTTCACTGACATGAATGAAGAATTTCATATTTATTGTTTTTGTTGAAATAGAGATATTGCTATAGTATAAGGATTAGCAAAATATAATAATATTGATATCAACAGTAATAAAGACATAAAACTGGATAAGCAACAAGACTTTCAGATACATTTAATTTATTGTTCACCAGCTTCTACCTGACACTCATAACCGTATGAATATTTTACAGCCAAAATCAATATTTATATAACAGCCCATTTTTCGGTTGTTAGTCCTTCCTATAAGAATTGATATATCTTGCTCGAGATAGAATCGGAAAATTTGTTATATGTTACAGATTGTTATTATTAAGTTATACCACTACTCCACAAAGAATACACACATCACAGTACTGAAGCTGTATTTTATAATTTATTTCATCGATTAAAACTTTGCTGTTTTTATTGCAGGCGAGGCGTTAACGCCCAATTATAGTTAAGTCGTTCTTGTTGTTTGTTACGCTTATAAGGCCTCTACGATTAAATATTTAAGTATTGTGCAAGACCATAGTAATATTTTCATTCTATGATGTTAGTGGAGCAGCTGTTAATCGTAAACTTACTTTATAGGCCTATGAAGGAAAAGATCTTAAAATTATTTCATTTTCTCTATATGTTTCATTGTAAGCTAAAACTTATTGAAATTTATATTTTAAGGAGTTTTTGGTGAAGATAACAAATGCGTTTTATATATACTTTTTTTAGATTGAAAAGCCTGGCTTAATACGCAGTATAATAAGGTCTCCCGTATTGCGTCGACGAGTGTGCACTACGCCTATATGGTGGATCACCACAACTTTTGTATATTATGGGCTATCCATCAATTCGACGAGCCTCTCCGACACCATGCACCTAAATTTCATATTGACTTGCGCTATAGAAATCCCTGGCTACGTCACAGCAGTTCTGGTCCTTAACAGAATTGGAAGGAAAGCTACCTTGTCTTCGGGTTTCTTCTTCAGTGCGCTGTGTAACATTGTATTTGTATTCGTTCCTAATGGTGAGTAACTTGTGTATTTAATTATAATAATAGTCTTTTAACGATTTTCCCCTTAGTGAAAGTTACAATCTTTTTTAAGATTTTATCATCATAGTAAAGGAGTAAAGCCACAGGAAATATATAATTATTTAAAAAAAATATAATCGGTGATCAATGAAAATGAACATAAATAATGTCCATTCAAGACATTACATTAAGAATTCACCTGTCATACTTTTTTTCAGATTTGAGTGTTCTGCGACTAATTATCTTTTTACTGGGCAAATTTGGAATCTCTATAGTAATGACGTCTGTATATCTATTCACGTCAGAATTGTACCCGACTGAATACCGTCACAGTCTTCTTGCTTTCTCTTCTATGGTTGGTCGCATTGGATCTATCACAGCTCCGTTGACACCCGTTCTTGTACGTATTTTACTTTTTATACTATAAATATTATTAGTTTATCTATTTCTTGCAAAATTAGAAACATTGATTTCTGAGGACGGATTGTACAGGCTACAAAAGTCTTTACTAGAATACTTTGAAAAAAATGTTTGCCCCTATATGACTTTTTTAACTAAAGTTACCAATTAGTAAAAAGGAAGTTATAATATCATTTTTTTTTTGACAAAAGTATAGATATCTCTTGAAATGAATAATTTCGAAATATGAAATCTAATACTTTAACCAAGTTATGTTTAAATTTACAGATGGAATATTGGCATGGGATACCATCAATCATGTTCGGTACTATGGGCATAATCTCTGGCCTTCTGGTTCTGACTCAGCCCGAAACTTTGGGAACTACCATGCCTGATACTCTAGCTGAGGCTGAAGCACTAGGACAAAAGGGCTCTAAGTTGGACCAGACAAGTTGATCTATTTGAACTTAATTTAGATGAAGAAACTTTAAGAACTAAGTGCATATTTTTATAATCTTGTTTGTTCTTCAGATTTGATTTCTAGATTAATATTATATATTATTTAAGTTTGTTATAAATACTGAAAAAAACAATTTATGACATAGAAAAAACTAGTAAAATACAACAAAGTACAATTCCAGTATATATTTAAAATAATACCTTTGTGTAGAAACATTTTTTTTTTCTGTGTCTATATAAAAACTATAATTTAAGAACGTTTGTTATGATTTAACCTAATAATCATTTGTAAAATATTACGAGTCTACTATAAGACAGAAAGATCATCATCATCATCCTTACTTGGAACGAAAAAAATATAGTTAAAGGGACCGGATTGAATGTTTAAATAATAGATGCGCTAAACTAAATTATATGTACCACCAAATACAAACGTAGGTATGCTTGTACGTACATAAAACTATATTATTTATTATTATATTTCTCGACAGCTTTTGACAAAATTTCACATGCTTCATTAATACGTAAGCTCGAAAATATTGGTATTCACGAGGATTTACTTAGGTTGCTTACTTCATATTTACGTGAAAGATCTCAAGCAGTCGCGGTTAAGGGATATAAGTCTAGTTTCGTCCCAATTACATCGGGAGTACCTCGGGGTTCACACTTTGGCCCACTACTTTTTAATGTATTTATTAATAGTATAGTGAATTGTTTCCATATATCTAAATCTTTACTTTACGCGGATGATGCTTAAATTTATACCTTTGTAAAAACTGATATTGGTTGTTTATTGTTTTAAAAGGATTTGTCTAACATCTTCAATTATTGTAATAAAAACAAATTAAAGTTGAATATTGATAAATGCCACTCTATTACTTTTTCTCGTAAGAAACAAACAATAAATTTTGATTATAAATAAAAGTTTAACATAGTTTGGCCCGGTAGTTTACATTTTGTTTGATTTAACAAGTTCAATACGTTAGAATCAGATTTTTGAGCCAGAATTTTTAATGTTACCAATAAAAAGGAATTTTAGTTTGTCAGTCTTTATATTTTGCTACTACTATTATGTCTACACTAAAGTGGGAAAAATAAAAACTAAAAAAAAAAATAATAAAAATCGACTTCAAAAAAAGCACTTAAAAGTAAAAAATAACTGATTGATAGTTTTCATTTACTATAGATACCTAATCAGATATTTTCAAAGTCGGTGCCAGCCGATACAAATCAAAGCACACCAACTATCAGCCTATCATCTATCTGATATCCATAACACAAGCCTCGTAACTTACCATGGAACTAGATGGTGCTATGTGTTAATGTCCTAAAATATTTATTTATTCATAATTAATGAATTTACATAAAATAGATATACATATTTGCAGAGCAATTTACAAATTTATTTGCTACTGATAAAGGTGACGTCTAGAGATAAACGAGTTTGTAAAATTTCTTGTAGTGAATATTTTAAATTTCTCATGATGTATGAAGATGGCAGATTTGCAAAACCTTGCGAGCCCTCGCAAAACTGCGCTTTTTGCTAGTTATATGTTATATGTTTAGGGTTTTACTCCAACAGTTTGGTCGCATTGTCATCCAGACTGATGTCTTAAGGTTGAATGTAGTAGAGGGTCTATTTGACTCAATAATTTTGTCGATATGTAAACTGTTATTTTTAAAATATAATTATTAAAGAAAACTATATCTAAAATTCTATTTTGTTGATTTTCATTTTTGTTAAAAAGGGGATTATTTAGTGTATATGGCTATTACGTGATGGGTGTTAATGAAAATTTTGTAGACGGTCTTACTTACTTTTAATTTTTTTATACAAATAGAAAAATGACGAGGATGTCAATTCTGGTAATTAAACGTAATCTTTTTGTTCTTTCTTCGCAACTCAGCATGTTAATATGTATTCATTGTTCATAATGAATTTAAAAAAGAATGAGGACTTGCTTTAATGATCATAAAGTTTTCAGGCGTCATTTAAGTTTTGTAATTATATAGGTACACACAGCATTATAATAAGTGCAATATATTTATCAATAAGCCCTTAATGATTGGTTATTTAAATGATTGCAATGGATAACATATCTGTGATAAATTTCCTAGGTATAATAAAGTAAACGTCCTTGCATTTTGCTTGTGTGATAAAACCCCGGATGACAAAATATGCTATGGTGGAAAATGAAAAAATCTATGGAATATTTCTCTATAGTTGTCGCTCGCTTTTAAAGTAACCGTTTGAAAGGAATCGTGACTTCGATTCCACTTATATATAAAATAAATAAAAGATAAAATAAATAAGGAAGTTATCTGTCAGTGCGACAGTACGTTTGTTGAACACTTTGGTGATGTATATACCGCATCAAGCTGCG
Source organism: Argynnis bischoffii washingtonia (assembly GCA_033884665.1). NCBI lineage: Eukaryota > Metazoa > Arthropoda > Insecta > Lepidoptera > Nymphalidae > Argynnis > Argynnis bischoffii. The sequence continues at coordinate 15,759,740 of CM066621.1, forward strand.
TATATAACCACCACCAATACTAACCATCATATTATGCACATTGTGAAAATATATGACGCAAAATATAATATACAAATATATAGGATATCCCTTCGTCTCTGTTGCCCACCCATAATGGCAACATACATTTTTCTAATAAAAAATATAAAGAAAATTATTACGGAAACACCATAATACTAATTATAAACTTTAAAGGATATGTCTACATTCAAGGAAATTATCGCTAATAACATTTTTAAGATTTAAATAAAGAAATATTATAAAAATATGTGAATGCACAGTGTGTCTGAACCCTCTGTTTTCTAACAAACAATACATGTGATCTAAATTGCTATGTTTATTACTAACGATGACATATTAAGTTTCAATTCTATTTACAATATTATTTACTATGATATTTTTATGTATGATATCCTAAATAAATGTAATTATGTTAATTCAAAACATATAAATTGGTTAAGGATATATCAAGATACAGGTAACACTTAATGTAAAAATAGCATTCCCAAGGAGGGTTGATGTCAGGCAGGTGGCCGGTCGTAAAACTTTTGGCAAATCCTATCAGCAGTACGGAAGATGTACTGCGCTGACCCCAAGTGATTGGGAAATGGGCAGGGAGATGATGAAGTAATAATTTTAAACTAAAAATTCATTAAACATCAAAGTCAATTTAACAGCTAGCCTATCAAAGAGTAGTAAATAAGACATGACATTGAATTAAGTGGCAGCAGTTAAAATTGACCAATGTGACATTTAAATAATTTAATTCCGATCAAATTGTGTTACAGACGTTTGATATATTATTGGATTAAATAAATGCATATAGATGAAAAGTTTGATAAAAAATTGATAACAGATTTATTGCTTAACAAACAGTTGATAAATATCATGATTAACCACTATACTCATTCAAAAGGGTTCCGTGGTATGGAGCACCGCGTTCTCTAAAATAAATCAAAATGCCTAAAGATCAAACAGAAAATGTAGTGGATGCTCCCTCAAGAAAACAAAGTTATGTCAATGGAAGAAAAGCTAGTGCGTTTGAGAAACCCTTAGATCTTGATGATGTGTTGGTCAACGAGCTGGGCCAGTTCGGATGGTTCCAGCTGAGAAACATTTTATTGGTTTCTTTAGCAATTATTTTATGTGCGTTTATGAACGATTATATTTTTACCGCAGCCGCCGTACCACACAGGTAATATAAATAAGTTTATTATAATATAATTTTATATTGCGCATAGCTTAGACAACGTGGAAAGTGCTGTCTCTATTTTAATTAATGTAGAACATTTTATCTATAAGTTCAGATTTGATGGATAGCAAGTTTTCTATGTTATGTTGTTCAGAACATAGTCAATCTGTCCTAAGACTACTACGTATCCGTTTAACAACTCATAAAACTAAACAATATGCTATGGAAATGACATATCCAAGCATCGTACAATGTGATTATAATATATTTTTTTCCACTTATCTAAGGGTGCTAGTACTGAATTTGAGGTTTTGGACAAAAATGATAATATATTTTTTCAATAAGATCATCTTTTCGGAATATTTCGCGGATTTATCTTGATTTTTGGTTCCCAACGTTTCAAATGTTTTATGGCAATCATGATCACGGGAGAGATAAATCTAAGAAAGTATTATGAAAAATATTTATTTTATGTAATTTTATAAATATTTATTTTATACATAAATTTTAATTTAATAATTAAATAATTGTCTATTATTTAAAATTGTTAGATGTCGAATTCCGGAATGTGGTGAAAATAGTAAATTAAACCTTTACGATCCAGAGTGGGTTTTAAATGCTATACCGGAAACTGACTCGGGTTTCTCAAGTTGTCAACGGTATGTGTCTATGAACTTAGAAACCAACGGTACCCTGGACTACTGCCCAGCTAACCTGTTCAATCAAATGCAAACAGTTTCATGTGATAGTTTTGTTTACGCAAGGGACAACTCTGTGGTATATGAGGTGAGTTATCTATACTATAATAAAGCAGTTACTTAGCGAAATCTGTACGTGAAATATTTTTTAAAAACAATTTTTATAACGTATTATGCATGCAATATGGAACCCAAAACAATAGTTATTAAAATTGTTGTCTGTTTGCCTTTTTGTGTGTGCGCGTTTCACGCAAAAAGTAATTTACCGATTTCATTTAAATTTTGTGTAATGATAACTTATTACTTGGGTCAACATACCTTTTACTACTGGAAAATTTTTCATTGCTACTGGAAAATACAATAACTGGTTCTATCGAGTCGTCCTTACAAATACTTAAGAGATAGATCGAACAATGTCCTAGAAAATTGTAGGTCTTAAAAAGACCTATAGAAAAGTTTGCAATAGTATATGTCTATCTACTAAGGTACACTCGCAATTACTATTTTTATTAACTATTAAAGGCAATATCGCGACTCACTGACTGACTTATTAACGTTCAGCCCAAGCCGATGATGATAGACCAGCACCACAAAAAAAGCCATTCATACTAATATTAAATGTGAAAGTTACTCTGTCTATCTTTTTGTCTGTTGGTCCGTCCGTAACCTTTTCACGCTTAATCCGCTGAACCGATTTAGATGAAATTTGGTATTGAAATAGTTTGAGTCGCTAAGGATGACATAGGATAGTTTTAATCTCAGAAAACATATATACCTATAAGGTGGTGGAAGATTGAATGGGGAATCACTCGTTTCTCAAGTAAAGGATATATGTTTTATAATATTCATCTACTTTTTTATACCTAAATATGTACATAATATGTTCATTGTACGTATAGTCTATTCTATACTTACCATTAAATAGCACCAAAGGAACTACCCGAGCGAAGCAAGGGTGAGTCGGTAGTCAATGAATAAATATATTTTACAAAAATTTAACCTACGACTTTTTTATAATAATATTGATCAAACTATAGTTAGCTCATAAAAACAATATCCAGCAACATGTTTTTTTTGAAATCTGTATGTATTTATTTTAGTTTGACTTGGGATGTGAAGAATGGTTAAGAGCTTTGGCAGGCACAATGAGCAGTATAGGAACATTACTAGTGTTGCCGTTTACTGGCTACATCTCTGATAGATTTGGTCGAAAATGGGTTCTTTTAATCAACGTTTTTAGTTGCGGAGTTATTGGTTTAATTCGTGCGTTCTCTGTTAACTATACTATGTATTTGATCCTTCAACTCCTCCAAACCACGTTCGGAGGCGGAACGTTCAGTTCTGCATACATTTTCGGTAATTCTATTTTAATTATATGAAGTTAATATTATTATTTAATATGTACATCATTTATTTTAATATTCAAATTTCAATTCTTTATAGCTGCGGAGCTCGTTGGACCAAAGTATCGTGTAATCACAAGTGCTACGTCGTCGTCTATGTTTGCTGTGGGGCAAGTAATTCTTGGTGGAATAGCTTGGGTTGTTCAACCATGGAGACACTTAATTATAGTTTTGAGTATTCCCTGCTTCCTGATCATATGTTATTACTGGATTTTATCAGAAAGTGTAAGGTGGCTTCTTTCGAAGAAAAAGTATGAAGAAGCTAGGAATATCTTAGAAAACGTAGCGAGAGTGAACAAAACGTATATCAGCGAAAAGAGTTTGCAAGCTTTGATGAATCCACCAAAAAAACCAATGACTTCATCAAAAGTAAGTTTTTTTTTAATATTATTAAAACAAATACATTTATGAAACAGTTTCTACTGTAGTACTTTCAAATCTAAATTATTTGAATTGATTGTGAACTTTAAACCTAATCCTTACTTTAATACTCAAAAATAGTATCGCTTAACTGACATGAATGAGGAATTTCGTATTTATTGCTTTTGTTGAAATAGAGATATTGCTATAGTATAAGGATTAGCAAAATATAATAATATTGATATCAACAGTAATAAAGACATAAAACTGGATAAGCGACAAGACTTTCAGATACATTTACTTTATTGTTCACCAGCTTCTATCTGACACCCAAGCCGTGTGAATATTTTACAGTCAAAATCAATATAATAAAACTGTAAAGGTCCTGTTCATAGAAAAAAAATGCTAATTTTTTTTTTATTCTCTGTCTGTTTGCCTGTTTGTACGGGCTAATCTCCAAAACTGTTGGACCAATTTAAACGAATTTTGTATGGTGGTGATATAAGGATATTCCCGCTCAACATCTTAGATACTTTTTATTCCGGAAAATTAAAGAGTTCCCGTGGGATAGTTAAAAAAATATAGTAATTTATACAGCTTTGTACACAAAAACTACCAATTGGATTTTAATGAAACTTTACAATAATATAGTATAGTTCATATATCAAAATATCCAATAGGGTACTTTTTATCCTGGAAAAATGTACGGTTCCCTTGGGCGTAGGGCGTAGTACGGATACAAACGATGAGAGAACGAGAACTTATTGTAAAATTCAATCAATCATTATACACATGCTAATTGAATTTGACGATAAGTTCTCCGCATCTCATCGTTTGTACCCGTTTGTACCGTGGAGAGTTTGGTTTGTAGAGAAAAAAAAAAATTACGTACATATATTCATTAACATGTTTTTATATGTATTTGTTTGTAGTTCTAATAATCGTATAATCCTTTACAAAATATATGCTTCCAGTGGGCATCAACAAAAATGTTGTATTTTTAGGTTGGCTGTGAACGATACGTATATTCGAACCTAATAATTTAAAAAGCGGTACAATCCGGTACAAATATAGTATAATCATATAGAATTGATAAAAAATAATTATTGTTTAGTCAGTTTCTAACTTCACATAGATCCAAAGTATCTTACAATATTTGATTTTAATTCTAAGCATTAAGGGCAATCCCCTACCAAAACGCGTTTTAGGACAATATTTAGAAGCGAATGTGCCAGTATTTAATAAACGTAAAATAATAAAAAAAATAATAAATCTATCTTCAACATTTTGATGTCATATTACACGAATTATAGTTTTTTAGGTCATCACTACTAAAGAAATAAAATTCTAAAGTATTGCTGTAATCATGAATTTTTGTCTTATTCTTTGCATCATCACATGAATTTATAACTCATATAAAAGCATGGTTAACACCATTTGATAGATCACATCAAAATAGATATTTTAAACGTAATTTTTTTTTAAAGATCAATTTCAACTCTGTTTTGGACCAATATTCAGAAATTATAAGAAAATTTTCGAGTGAGATACTGCGCGGGGGCCGGGCGGCAGTCGGCAGTTGCCTTTCGTACGGGGTACCCGCGTCGTTCGTGTTCGCCTCCGGCTGTTATGACATTTCGCTTATGAAAGAAAAATGCTTATAAACTTTAGTACATGTAATAGAAGTGACATACACAATAAATAATATTATATAATAAATAAATTAAATACTATACATATACAATAAATAATGTTATAAAATAAAAAATAATATTATATAATAGGTAAAAGCAGCCACTTTCAATAACTTGTGACTCAGTTATTCATTAGCATTAAATAACAGTAATGTTCAAAGAACGCCTGATCAGTACCGGCATTACTGTAATTTGGCTATTTTTCGTTGCATAAAAATATTATTAATATTTATAGTTTTATTTAATTTTTCTATCTCAAAATTCTATAATAAAGAGCATTCTCTAATGACAAATATTGTTAGAACATAAATATTATGTCATTTGGTGTGTGATTGACATGATCTAGCCAAAGTACTAAATAAATAAAATAATAATAACATATTTCTGTTTCGGTTCAACGGTGAATATTACACTACCGCCTCTATAAATTCTATAGTCTGTATTTTATGCTATGTTCAATATTGTTTTAACTATTATTCCGTAGATGTCGCTGGTATTTATTACGATTTTTTCTGGAGGTGAGGTGGGGAAGAAAAGAGCCGAATGTTGAAGGTTTGCTCGGGGGATAGCCTTAAGTTAAAATAATAGGGGTTAAAGTATCAAATTGCCGCTTTGTACTGAAAGATTGAAATTCGTATTTTTTTTATTTAATATATTTATTTAATAAAAATAATTACCATTATTATCTATATACTGCTGCCATCTAATAGGAAGATAATTTTATTTAAAATAAATAATGTTAATTAAGCAGCTGTTGTAAAATAGTTATCTTAAACTTACTTCATGGGGCTATGAAGGAAAAGATCTTAAAATTATTTTATATTCTTTATATGTTCCATTGTAAGTTTATACTTATTAAGCTTTATATTTCGAGACTTTTTGATGAACATAGCAAATGCGTTTTTATATTTTCCTTTTTTTAGATTGAGAAGACTGGCTTAATCCGCAGTATAATAAGCTCACCCGTATTACGTCGACGAGTGTGCACTACGCCTATATGGTGGATCACCACAACTTTTGTATATTATGGGCTATCCATCAATTCGACGAGCCTTTCCGACACTATGCACCTAAATTTCATATTGACTTGCGCTATAGAAATCCCTGGCTACGTCACAGCAGTTCTGGTACTTAATAGAATTGGAAGGAAAGCTACCTTATCTTTTGGTTTCTTCTTCAGTGCCCTGTGTAACATTGTATTCGTATTCGTTCCTAATGGTGAGTAACTTGTGTATTTAATTATAATAATAGACTATTAACGATGTTTGCCTTTAGTAATTTTTAAATTGTATATCTCTACATATTATAAATAAAAACCCCCCGCCTCGCTGAGTTTGTTTTTATTCCGGCTAATATCAGAAACTAATGAACTGAATTAGGTCACCAAACCAGAAGGATTATCTAGAAAGATTATGCGCTATAATTTATGAACATTTTATGGAAAAATATATATGTCACCGTGATATTGAAAACACCGTTAGATTATAATCTATCTCGCGAGATTATAAGCTGTCGAAAGATTGTGAACTGTAAATTAAACTTACAGTTTAGTGCATTGTTTTTCGGTACATTATAAACTATCGAAGTGAAACCGTCAAATTGTGAAATGGAAGAATTTACGCAATAGCGTAGCACATTAAATTCTTTTCAGCAATCATGGTCACGGGAGAGACTAAGGTTTTAGGCGCCTCAAAGGCGTTATATAGGGTAAGTCCGGGAGAGACGCCTATAAGGGAGAGATGCCTACTAAATTTAAAAATAAAAATTTAAAATTTTGCATGGTCCGGAACGCATCCATAATACGTCAGTCGAAAGTTAATGTCAGTGTGGAAGTTTTTACACAAATATATTTTACTTTTAATTAATATTTTGTTGTTAATTTGTAAAATAAGATAAGTGTAGTATATACGTTAGAATACAATGTTTGAGATAGTTTGCGTCACTACCAAAAATTAAAACATAAATTTCCCTCACACTTGTGGAGAGTATTATAGTGCCACTAAGAAGAAATACGACTGATTATAGTGTGTTCATCGTGGTTTCATGAAGACTGCAGTGAAGATTCAGAGGAATGCCTAAAGTGTAATATCGGATTATGCACTAATTACTTGTGGGCATCTATCCCTGACATCTATAGGCAACTAACCCACATGTCTGGTTGAGATGCCTATTTTCAAAAATTATTTTTAACCAGAAATATATTGCACATTAGTTCCAAATTTTATATGAATGGCATAAATAAACATTGAATTAAAATACACTATGCGTATTTTATGTAGTATCTATATTTTAATTATACATATATATTGATTGATAGACAATTAATATTGATCTTTTTTTAGGCATATATGCAACTCTATATACTATGTATATAAGCAACTCTCCCTAACCTACTATACTTGTTACAGATAGTGCTAACCCACTATTTTACAAAAATGATTTTAAATATTAAAAAAATGGCACCAAAGTACCTTACAATATTTGATTTGAATTCTAAATATAAAAAAAAAACTTAATAAGTATTATGATTAAATATAACAATATTATTTAATTTTAGCTGTTATTACATATTACTAATATTACTATTAAGTACCTGGGCGACCGAGCTTCGCTCGGAGTTCTTGAAAGATTGTATATTTTACATTAAGTGACTAAGTGTTACTGAGAGAATTGTATAGATGTCGCGATTGAATTTTGCGTAGTATAATGCATAAGAAAAACGCATGAAAACTCGAAAACACGCGTTTTCCCAGACATGTGACTAATCTAGATCAATTTTTCGCCCCCGAAAGCCCCCATATACCAAATTTCAGCAAAATCGTTAGAGCCGTTTCCGAGATCGCCGGTATAAATAAATAAATAAATAAAGATATAAATATACAAGAATTGCTCGTTTAAATATATAAGATTACTAATATTATTTAGCGTTGCTATTTTTGTATTATGTATTATTGTATAAAAAAAGAATATTAAAAATTAAAAAAATAATCATTATTTATTTAAGCATTATTATTGTTTTATATGTGGTTTAAAGAAGTTAAAATATTAATTTAGATTGATATAATTTAAAGTTAAACTATTAAGAAACTTTGTCTATAGAGGTAGCAATAGTGTTTTCACATACTTTTTTTCAGATTTGAGTGTTCTGCGACTAATTATCTTTTTGCTGGGAAAATTCGGAATCTCTATAGTAGTTACGTCGGTATATCTATTCACGTCAGAATTGTACCCGACTGAATACCGTCACAGTCTTCTTGCTTTCTCTTCTATGGTTGGCCGCATTGGATCTATCACAGCTCCGTTGACACCCGTTCTTGTGCGTATTTTACTTTTCCTACTAAAATATTTTAAGCTTTTCTATAACACTTTGAAAAAAAATCCCTATACTTCATCAATTTTATAAATTAAAGTTACAAAAGTAGATCTCTCGAAATCAATATTTTGGATTAATTTGGATAATTTCGAAATATGATTATGAAATTGAAATATGTTTGAATTCGCAGATGGAATATTGGCATGGTCTCCCATCAATCATGTTCGGTACTATGGGCATAATCTCTGGTCTTCTGGTCCTGACTCAGCCTGAAACTTTGGGAACTGCCATGCCTGACACTCTAGCTGAGGCTGAAGCACTAGGACAAAAGAGCTCTAAGTTGGACCACACAAGTTGATCTCTCTGAACTCAATTTAGATTAAGAGGGAGAAAAACAAGATAAGAAGAAAAAGATTAAATCTTTAAGAACTATCCATATTTTTATATTCTAATTTGTTCTTCAGACATTTCTAGATTAATATTATAGTACCTGGGCGACCGTGCTTCGCTCGGAGTTTTTGGTTAAAAGTACAATTTTCTTTTTAATTTGGCTTAAAAACGAAAAAAAAACCCCTAAAAACTTAAATAAATACAAAAAAAATAAAACTTTGTATCTGACCGGGCTTCGAAACCTGTGATAGACAATCTTGCACCTTGGCGGCTTACCCACGACGCTTTTACGCGAGTGTGCGAAATTATTAACATATTTTGCGTGGAATAATGTGAAAGAAAACCGCAATAAAACTCAAAAATAAGCGTTTTCCCAGACATAAGACTAATCTAGATCGATTTTTCGCCCCTGGTTTTAGCGAAATATACAAGAATTGCTCGTTTAAATATATTACATATTATTTAAGTTTATTATAAATAGAGCAAAAACAATTTATGAAACAGAAATAAATAGGAAATATATATTTAGAATTCCAGTAGATATATATTTAAAATAACACGTTTGTGTAGAAACATTTATTTTTTTATCCTATGTATAGACATAGGATAATTATATTATTTATTATAAATTGTATAAATTAATTATAAATTATATAGATAAAAACCATAATCTAAGAATACTAATTGTTATGATTTAACCTAAACATCATTTGTGAAATATTATGAGTGTTTTATAAGACAGGAAACTGTTCATCATCCTTACTTGGGACAATAAAAATAATTAAAGGCATACACTATTATTATACTACCATACATATATTGTTAATTATTATATGTGTAATGTTTGCCCGTCTACTAAGTTTATTTGTATATAATTCCTTTTTTTTTTAAGGGTGTAAAGTCCTCGCGCCTTAAGCTCAGCTTTGCATTTGTGTGAGTGCACATGCACAGTGTACGGAGAGGTACGGCTTGTGGCGTTGCGCGTCCCGCGCATGGTTTAATCCGGTTTATACTGGTTTTTAAAGCGCGGCCTGAGGCGCGGCGCGTCCCGTACGTGTCATCTCCCTGCCCTGCACTTTCCGCATTTCATCTCTTGTACCGCTTGCAGCTTAACGTATAATATTATTTTGTTCTTGTGTTTGAATTATTATGTTATTATTATGTTATTATTATCATTAGTGAAATGGCTTCTACTGTAACTAAATTGACTAAACAAAAACCATTAAGCAGCAAGAAAGAAATTTTGTGCAAATTGAACGAATATTTTAAATACGTAAACGAAAAAGATATGTCAAAGATATTAAAATGTCAGTACTTCCTTTTGATAAAATATTGATTTTATTTTTGTGTGATTTTTTGACTAACCTTACTTTTGGCTATCACTTACACTAATGCAAAGCTAAGCTTACGCCTCGAGAACTGTATCATTATGTTAGACAATGTGTGTAACCTTCCTCAATATACTAGCGCGATTAAAAACTAAACAACAAATAAAGCCTTAATAATGCTTCTAAGTAAAGAAGTGAATCAAAAGTTCCCACGAATGTCAATGCCAAATGAGAGTCCATTTGGCACGATTCTTGAAATTTTCACATAAAATGCAAATTTTGTGATACTGAGGTGAAGTAACTAATAATTATTATGTTAAGATGTCAGAACTTATAATACTACCTTTTACATTTTGCGCTAGCATCATATGTTCTTTAATTTTTTTTTAAATATGTCGTTGTATAATGTCGTATTAACTGTTATCAAAAATAAAACTGATGACTCATCTGATATATGCAAGTACGAGCTTCTTAGTAACCTTCATAACTAAAATACTGGACAAGTAGCTTGGTCAGCAGATGGTGGAGCGCCTGACGTTAAATGGTGCGCAATTTGGCTTGTTTCGCTTTCACTCGGTGTAGTCGAAGTAGAGTATTTTCTTATGCCTCAAGTAGACTATCCAAAATATATCACAAATAAAAAACTAGTATATTCTCGTTTTGTGAGTCTGTTAAAAGCATTGACTTAATACTTTCTTTGATTTACGCGAAAATTTGACATTTTAAATAAAACTATCTTTTCGGATTTTTCCCGGATTTATTTTGATTTTTGGTTCTCGACGTTTCGAATGCTGTACAGTAATCATGATCACGTGAGAGGCTAAGGTGTTAGACGTCTCAAGTTATTATATAGTTGTTACAGACAGCCTACGCACAAAATGACAAAATGAATTCAAAAAATTGAAAATGGCACCAAACTACCTTACAATATTTTACTTTATTTAATTATAAAAATAAATCCGCGAAAAAATCGGAAAAGATAGTTTTGTTTAAAAAGCATTGACTTAGTCCAATATGACATATTATTAGATGAGCTAAAGAATGATGGTATTAGTGAAGAGATCATATCGTAGCTTAGGCATTGATATAATCAGAATAAGTGTCTATGTTTATGATTGGCAGTTTTATTTTCCAATGGCATTTTTTGGTTCCTTTTTTTTTGAAAACGAGCAAGTCAATCTGTAGCAGTAAATGCTGATTACTTCACAACATTGTTACGACCAACTACACCAATTCAAAGCCTATAACAGAAATACCTTGTTTCAACAAGACGGCGTGACACCTCGTACATCTAACGAGTCATTAGCAGTAAACGAGTCGTAAACGAAGTGTTTGAAGGAAAACTGATATCGCGCCGAGGATACATTCCGTGGCCATCCAGGAGGCCAGACCTCACTCAACTCGTTTTTTTTTCTCTGAGGATACCTCAAGATTAGCGATTATGCTAATAAACTAATCACAATTGTCTACCTTAAGAGTAATATAATATACGAGGAAATGTCTTGTATCCCACGCCCAATGTGCCAGCGAGTTTTCTAAAATTTGAGGTCCAAAATCGAAGAGCGTGTACGTCTAGATGGTTCGCATCACAGTGATGTTATTTTGAAAAACTAAATTTCCCATCGGTCTACTATAGTATAAATATAAGAACTAAAAAAAAACCGACTTCCAGGCATTAAAAAGTAAAAAAACAACTAAACGGGTGTTTTCATTTAGAATAGATACCTAATCGATTAGCCATGTTGATTCTTAACGATTTAGAAAACTAAGCAAATATTTGATCATTTTAATTATGTCACGTGGTCAAAACAATCCAATTAAAAGTCGTAACCAAGTTTACAAGGTACACAGTTCGTTCTAAGAATAGAAACGAACTAAAATAAATCTACAGTTCAATAAGTGATAATATTTTTTTTCTTTAATGGCTTAGAGTTTTGGATAATAATACTTTGCAAGTTTTCACAATATTCATATCACCAAAACAACAATCAAATGACAGATGACGGTATTTACGATTGTATTAGGAATGGCCATTATTATATCATTTTATTATTTATGATTATTCGAATATGATATCTTTTTATCTTTACATTTAATAATCTTTTATTAGTTAATTTATTTTTTACATAAATAATCTAAATATTTAATTAGATAAAGAGCGTAGCATTAATTTACAAAATATATAAATTAAATAAAAATATTAAGAATAGATATTAGATACTAAGCAAAATTAGCTTGTAGTTTTTACCTTTAAATGATTTTACATACCCTGTGCTGTGCATGTAGTGTGAATTGTAAATACTTTAAGAAAAAATAAATTAAAATAAAATCATAGGCAGACTAGTATATAATAATAAATAAATAAATAAATAAATTATCTGTACCACAGGTGGTGTGGTACAGATCTCAGTCAAATCTGTACATTAAATATTTTTTGTAAAATCTTATTGAAATTGTCATTATTATCGATACAAAGGCCGAATCTATAGTTTTTTCCATAGAAATTTAATCTGTCTGTCTGTCTGTTTCTCTGTTTGTCTATCTGTCTGTTTCTTTGTCTGTCTGTCTGTCTGGGAACGCATTACGAGAAAACCACTGGACAAAATATGTTGATGAATTTTTTTTAGCTCAGTTCCGTGATACTTTTTACTGCGCAAAAATATCTCATCTCTGAGTATATAGGTACGTGCCTAGAGAGAGTTTTCATAGGACTATATTTGTTTTAGATGTTGTTCTCTGCGGTATCACCGTGTCAGGTCCGGTCGTATGTAGCGAGTAATTGATTTGTCATTCGTTCTAAATTCTTAGTACAGACGAACAAAGTTCGACTACTTGTTACGCTATGAATAGAAATTACCGTATGTGTTCGACGCTTTATACCTTAACTAGCGACTCGCCCTTGCTTCGCTTCGGGTTCGTCCCTAGACAAAAACAAATCTATCCCACGGGAACCGTACTTTTTCCTTGTTTGATATATAGCCTATAGCCTTCCCCAGTTAACGGGCTATCTAATGCAAAAAGAATTTTTCAAATCGGATTAGTAGTTTCTGAGATTAGCGCGTTCAACCAACCAAACAAACAAACAAACAAACTCTTCAGCTTTATAATATTAGTATAGATTTAGTATTGTTTATAAATATGAAAGTAAACAATTTTTCAAATATACGGCTTTAATTTTTCACATTTATGTTAACACACATGTTGCTGTATTAATATTAACTAGTTTGAGATTTAAATTAATTCGTTTTTTACGTATGCATCGTTTACATCATATTTTGATCCACAGAAGTAGTACTGTCGAAAACTTTGAATAACTTTTTGATATACGTCATTTTTAATCAGAAACATGATTTTCAATTAAATCCTGGTTACTTCAAAAATATGGATATCCAACCACATTTCAAACACCTTTTATACTTCTTTTGAAGTTTGAATTTCCAAAAAAAACCAATAAGCACTCTGCCTGCCTTTCAAATTTGTAGCATTTGCTCTTTCTGAGATTTCGTGATCAATCAGTGGATTTTTACTTTTATTACATATATACGTAGATAATAAAAAATATGATAACGTAACGATAAGCAGTTAGATGATAATTTGTAAGTCCTTTACAAAAAATAAAGGAACAGATTTTTATAATTTCAGTCAACCATAATATATAAATAAAAACTTTTTAAGAAAGTGAGTGAAAGGTGTGCTTTGGTTTTTATTGGCTGGCACCGACTTCGAAAATATCTGATTAGGTATCTATAGTGAATGAAAACTACCAATCAGTTATTTTTTACTTTTTAATGCTGTTTTTGAAGTCGGTTTTTATTTTTTTCTTAAAAAGTTTTTATTTTTCCTTTTTAGAGTAGATATAATAGTAATAGCAAAGTATGAAGAGAGACAAACTAAAATTCGCTTTTATTAGTAACATTAAAAATTCTGGCTCTAAAATACGATTCTAACGTATTGGGCTTGTCAAATCAAACAAAATAAAAACTACTGGGCCAAACTATGTCAAATTTTTATAGGACCAAATGGCAACTATTCCGCATCAAACTAAAGAAGAATCATGTAAATCGTATCATAAATCTCAGCTTAATCGATGTACATACAAAAAAAAAAACAATCAAATTGAGAAACTGCTCCTTTTTGAAGTCGGTTAACAATAAAGAAAATTGTCAGTAATTTGAGCACCAGAAATCGTTTTTAGGCCCATAATAAATGTTTGTTGCTTTCCAAATAATGATAATTCGTTTAGGTCTTCGAGTGGACGCTACATTATTTTTGGACAATATTGAGGATTGGTAAGTTAAGAAATGGGAACACAAACAAGTAACTTATATTTTTACGGATTTAAAAAAAAGAGTTCGAAACTCATCAAATGGACCTTAGACTTCGCTTTCGACTTTATTTAAAAAAAACATCGATTTTAGACGGAATAAATTTCAATTTATTCTTTATTAACAACATATAATAACTATATAATACGTAATATTTAATCTTGAAATATGCAAAGAACAAATGAGATTATAAAATACACTAAAATCGTATAAGTAAATGTCTCAGCATCAACTAGTCTGATCGAGCTTAAAGTTCTTTTTTCCTAGAGCTTCAGCCTCAGCAAGAGTGTCAGGCATGACAGTTCCGAGAGTTTCAGGCTGCGTTAGAACTAGCAGACCTGATATTAGGCCCATTGAACCGAACATCACTGAAGGGATACCGTGCCAATAATCCATCTGAAAATGTAATTATAATTCAATTAAGATAATATACAAAATTTCAAGAAGCATACTTAAGATTGAAGATACGAATGGTGGTATATGTATGTAATCATTATAATCTTTTATATAATCAATAAATATAATATTTTAAATAAAAATGGGCGCACTATCTATTTGTTTATTTATATGAAGAAGACTATGTTTTACCTCGTTATTCAAATGTTTTATCATTGTAGAATATTAAAACATTAAAAATAATAGAAACAAACAAGATAATAAAACTTTCACGTATGATACTTACAAGAACAGGTGTCAGAGGCGCTGTGATAGATCCAATGCGCCCAACCATAGAAGAGAACGCAAGGAGGCTGTGGCGGTATTCTGTCGGGTACAATTCCGATGTATATAGGTAAAGTGCTGTCATTACTACGGAAATTCCAAATTTACCCAACAAAAAGACAATAAGTCTTACAACAGTCATATCTGAAAATAGAGAAATTATTTAAATAATGTCACCAAACTCAAATATATTTTAATATGTTCTATATAAATTGCTTCATTTAAATTCTACATATTACTTTTTTTTTTAATTGCATCCTTTTTATTAGACAAGATGAATTAGTTCAAAGAATTAAAATTAAGGTTATCTCTCTCCATGAAAAAAATGAAGAGATATTTTAAAATTGTTCAAAATTATGACTTTTTAGATTTTAATTTGCTCTTTCAATTTCATACCAAGTCCTCTTGACAATTTTATGAGTTCAATAAATACTCGAGTGATGCAACGCTAAAGCTATTGACTCCATATATTCTACATAATTTCAATTATATGTAAGAGTACAAATACATTAAGCATATCTACTTAAAAAATAGAAATAACATTAGGAGAAATAAGACAAAATGAAAGTTAAGTGAGTGCGGGTGATGGTGGGTAGATTCTTTTTATTTTTTATTTATTTATTAGAAAAATACACCATCGACTTATCATAATACCACTATAATTTTTGTAGCATATACATGCAATTCGGTATGATTCGCCTTTACAAGTGTATTCAGCATTCTACTTATAATTGCTTGCGTGCGATTAGTGCGATTAGATGTAGACAATAAGGACATAGATTGCGTTAACAATCTTAGGAATTTAATTTTTTTTTTACTTTTACATCGTTTTCATATACCCTTATTTTCTGCGTTTTTTTATGTCTATTGCTTGGTGTATCCGATAGAATGTTATCTCTATATTAAGATTAACATTTAATAATGTAAATAAAGATGTTGGGGAGGACGATATTCATCTAATATTTTTAAAAGGTTTGCTACAACTCTATGTAAGCCTTTATTATATATTATTTATAATAAATTTCTTCAAGACGGCGATTCCACCTAAAATTTGGAAAAAAGCAAAAGTAATAGCAATACCGAAATCAAGTGATCCGGTATTTGTGTTCTTGGTATTGGAATCGCTATTTTGTCCAATTTTGACATGGCATGTAAAGTAGATGATTACTGAACATCAACATGGGTTTTTTCGAAATCATTCCACTACCACTAACTTAGCGATTTTTATGGATAACACAATTGAAGCTATTAGCTCAGGTAAAGAGGTCGATATTATCTATTGTGACTTTATAAAAGCTTTCGACAAAGTAAATCACAATATACTTATTAAAAAGCTCCATGAAAACTTTGAAATATTTGGGTCACTCTTGCAATGGTTCAATCTTATTTAAATGCAAGAACTATGACAGTGAATGTAAACGGACATAAATCATATGAGCTTACTCTAACCTCAGGTGTACCCCAAGGATGTCATTTGGGCCCAATCTTGTTCAAAATTTTTGTTGACGATATCAAACTTAACTCATATTTTGAATTTCATGCGGACGACTTAAAACTATATAAAAATGTTGACAATGAAATTAGTATGTGAGAACTTCAAGATGATATAGGAAGGTTATGTACCTGATATAAGGGTAATTTAATGGAACTGAATCGAGAAAAGTGCTTTCATATCGTAATGCTTGCGTGATTTCGTATAAATTATTATCGTCATAAAGTGCTTTCGTATCATAGTAGACTCATGATGTTCAGTAAAAATTGTAATAATTTGATGCTGAATAAAATATTTTGAATTTGAATTGAATTTGAATTTGAATAAGGAGTTTTCAAGAAAACGAGTTCATTTTAATACGACGTATGACATCACTGGGTATAGACTAAGTGACGGAAATAGAAGATCTTGGTATGATCATGGATAAAAATTATTTTATCAGTAAAATTAACACTGTAATTAGCAAAAGCCTAAGAATGCTAGGTTTCATTCATCATAATACCAAAAAAACTAAATCGATAAATGCGCAAACTTTTTTTTATTTTAATAGAAAAGATCAAAAAAAAAACTTATTAAAAAGATCTGTGTATAACAGTCACCACTGTAAATAATAATATGAAGAAAAATTTGAATACTTTAACTTGAAAACTTTACGTCAAAGATGTGACTTTCTGCAACTCATATTTGTTTTTAAATTAGTTAATAATTATATCGACTGTCAGTCACTTATCACTGTCACTTTATCGCTAGTATAGAGACATAGTATACAAACACTAAGATCTGCAGCAAGAGCTATTAACTACAAACCATTACATATCTCATAACAAAAAATAGATACGGCTCCAATTCACCACCCTTGCGAGACTTTAAATTGTATTACTGTATATTTCAGCAATGTAATATAGACATTTTCTTTGACAGCCTAAGTTTATTTAAAAATAAATAGTATTTAAATATTTACATTAGATTTATTTGTTGTATAACTTGAATGGCTACTCGTAACTACATAAAATTTAAATAAAATGTTTCTATAAAAAGCTGTGCATACTTTTAAAAATAGAAAAGTATTACTGTGTTAAACTCATGTCACCATGTAAATTAATTTAGTAAGCCTTTAAAAATAAATAAACATAAATACTTAGCAACACAGAAAAGAACGCGTAAATTTTGCAAATAAACAGTCATACACTCATTCACTCACTGGCCGACAACGCATAGCCTTACCACTAGGTCTAGAAGAATAATATTTTACACTTTAGGTAACAAAATCTTGACATTTCTATCGAAGTCCGGTATTTTTAAAGTCAGAAATATGGACATTGACAAATAAGCTAATGTATAAATTGCTGATAACAATCCAATCGGGAGCACTGCTTATTATATATGTACGTATGTATATATTTAATTATTGTTAATACTTACCAAATAATTACTAGAAAACTATTTATATTTTCTTTATTTAATAGAAAGGTACTCACCGTTGGGTATAAATACAAAGGCAATGTTACACGCTGCACTAAAAAAGTAACTAGTAGACAAGGTAGCTTTTCTTCCAATTCTGTCAAGAATCAGGACTGCTGTGAAATTTCCAGGTAGTTCTATGGCGCAAGTTAATATGAAATTTAAGTGCATTGTGTCCGAAAGGCTCGTCGAATTTATAGATAGACCATAATATACAAATGTTGCGGTGACCCACCATATTGGCGTTGTGCATACTCGTCGAAGTAACACAGGGGATCTTATTATGCTACGGATCAAACCGGGCTTTTGAACCTAAAAAATAAACAAATAAAAGCTTCTTTTAATTCGATCGATTCCAATAAGTTATAATAAACTACGTTAAAATAATCACCGATTAATTAAGCGTAGTTTATTATAACTTACAATAATTATATATTTGATGCCAGATAAATATATGGTTTTTGACTTTTTATTCTGAAATTCTGATTATCATCGTCAATATAATCAGCTCGTTTTAGTCTAAAATTAACAACAAGGCTTTTTCGTAGCACGTTAGTGAGAATATTAATGCCAGCTACTTTATCGTACGCATAGAGATCAAAAAGAAGGTCGTGGGATCCCCTTTAGAGCTCGTCGGTGACCGAACGAATGCGACTGGCGCGCTGTTGCTACAGTTTACTTATTTTTTAACCCCCGACGCAAAAAGAAGGTTTTATAAGTTTGACATTGATGTCTCTCTGTCTGTCTGTCTATGTGTGTGTGTATCTGTGTGTGTGTAATATCAGTCCAGCAGTGCAAGAGTATCAGCTCTTTTCCAAAATTATTTACGTTTTAAGGGTTGTTCCTAAAACTAAAAGTATTTTTTGCGTAGGGTTTTTTTTTTAATTTTTAATTTATTTAATACATTTTAAGTTGATACTTTTCTTTCCCTGTGTTTCTCTAATATTTTTTTGGATTTGTGTCAATACCTATCTTAAATATTTTAGGATAAAAGTTGCATATTAGGGTTTTATATCATAATCAACAAATTTTAGAGTTTTTATCTTTATCATTTTTTTCAGATTGACAGTGCAGCTGAAAGTCTAAGACAAGTTAAGATCAAGTATATTAACATCGTTCTGCGCAGTTTTAACACTTTTACATAGCATACCGCATATTTATAGGGGAATCGTAAGCCATACGATAGATAATAAAAATAATTTAAAGCCTTGTCGCTAATCCAATTTAAAGTTATAAGAAAGAAATATCGCTTATTGTTTATTAACAGCACTTACGTCTGGCTCAGACTGAGTTGGTTCAGGAGGATTCATTAGAGCTTCCATACTCTTTTCACTAATTTGCGTTTTATTCACCCTTGCTACAGTTTCTAATACAACTCTAGCTTCTTCAAATCTTTTCTTTGAAAGGAGCCACCTTACGCTTTCGGACAAAAGCCAGTAGTAACTTAGGCCTAGAAAGCAGGGTATATGCAAGGCCATAATCATGTATCTCCATGATTCTATTGCCCAAGCTACTCCGCCAAGTGTCATCATTCCAACAGCAAACGTCGATGGTGTCAAAGCACTTACAAGTACACGATACTTTGGTCCAACAAGTTCAGCGGCTATAAATATTAAAATTTTATATATAAAAACAAAAATTAAAATGCTATTATTAAATTTAATGTAATATTCATCAAATTACCAAAAATATATGCAGAGCTGAATGTTCCAGCGCCGAACATTGTTTGAAGAATTTGAAGGATCAAATACATAGTATAATTAATCGAAAATGCACGAATCAAACCAATAAGTGCAAGGTTGAAGAGGTTAATAACAAGAGCCCATTTTCTACCAAATCTATCAGAGATGTAACCAGTGATCGGCAACACGAATAATGTTCCTACACTATTTAGTGTACCGGCCAAAGCTCGTAACCATTCTTGACATCCTAAGTCAAACTAAAATAAGAATATAGAACTTTATAAAATGTCTTTTTCAAATAATTATTAAAGTCAATAAATCTGACCGTTAAAAACAATTTTCTCTAGTCTATTTCTGAACAATATAAAATAAAAGACAATGTAAAAAGCTGACATAGCATCAAATGTATCTGTTTTGTTTTTGAATAATATTTTACTTTACAAATTATTAATTATGATAAGAAAAAAAAACTTTTCCTGGTCTCCACATATAGAACATATAATATGTAATAAATTGAGAATACTATTAGGAAAATTTTATCACCTAAGTCTCAGAGTACCTACTAGTACCCTTAAATGTTTATACTTGTCACTAGTTGACTCAATAATAGGTTACGCTTTCGACTGCTATTAAAAGGCCTAATATAAAATGGCCTTACTTTTAAAAGTTATATACAAAAATTAGAAGCACTACAAATAAGATTTTTAAAACTAATTGTATCTAAAAACACCAAAAAAGCCTGTAAAGGTGATTATAAAGTCAAGTAAACAACCATGGCAGTCTGGAGCGGTCTTTGTTGGTGACACATGATCAAGGTACCAGGTCTGTATCAGCGGGTAAATATATTGTTCCAAGGATGCATAATTATTATGGCGATCGAACACTGAATAAACGTCTACCGTACCTTATGAACAGTTTGCCCGCTGATATCAGACATGAACCAAATAAAAGTAAATTTGCCAAATTATTAAAAAACCATTATATGGTCAGTTTAACACAATTAAACCTTATATAATTATATTACATAATATTATAACCTAAGTCTATTGTAAGACTCTGATCCCACAGACAAACTGTGCAAACAGTTTTGTGGGTCCACTCATGTAAAATGCTGTATTAGTATAATACTATAATAATCAAATAAATAATAATAAATAAACAAAGAGAAATATACATAAATACGTATTTATAAATAAAATAAATATTTTTCTTATTTTCTTTTTCGTCGATAACCTCACCTCGTACACTACAGAGTTAGTTCTAGCGTAGACAAAGCCATCACAAGGAATTCTTTGCATTTGATTGAACAGGTCAGCTGGACAGTAGTCAAGGGTACCATTGGTTCCTAAATTCGAAGACGCAAACCGTTGACAACTCGAGAAACCCGAACTGGTTTCCGGTATAGCATTTAAAACCCACTCTGGTTCGTAAAGGTTCAATTTACTGTCTTCACCACATTCTGGAATCCGACACCTGATAATTACAATCAATAATAAATTATCATCGTATTACTGCTTCGAACATAATAAGATGTTAAATTATTCCTGGTGTTGTATATAGTAGTAAAGTAGCATACTGTACTACCATATTTCATACTATATGCACTAGTATTTTAAGAGAATGTTTACTAATAATATAAACCCCTTTTTTACAAATACTATATATTTTTTAACCTTATTCTAAGTACTAGTTTCACGTATAATAGATAGTGTTACACATTACAAATAAATGATAAATTACATGAAAACTAACATTAGGCTAAATATTATAATGCCTAAATCTGGCATGATAGTATTACACATGCAAATGTCAAATTACATGACAACAGTAACTTTTAGCTGAATATAATTAAAATGCCTTATTTTACCTGTGTGGTATAGCAGCTGCAGAAAAAATATACTCGCTCATGAACGCAGACATAAGCAGTGCTATGGAAACCAACAGAACATTTCTTTTCTGATACCAGCCAAATTGCCCTAATTCCTCTACCAAGACAGTGTCAAGATCCAAAGGTTTCTCAAACATACTGGCTTTTCTTCCATTGGATTTTCTTGAACCTTCCACTCCATTTTCTTTTTGATCTTCAGCCATTTCGATTTATTTAAATTTTTTTATAGAACGCGCCACTCTAGGCGATGCAATAAGCCATTTGTGAATGATTTCAATCATTGCGGTTATCATCACTTAGGTAAATATTTAAGTAATACTGCTATTATCAATTTTGTTATCAAAATCTGCGTATTTTAATTATTCCGTTTATTAATCTAAGCATAATTTTTCTGATGTAATAAAATGAATCATATTATATATGTATTATTGGCTGTTTGTTCTTCTTCTTCTCGAATCGACGGCAAGTTTTATTAAGTTGTCCGAAAATATAGTCACCATTACAACTTTTTCGGTGACGTCCATAAGCTCCTGTAAAGTTCTGGAAACAGTGTAAACAAGGCATACTAGTAAGTTTCTCATTGCTTGAACTCCAGGTCTTCTCTTGCAAATCCCCACCTGAAAAAGTTCTCTGTCTGTTAAGAAGAGAGGTCTGTTGACGATACGTTGGGGTCAGTTTGTAGTGACCCTAATTGTTGTGCCAGCGGTCGCGAGTTCGAGTCCCGCTGGGGGCATTCTTTTGTGTAGTGAACACGAATGTTTGCACTCCTGCAAATCCCCACCTGAAAAAGTTCTCTGTCTGTTAAAAAGAGAGGTCTGTTGACGACACGTTTGGCTCAGTGTATAGTGACACTACTTGCTGTGCCAGCGGTCGCGGGTTCGAGTCCCGCTGGGGACATTCATTTGTGTGAGCGCGAATGTTTGTACTCCAGTCATGGGTTATTTATAATATGTATGTATTTAAAGTTATAGATGTGTAGTGTATCCACTATCTGGTATCCATAACACAAGCCTCGTAGCTTTCCATGGAACTAGATGGTGTTGTGTGTTAATGTCCCAACATAATACTCCAGTCATGGGTGTTTATATTTATAATAATATATATGTATTTACAGTTGTATTTATGTAGTGTATTAACTATCTGGTAACCATAACATAGATGGTGCTGTGTGTTAATGTCCCAAACATATTTTTATATTTAAGAGACTTCCAGATTTTTATATGAAAAAATATATTTTTTATTAAAAACTAGCTGTTACCCGCAACTTCGTCCGCGTGGAATTCAATATTAAATCTTTGTTTAGTTCGTAGAGTTTACGAAAGGTTATTAATTATGTATTCCTTGTTAATCTATGCTTATTATTAATTATGTATTCTAATTATTAATTATGTATTCCTTGTTAATCTATGCTATGTCCAATATCATTCTTTTTCTTTGCAAGTGGATATTTCGTGTTTTTTATTTTATTTAATAATTTTTTTCTTTTTTTGTCTTTTAAATTTTTTTAATTGGTTTTCGTTTTTTTTTATCGTATTATCCTTATTGAAAAAATCTTTATATACAATATTTGGTGTACAATTTTCTGGGGGTAAAACATCAATGCTTGTGGCATCTCTTATACGTGAACATGCCACGTATAGCTGCCCATTCGACGTTATTATGGGAATTCGTGGTATAAATACTGTCTCACCTTTTCCGCGTCCATATATTATATGACCTTCTATAACGTTTCTTTACACTGACACTACTCGCAACCTAGTATCATTTTAAAGTTTCGGTGGGCTTAAATTACGGACCAGTATGATAGGCACGCCAATCTTAAGTTACCTATAGTTTGTGAGAGGGTAGTCCAGGCACAATTATACTGTTTAAAAATTCTGTTGGATAATTAACAACTTTATTCCGATTGCAAACTTTATTGATGGAAAGGTATTTTTGTGATTTACCAGAAAACTCATCTAATATGAGCTGATTAAGCACAGTAACCTGATCATTTATTGGAGCTAAAAGTGATATTTCAAACCACCACGAATCTTCTTTTTAATTGAGATTGTGAACGTCATCATAAATACTATGTATTAAAGTTTCAGCGTTCGTTAAAACCTGAGAAAGACCGATAGGTAGTTCTATATCATGAGTATCATTTACTTGTGGATACTTCCCCTTTCTAACATCAAGGAGAATTTTGCTAAATTCTCAATCGGCTGAATGTGCTCTCATGTTTTTTTTGTTAAATGAAGTTTTTTGCAATGTATCCAAAGTACTAAACGTTTCAAAGAGGCGTTAATTTCACCCGCTTACTACGTTTAATCAGAACTGGTAATATTTGCCAAAAATCTCCAGCGAATAAAAATGTTACTCCTTCAAATAAGGATCCTCTTACGTCTTGCATTGTTCTGTTCACGGCTTCGATTAAAATTTTATTTGCCATAGTGCATTCGTCCCACACTATAAAGGCAAATAATTTGGTTTTATGGCTATTTTTGGATACACTGCAGACTTAATTTTCCATACGCTCTGCTTCTACTGATATTTTAAACATAGAATGTGCTGTTTTCCCCCCAGGAAGTAAAGTTGCAGCTGCTTCCGATGATGCTAAGGCAATATTTTTTTTGAACATATTTTTGTCAATAAAAGATATATCAAAAATGTCTTGCCGTCCACCTGGAGCATCAAAAAAAATATACTACCAGCGTTAGCAGTATTCACACTGTCAATGATATGTTAAAGTTTAAATGTTGTGCGTTCAATATATTGTCTCATCAAATTATGAAAAATCTTATCAATCACTTATGGAGATGGTAAACCATAATGAATGAGAGTATTACCGTCTATAGAAAGAAAAACATATACAATACAAATGACAAACATTCATGTTCATCATACAAATGAATGAAAACCAGCGGGACTCAAACCAGCGAACACTGGCACAGCAAGTCGGGTCACTAAAAACTGAGCCAAATGTGTCGTCAAAATATAATGTTGTAAACGTCAGCATATAATTCCCTTTATGCACTTCTTTTGCCTCAAAAGAAGTGATTTGAAAAGCCGAATTATTATAACCTCTAATATTATTTAGGAAATATTAAGATTGATTATTATATTGTTATATAACAAAGACTTAAGTGGCTCGGTGGCTGCTGAAGAGTCCAAGGGCACTTTTCCTGAAGAACAGCAAATTCATTTTAAAAATAAAATGTTGATTGAGATTTTAATTTTTTATAATTGTTCTGATACGGACTCAATCAAATCATTTAAAATAAAAAAGGAATAAATAATTAAAACAAAAACGTGACCTTGTCGCTAATTAATTGTGATAATTTTTTCTTTACTAATAATAATTAATTACTTTGCGTATTTAATAATACTTTTGGCAATCTTTAGACGTAGTAATGATATCTGATACTGAGAACAGTGATAATGATAATAATGATCTATATATATAATAAAATTCTAAGTCGAATTTGTGCATTAAATATTTTTTGGAAAATTTTATTGAAATAGTCATAATTATCTACACAAAGGGCGAATCTATAGTTTAGCGGAGGTAGCCCGCTTTGGTGGGCGGTGTATCATGCGGGTTGCTCCTGGTATTTCATTGATAGCAAAATAGACTGTTGAGCAACCCCATGGTTTTTGTGGTCTGCTTCGGCAGACCTGCCGTCAGGGCGTCGTAGTTGAGTGTGTAAGCAATCCTGCGCCCCATTAAGACGGAGGAGGTTTTAATTTAATTTAATTTAATTTAATTTATTTAAATAAAACTATCTCTTCGGATTTTTTCGCGGATTTATTTTGATTTTTGTTTCCCGACGTTTCGATTGCTTTACAGCAATCATGGTCACGGGAGAGACTAAGGTGTCAGATGTCTCAAAAGCATTATATAGTTGTTACAGACAGCCTATCCACAATTAACAAAAATGAATTCAAAATATTGAAAATTGGCATCAAAGTACCTTACAATATTTGTTAATTTTAATTTTAAACATTTTTATAATTTTAATTTTATACTTGAAATAAGGAGTATTTATTATTTCAAGTATAAAATTAAAATTATAAAAATGTTTAAATTAAAATTAACAAATATTGTAAGGTACTTTGATGCCAATTTTCAATATTTTGAATTCATTTTTGTTAATTGTGGGTAGGCTGTCTGTAACAACTATATAATGCTTTTGAGACATCTGACACCTTAGTCTCTCCCGTGACCATGATTGCTGTAAAGCAATCGAAACGTCGGGAAACAAAAATCAAAATAAATCCGCGAAAAAATCCGAAAAGATAGTTTTATTTGAATGTCTAATATTCGCGTAAACCTAAGAAAGTATTAATTTAATTTAGTCTTTATTGAACACAATTTAAATATAAAAAGGTGCAAGTATTGTTTCTATTTTATATAAAGCGTGCAAAGGCGATCTTATTGCTAAAAGAAATCTCTGCCAGACAATCTTTGGTGAAAGAATTTTAAATTTGAAAACAGGATGGTGCTATCAAAATACGGTTTAAATTATTAATGGTATTTATATTTGATGAAAATCTGCCAATCTAATTAAAAATTATGACCTTTTTTCGCGACGGGCATAAAAATTTTGCAGACTCCATGTAATAGAATATTATTTATATTCTAAGTCCTTATATGCTAACCTAAGCCTATTATGTTCCTAGCAAAGTCTGCTGACTCTCGTCTAACGGATATCCTTGAAAATGAGATACGATTTTATTTTTTGAGCTCTTTTTTACCGTTCCACTGATAGGCTTGGGCCTCCCTTTAATATGAGGCTTATTAGACCATAGTTGACGACCCTGACCATGTGCAGGTTGACGAACATTACATGTCTTCCAAAAATTTGCTAGGTTCTCTCATTTATATAGGTTCACCGTAAGGCAAGTGTTAATCATGTTCATATTGATTTGTACATTAGATTATCAAAAAATAATATACTATTTGTAGTTGAGGCTTCACTTATACTCGTCCTATAGATTGTCTCGTGCAGAAAAAAAAATGAGATTTGAAACTGTCAGCGATTGATTGTAAATGTTAGAAGTGTAGAAACCATTTTCTACTGCCATTTCATTGTCTTCCATATTCAAAGACGCAAATTCGTATTAGAAATATTATAATTTATAGTCTTCTTTACATTCTGATTCCGATATGACTTCTAATAATGCCAGCTAATTATAAAATTATAATAATAGGGGTTAAAGTATGAAAATGCCGATTTGTACTGAAAAATTGAAATTTGTTTCTTTTTTAATTAAACATATTTATTTCATCAAAATAATTACCACTATTATCTATACATTGCTGCCATTTAATAGGAAGGTTTTTATGCCTTTGCGATAGAACTCTGGTGATCTAGATCTGACAAACTGTGTGAAAGCATTTTGTACTGCCTCCTGAGAAGAAAACTTTTTAACACGTAAAAAATTGACCAAATTACGAAAAAAATGGTAGTCCATTGGTGCAAGGTCTGGCGAATATGGACGGTGACGAATGGTTTCTAATTGCAATTCCTGTAGAGTTAAAACTGTTTCTCGTGCTGTATGAGGTCTCGCATTATCATGGAGCAATAATGGTGAAGATCGATTCATGAGTCGGGGCTGTTTCACTGCTAGTTTTGCTATCATTGTTCAGAGTTCAGCACAGTAGACATCTGCCGTTATAGCTTGACCAGATCGGAGAAAGCTATAGTGAATAACACCATGCTGAGACCACCAAACAGTTACCATTACCTTTTTTGGTAAGCTTTGCTTTAGGGCACTTTTGTGGCGTTTGAGCTGGGGTCAGCCATTGCATTTTTTGCTCACGGTTATTACTACAGGGTTATTACTACACTACTACACGGTTCGATCAAATACTCCATCATTTCTGTATCGATTCAACAAGGCAACCACAAGTTTCAACACGCGTTTCTTTCTGCAGATCAGTCAAATCATGAGGCACCCATTTTTCATATTTTTTTATTTTATTGATTTGACGCAAATGAGTCGATATTGTTGGTAAGGTAACGTTAAACCATGCCACTTATTACTGGGTAATTTGGCTCGGATCGGCTTCCACCACCTCTTTCAATTCATTGTTATTCACCTGTGTGGGCGGTCTTCCACGTGGTTCATTCTTCAAATCAAAGTTTCCATCACGAAAGCATTTAAACCAAAATCGCACGGTGCGTTCATTAGCAGTCCCCTCTCCAAACGCAACATTGATATTGTGAGCTATTACTGCCGCGTCGAAACTCTTATTCAAAAATTACTCGAATTTTCGAAATATCCATCTTTCTTATCTTAGCTGAATAAAAAACAACTGAAAGTCAAATGTTGCACATTTTTTAAAAGAAGAACTACATAGGTATAATATGAAAAAAGTTTCACTCAAAAATCTCAAACCATGAAGGTTCTATGTCAATTCGAAGTACCTATTACAATAAAACGGCAATTTCATACTTTAACACCTATTATTACCAATATATAAAAACGTATAAAAAGAAAAAATCTAAGATAATAAATACAGAAATTGAAATTTTAAATCGTGATTTTATTTTCTGATTTCTCCTTACATCAAGCTAATCAATAGGGTAATCGCATACAAACTGGGATTTCGTTACTCGCGTCAGTAAACAATGTTGCTTATATCTGAATAGCTCTTCATAGTACCTAACTGTTTCAACAAGATCGGAACATCCTACAGTCGACTTCTAAGATCTTCTTTTTTTACTTTCAAACTTTCTTTTTTATCTATGTGGTACAGCGGCTACAAAAAGATACTTATTCATAATGGGTTTA
Source organism: Argynnis bischoffii washingtonia (assembly GCA_033884665.1). Taxonomy (NCBI): domain Eukaryota; kingdom Metazoa; phylum Arthropoda; class Insecta; order Lepidoptera; family Nymphalidae; genus Argynnis; species Argynnis bischoffii. The sequence goes on from CM066621.1 coordinate 15,788,466, forward strand.
TATGATATCTTCATGTGCGAATCATTTCTAACATGATTACCACTTGCCTTACGGTGAAGGAAAACATCGTGAGGAAACCTGCATGTCTGAGAAAAACCTAGCAAGTTTCCGAAAGACATGTGAAGTCCGCCAATCCGCACTTGGCCAGCGTGGTGGACTATGGCCTGATTCCCCTAGTATTGAAGGGAGGCCCATGCCCAGCAGTGGGACGTTAAAAGGGCTGAATACAATGGGTTTATAATAATATATCTAATACCACTAGGCATAAAAACTAACAATAAAATCTCTATTATATTGCCTTAGATCCTTTACTAGAACACTGTGAAGGTCTAATATTTCTTTAAACGTACTCACTTCTTTTTTATTGATAGGTACAGTTTTTTTTATTTAAAGGAGGATCTATTCTATTTTTTTTTTTTATTTTAGGAAATGATTTGCTCATTTTTTTCAATAACATAGTGTTCTATGCCATAGAACTCCTGTGAATGAATTGATTAACAAATTGTTATTTTAATTTTACTTCTATTAAAATATATTTTTTAAATAAAACTATATTTTCGGATTTTTTCGTGGATTTATTTTGATTTTTATTTCCCGACATTTCGAATGGTTTACAGCAATCATGGTCACGGGAGAGACTAAGGTGTTAGATGTCTCAAAAGTATTTTAAAGTTGTTACAGACAGCCTACCCACAAAATAACAAAATGAACTTAAAAAACTTGAAAAATGGCACCAAAGTACCTTCCCATATTTGTTAATTTTAATTTAAACATTTTTATAATTTTAATTATTTTTAAATATGAAATTTTATAAATTTAAATTAATTGTTATTATTATAATTTCATCATATCATATATTGTAATCAAAATAAATCCGCAAAAAATTCTGAAAAGATAGTTTTATTTAAAATGTCATATATTCGCGTAAATCTAAGAAAGTATCAATATATTTTTTATCAAAATTTTACGTAGGTATGTTACATATGCTACAAATTAATCTAATCAGAATTTTAAACACTAATCTACACATATAATAAAATTCTAATAAGCCGAATCTGTACATTAAATATTTTATGGATAATCTTATTGAAATAGTCATTTACGTGATTATTTATTATCTATACGGAAGCCGACCACTATTTTTGAGATTTTTTTGCCTGACTGTCTGTCTGTCTATCTGGGAAAGCATCACGAGAAAACCACTGGAAGAATTTTGATGAAAAAAAAAGCTTGTTATCCGGGTCAACATTTAGGATACTTTTTTCTGTTTTAAAAAAATACAAAAACTGGTAGACTGAAACCATGAACATTTTAGCAAGGTAACTTACAAAATAGGTCAAAAATTAATTATATATAGCTTATCTTTAAAAAGAACTATATTAATAACGATATTTTTTTACACATAAAAATAACTCGTCAAATATTTAGTAAAGTGTTATTTAGAAAATCACTGTTGGATCTATATATTTTTTTTTAATACGTAATTTTAATTCCAAAAAAAATTATTGCAGATATGACTTTTCTATGATTTTATTATAATTATTAGCATTACCCGCAGCCCCGTCCGTGTCCAAATAATCCAAAAAAATATAATAAAATAGTGCGCGTAACAATTACGCGCGGTTGAAGTGAAACATTGGTGCCGTGGCAAAACAGTAATTAAATTAAAACGAATCAAAATCTATACATATAGTAAAATTCAAACTAAGTCGAATCTGTACATTAAACATTTTTTGGAAAATCTTATTGAAATAGTCATTATTATCGATCTGCCTCTGTCCGAATCTATAGTTTTTAGAATTTTTGTCTGTCTGTCTATCTGTCTGTCTGTCTGTTACCGCATCACGGAAAAACCACTGGAGGGATTTTGATGAAATTTAGTATGATGATAGCTGGTTATCCGGGTCAACATATAGGCTACTTTTTACTGCGAAAAAATATCTCATCTCTGAGTTAAACGTTAAAACATAAATAGGGACGAACCCGAGCGGAGCGAAAGGAACTCAGCGAGATTAATGTTATTACTTTAATTACTTTTTTTTGTAAGTTCAACTAGAATTTACAATATTATCTATTAAGTTAAAATAATCTGGAGATGATCACATGATTCCCAAGGTGTGCCATCTTCTATAAAACCATTAATGGTATGCCATTAGCACACAAACGTTCTTTTTTTTTTTAAATTTGGCTATAGAACCATTTTGAACTTTTTCTGGGATAACTAGGAATTTAGTGGACTCTACTGTTTTTAACACTTCCCCATTTAATACTGCGCCATTATCAATAACTTTAACATTAGGCGTTAAGAATTTTATTAATTTTGTCTTTTTATTATTTAAGTAGCAGAATTGCGGCTTTGCTCGTGATCAAACTACGAAAAATACATAAGGAATAAAAAGTGTCATACAAACTTTTATCCCCCATTTCACCCCTTGGGGGTTGAATTTTGAAAAATCCTTCCTTAGTGGATGGCTACGTCATAAGAGGAATACGTGTGCGAAATTTTACGTTTCTAGCCCTAAGGGTTTGGCCTGTGTGTTGATATATCAGTCAATCACTTTTGCCTTTTATATATATAGATAATAAATTATTTAAATCAAGCCCAAAGACAACCTTTGAGAGAACATCGTATACATCGCCGTACATTTATTAGTAAATTACGCTTTACTTTAAAATAAGTGAAGTATCATCAGCGAGCAATATTATCTCATGTTTGTCCTTTTTTAAAGAAATGGCAAATTATTCATAAAAATTAGGAAGAGAATAGGGCCAAAAATAATTTTGTTATTTAAATACTAGTTCAAAAGGTCGAATACCTTATTTTTAATACCATAGTGATGCAGTTTTCTAATCAATGTCTAATGATGCACACAATCAAAGGCCTTGGATAAGTCTCAGAATATCCCAAGTGCATTTTGGAACCTTTCCCAAGACTGATAAGACTGAAAAATATTTTTTACTACCTCAACACTAGCATCTGCTGTAGAGAGGCCTTTCGTAAATCCAAACTGTTGCTTATGAAGAGGATTGTGTGCATTCAAATGAATTAACATTCGCGCAAATATGATTTTTTCAAAAATTTTACGAAACGTTAGCAGTACCGAAATTGGTCTAAAATTATTAGGGTCTAAGGTACTACTACCTGATTTAAAAATGGAAATAATTTTACTGTTTTATTAGATCAGGAAACGCTCTATACTGTTATTAAATATAGTAACTATATGAGGTACAATAACATCAATCACCGAACTAATAACTTTTATTGGGGTATACAAGTTTGAGTTAAAATATTATGTTACATTCTTTAACGTGTTTCTATAATAAAGATTTGGCAATAGCGGGAAATAAACTGAGCGATTGCGTCGTTGAAATTAGAAAGTCGGTCAAAAAATTTTCAAACTCAGATGCAACTTCTTTGTCTGAAATAATAAAATTATCATTGAAATTTGACTTCAAATCGAAGCTGCGATTTGTGACCCTTCCACTCTCACGACGAATTATGTTAGGTACATGTCATTTTTACTTTATTATGTGCATTTTTTATTTTGTATTTAGGTAATATATAAAGATTTAAATTTTTAAAGTGAAGCTGACACAATAATCTGAGCTGAACTTGTTAATCGCCTTAATACGTTTATTAATTTTTAAATAGTTTATTACGTCTTTGTAATTTGCATCCTTCTTTAAAAGTAAAACTTTCTCATTAAACACGCGGCCGAACATACTCTGACCTTTACACTCATTCAGTCACCCTGTTTACCGATTACAGCACTAAAGCGCATTATGCGGCATAATGCCCAACTTGGGATTTTTCAACTACAACAACACTCCGCACAATCGAGCACTTTGACAAATACTACTTTGGCGTGACCCACCAACCCAGTAGCAGAAAATATGTATATGAAGTATTTTTTCGCGTTGTTCGTGTTTGTGTGCCAGAGTGCGGCATTAATTCTACATGCAGCCCTGTAATTGGAAAACATTGTCATTGTGTCTTGCATTCACATTTCACACATTAGTCATCATAGCTTAATTTATGCATATTCATCCCAAAGTAATAAATATTCATTTTTATAAGTAATAATTGTATTCAGCCCTTTTTTAACGTCCCACTGCTGGGCACGGGCCTCCCTCAATGCGAGGGGAATCAGGCCATAGTCCACCACGCTGGCCAAGTGCGGATTGGCGGACTTCACATGTCTTTCGAAAACTTGCTAGGTTCTCTCAGACATGCAGGTTTCCTCACGATGTTTTCCTTCACCGTAAGGCAAGTGGTAATCATGTTAGAAATGATTCGCACATGAAAATATCAGAGGTGCGAGACCCGGGATTTGAACCCGCTTCACTCGGTTGTCCAAGCGAGCGCGTTACCACTGGGCTACCACTGCCAAGTAATAATTATTGCAAAATTATTTATAATAAATATTTTTTTTTATAAATAACAGTTGTTTTAAATATATATATATCGGATCGCCAGCGGACGGGCTCAGTTTTGGGTGCGTAATGAATGAGTTTTAGGTTTAAATATTCGATGGAATCTCCTCAAATTATTAGACAACAAGGTATAGGTAAAAGCATAATAAAAAATGCCAACGACTTTTGTGTTTCCTACCATCCATCGCATTTGCAAAGACGTCACGCAGTAAGTGATAATGCTGAAATGTTTTAACTACTTAATAAATCAAAAAAAAAAAAAAAAAAAAAACAGGAACGAACCAAAACTAGAAACAAACGAAAAAAATACAAAAGTAATTTGCTAAAAGTCTGCAAAACCTAATTAATCAATTTGAATAGTTTGCTAAGAGATTTATTTTAATGTTTCTGTTAAAAATATAATTAGCGTTTTAATTAAAATTACAACTAGGTTTAACAATAGTCATAATCTGACCTAACTAAATATATAATAAAAGATACTAAACTGAAATACACATAATAACTAATATAAAAAAGTAGCCTACCACATTCCGGATGACTGACTAACTAGGTTGCTGATAATTAGTTTGCGAAAAGTGTCGGGCGAATTAACGTTCATGTCAAATAACTGAGTTTATTTTATATAGCTTTTGCCCGCGACTTCGTCCGCGTGGAATAGTGACTTTGCTCCCAGAGCTACCGGCACGGCGACCAATGCTTTTCCCCCTCACGACCGCCCCGCCCTCGCCTTGCATCGGGCTGAGAGCGCGCTCACCCATAGTCCGCGTAAACTTAAATATGTATATTTTAAATCTATGATATCTCCTAAGATATTCATTGAAATCAAATGATATCAAGGGCAATTTTGTTCAAAATTAAATACTTTTCATAATTAACATATTTGTATGGATAAGGATATCGTGTTTATAAAAATACCTTCGGAAGTAATGCATTATTTTTTAACAAATTTGATTACCATTAAAAGGGTTATATTGAGTCAACCTTTAAAAGATAGACATATGCTGTCGCGGACTTTTTTTTAAACTTTTAAAGAGAAACGATTCCGTCATACGTGATTTTTAAGTAACTTTAACCGTTTACGCAGCGCACGCAACGGAAGCTCTCTAAAAGAATCATTTTTTCCCGTTTTTGCAACATTTTTCATTTATGCTCTGCTCCTATTTGTCGTAACGTAATGTTATATAGCCTAAAGCCTTCCTCGATAAATGGACTATCCAATACAAAAAGAATTTTTCAATTCCAACCAGTAGTTCCTGAGATTAGCGCCTTCAACCAAACAAACAAACAAACTCTTCAGCTTTATAATATTATAATATTAGTATAGATTTCACGTAAACGAAAGATAGTGCGTTGGCGCCGAAGACTGTTCTGATGCGTGGAGGCACGAACGGAGTAATAGCAGTACGCGGATATCTGCGTGGTACTCGGAAATGAATTTTACTTAGTAAACTGGTGCAGTCTAAATTATTTCTTAGTAATTTATTAAGTTTATATTACGATTCACTTATTTACACTAGCAACATTTTACTTAGATTAATAAACGAATTAATTAAAATACGCACATTTTGATAACAAAATTGATAATAGAAGTATTATTTAAATATTTACCTAAGTGATGATAACTGTAATGATTGAAGTCATTCACAAATGGTTTATTGTATCGCCCGGAGCGGCGCGTTCTATAAAAAAAATAAATAGATCGAAATGGCTGAGGATCAAAAAGAAAATGGAGTGGAAGGTTCAAGAAAGTCCATTGGAAGAAAAGCCAGTATGTTTGAGAAACCTTTGGATCTTGACACTGTTTTGGTAGAGGAGTTAGGGCAATTTGGCTGGTATCAGAAACGAAATGTTCTGTTGGTTTCCATACCACTGCTTATGTCTGCGTTCATGAGCGAGTATATTTTTTCTGCCGCTGCTATACCACACAGGTAAAATTAGGCATTTTAATTATATTCAGCTAAATGTTACAGTTGTCATGTAATTTGATATTTATTTATATAATACTGTCTATTATACCAGAAACTAATTTCTTAGACTGAAGTTAAAATTTATTATTTATTTAAACAAATTAGTATTTGTAAAAGAAAGGGTTTATATTGTTGGTAAACTAGATATTCTTAAAATACCTACATTCAAAACCAGTAATAATTTAATATCTTATTATTTATTGATGATAAATTATTATTAATTGTAATTATCAGGTGTCGGATTCCAGAATGTGGTGAAGACAGTAAATTAAACATTTACGAACCAGAGTGGGTTTTAAATGCTATACCGGAAACCAGTTCGGGTTTCTCGAGTTGTCAACGGTTTGCGTCTTCGAATTTAGGAACCAATGGTACCCTTGACTACTGTCCAGCTGACCTGTTCAATCAAATGCAAACAGTTTCTTGTGATGGCTTTGTCTACGCTAGAGACAACTCTGTAGTGTATGAGGTGAGGTTATCGACAAAAAAAGTAAATAAGAGAAATACTTTATAATTTATAATTACGTAATAATATTTCTCTTATATCATAATTAATATTTTGTAGAGAAAAATACTTTTTGTACACAAAGCAGATAAATTGATATTAAATTAGCTTTTTACGTTGTATATGGTGTAGAAATAGGTAACATAAAATTGTTCTTAATCTTCAGGATTATTGACATTATTAATAATTTGAAAAAGTAATTCTTATCGTATTTATATTTTTATTAAAATATTATATCTTCTAACCAGTATATTTTATAAAGTTTTTATTTTCTTATTTTAGTTCGACTTAGGATGTCAAGAATGGTTACGAGCTTTGGCCGGTACACTAAATAGTGTAGGAACATTACTCGTGTTGCCGATCACTGGTTACATCTCTGATAGATTTGGTAGAAGATGGGCTCTTGTTATAAGTCTCTTCAATCTTGCACTTGTGGGTTTAATTCGTGCATTTTCGGTAAATTATACTATGTATTTGATTCTTCAAATTCTCCAGACTACGCTCGGCGCTGGAACATTCAGCTCTGCATATATTTTTGGTAATTAAATTAATATTACATTAAATTTTATGGTAAGATTTTAATTTCTATTTTTATATATAAAATTAATTAATTATTTATAGCCGCTGAACTTGTTGGGCCAAAGTATCGTGTACTTGTAAGTGCTTTAACGCCATCCATGTTTGCTATTGGAATGATGACACTTGGCGGAGTAGCTTGGGCAATAGAATCATGGAGATACATGATTATGGCCTTACATATACCCTGCTTTCTGGGCCTAAGTTACTACTGGCTTTTGTCTGAAAGCGTAAGGTGGCTCCTTTCACAAAAAAAATTTGAAGAAGCAAGAGTTGTATTAGAAACTGTAGCGAGAGTAAATAAAACGCAAATTAGTGAAAAGAGTATGGAAGCTCTGATGAATCCTCCTGAACCGCCCCAGTCTGTGCCAAATGTAAGTGCTACTTTTAATATGTCTTATCTATATTTAAAATACTTGATCGTGATCTTAGACTTTCAGTTGCACAGTCAATTCTGAAAAAATAAAGATATAATCTCTAAACTATGGATTATGATATAAATTCCTGATATACAATATTTATCCTAAAATATTTGACATGGGCACCTCATGACTCAAATCCAAAAACAGACAACAAAAGGTATCAACTTAGATCGTCTAAAAAAATAAGTAAACAGTAGTGGCCAGTCGCACTCGTTCGGTCGTAGACGGTTCTAAAGGGGATACTACGATTGGACAAATGTAGTGTAGGATACCTTTTCTTTGATATGTTCGTGCGATAAAGTGGGTGGAGTTAATATGCTCACTAAGGTGCCATGGGAAAGGCCTGTTTTTAATTTTGAACGAAACCGAGCTAATTATGTTGACTATGATGGTCAGAAGTTCAGAAGAAAAAAAAATCAAATACATACCTCTTGTTATCATTATCACCTGTCAGATATCTTTATCTGATGTAAAATAATATAAATTATAATAAATTACGCTAAATTATCGATGGTTTATAACAGATTAAAATATAATATCCTTTTATTCGATTATTTTTTTAGGTTGAAAAGCCCGGTTTGATTCGTAGCATAATAAGGTCACCCGTGTTACTTCGACGAGTATGCACGACGCCAATATGGTGGATCACCACAACTTTTGTATATTATGGCCTATCTATAAATTCGACGAGCCTTTCGGACAACATGTACTTAAGTTTCATATTGACTTGCGCCGTAGAAATACCTGGATTTTTCACAGCAGTCCTGATTCTTGACAGAATTGGAAGAAAAGCTACTTTGTCTTCTGGTTACTTCTTTAGTGCAGCGTGTAACATTGCCTTTGTATTTATACCCAACGGTGAGTACCTTTCTATTAAGTATAGAAAATATAAATATTTTTCTAATAATTATTTAGTAAGTATTAAAAATAATTGAATATACAGGGTCATTTTTAATTTACTAAAGACCTTTTGGGAATATACTATTGAGATCATAACAACAACATCTGTAACAAAAAAAAATATTGCGTAAATTTTAATTTTCATACAAAAATAAAAATATTTTATTGCATATTTTAAACGGTAATAGTCTTAGCATCTGGTCAAGTTTAAATCAGTAAGCACCGCCTCCTACACCTCTCCACCCTTCCCACTCCACCGGCCACACGCTTTCTTCTGCTGATGCTGGACTATTACCGTTTAGAAGGTGCAATAAAAATATTTTTATTTTTGTAAAATTTAAGAAATATTATTTTTATTTTCTTACAGATGTTGTTGTTATGATGTAAATAGTATATTCCCAAAAGGTCTTTAGTGAATTAAAAATGACCCTGTATAATAAGCAGTGCTCCCGATTCGATAGCTATCGGTAGTTTTTTAAATATAGGCTTATTCATTAATGTCCATATTTCTGACTTTAATAATTACCGGTGGTAGGACTCTGTCAAGCCTGAGGAGTCCGACTGGATGGGTACCACCTTATCTATTTCTGCCGCCAAGCAACAATGGTTGCATTGTTGTGTTCCGGTTTGAAGGATAAGGTAGCCAGCGCAATTACAGGCAAGAGGCATATCATCTTAGTCCTCACAGTGACAACGCACCTGTGGTTCTGCATTTTTGTTATTTAAAACCTAAGTGCATGAACCGTAGGTGTTATGGGCGACAGGTACTGCTTTCCATCAGGTGGTCTGTCTGCTCGTTTGTCACTGAATCTCATAAAAAAAAAAAAATCTTATATATAATAGGTCTTCTATATAAAATTTCATCCCCTATACCCTATATAATCCGAATAGGGCACAAGTTATATAAATTGTAAAATATGCTTCTAGAAATAGCGTTCAGGCTAAGGGTTGTCAGTCAGTGAGTGAGTGAATGAATGACTTATTTATTTAGAAAATATACTCGTTCTTTTGTCTATTGCTAAATATATAATTGTACATATTATGTTAATGTTAATATAGAGATAATATTAAAAAACTCAAAAAACAAGGATATATAAAATGTTAAATTAAGAAGATTGTAAACGCAATCATCTATGTATGTCCTTATTGTCTCCATCCATCTACCCACCATCACCTGCACTCACTTACCTTCACTTTACCTTATTTCTTCTAAAGTTATTTCAATTTTTGAGTAGATATATTTAATGTGTTTGTGCTTACACAATATACATATAATTGAAATATATGGAATCAACAACTGTAGAATTGCATGACTTGAGTGTTTATTGAACTCATAAAGATTGTCAAGTGGAAATCGTATGAAATTGAGAGAGCAAATTTAAATCTAATGAGCCATAATTTTGAACAATTTTAAAGTATCTCTTTATTTTTTCATGGAAGTAGATTGAGAGCCTTATTCTTAAAGAATTTATTCTTAAATCATTTCATTCATTTTATTCATTCAATAAATCATCTTGCCCTTGTACATGATAACTATATGCGTATAGTTATCATGTCCTGTTATGCATTTTTTTCCAAATGTAATATGCAGATTTTTTTTCTATTTTCAGATATGACTGTATTAAGACTTATTGTCTTTTTGTTGGGTAAATTTGGAATTTCTGTAGTAATGACGTCACTTTATCTATTTACATCGGAATTGTACCCTACAGAATATCGCCACAGCCTCCTTGCGTTCTCTTCTATGGTTGGGCGCATTGGATCTATCACAGCGCCTTTGACACCTGTTCTTGTACGTATCGCACGTAAAAGTTTTATAGTCAGTTTTCTTTCCATTATCTACACTTCAATTCAATTTTACATACTTACAATTCTACACTTCAATTTTATTTATCTGTATCTATACAGATAAATAAAATTGAAGTAATATATTGAAGTAATATAAAAAGAACTTAATGTATATGGAATTATATGCAGTATTTATAAGAAAAACACAATTTTTAAAATTTTTGTCTGTCTGTCTGTTTGTTGTAACGGCTGGACTAATTTTACCGGGACTTTCACTGGCATATAGCTGATAGAAAAAGAATTAGGGTTTCGCTCAAAAAAAATAAAACTTACCTTACCCTCGGGTAAGTCGCTAGTTTTTAATAATTTTAATATAGTATAACGATCAAACATTTGAATAACAAAGTAGGAATAGTCTTCTACAGATAAATAAACAATTAGATTTGCGCCCATTTTTATTTAAAATAATATATTTCTTAATTATTTAATAACAAATAGCTACTCGCCCTCTCTTCGCTCGTGTTCATTCCTAGTGAAGGACAAAAATAAATCTGCCCCACGAAAACCGTACATTTTTCCGGGATAAAAAGTAACCTACATGCTATTTCAGACTGACTGCAGATACTATCTATCTCTGTGTCAAATTTCATCCAGATTAGTTCAGCCGTTCTGGCGTGATTTAATAACAAACATCTATCAAACTTTCGCATTTACAATATTAATAATAAAAACAATGGGATTATAATATTTATAGGATTATTCATTATATAATCGATTAGATTAGTTACATATGCCACTATTTCTATCTTTAATCCAAAGTATGCTACTTGACTTTTATTAGTACATCGTATATAATCTAGAAATTTATATTTTAATTGAATTATAATTGCCTTTTCAGATGGATTATTGGCACGGTATCCCTTCAGTAATGTTCGGTTCAATGGCCGTATTATCAGGTCTGCTAGTTCTGACGCAGCCTGAAACTCTCGGATGCACCATGCCTGACACTCTTGCCGAGGCTGAAGCTTTAGGAAAAAAGGCTCAATGAGACTAGTTGATCTGTTGAATTTGATTTATGTTAAGACATTTATTTATAAGATTTTAGTGAATTTTATAATCTCATTTGTTCTTTGCATATTTCAAAATTAAATATTACGTATTATATAGTTATTGTATACTGTTAATAAAGAATAAACCGAAATATCTTCCGTCTAAAATCGATATTTTTTAAACAAATTCAAAAGCGAAGTCTAATGTCCACTTAATGAACTTCGGACTTCTTTTTTTTTTAAATCCTTAAAACGAAAAAAAAAATAAGCAACTTGATTGCGTTCCCATTACTTAACTTCCCAATCCTCAATACTCTCTAAAAATAATGTAGCGTCCACTCGCAAAACCTAAACGAAATATCAGCGACGACACGTTTGGCTCAGTTTGTAGTGACCTTACTTGCTGTGCCAGCGATCGCGGGTTCGATTCCCGCTGGGCATTCATTTGTGTGATGAGCACGAATGTTTGTACTCCAGTCATGGCTGCTTATATTTATAATATGTATGTTTTATAATATGTAAATTTAAAGTTAAATATGTGTAGTGTATCCACTATCTGGTATCCATAACACAGGCCTCGTAGCTTTCCATGGAACTAGATGGTGATGTATGTTAATGTCCCAACATAATTATTATTTATTTGTTATTTGGAAAACAACAAACATTTATTATGGGCGTAGAAACGTTTTTTAGTGCTCAAATTGATGACAATTTTCTATATTGTTTATATATTATGGTTGACTGTAATCAAAAAAATCTGTTCTTTTATTTTTTATCCTTACAAGTTATCATTTACTTGCTCTACTACGGGTTATCGTTACGTTATCATATTTCTTGTTATCTACGTATGTATGTATGTAAATATAAAAACAAAAACGCACTTATAAATCACAAAATCTCAGAAAGTGCCAATGCTACAAACTTGAAATTTGATTGCTAGAGTCAGAATATCAGAGGTGCGAGACCCGGGATTCGAACCCGCTTCACTCGGTTTCCCAAGTGAGCGCATTACCACTGGGCTACCACCTACCACACTGTAATGTAATTAAAGTAACGGGATATTAAGTTTCGTATGGTTTAGATCTGTGGAAGTTGTTCATATCCTTTTACAGGATTTAAAAAAGCTGATACCCTGCAAACGGCTGAACGGATTTTCTTGATTTATAAGTAAGAACACTCTCGATTAAATTACCTTTCAAATTAAAAAACTAAAATAAATTCGGTTCAGCTGTTTGGGCGCTACGATGCTACAGACAGACACACAGATACACACGTTAAACTTTTATATAACATCCCTCTTTTTGTGTCGGAGTTTAAAAATAGGGGATGATGTGAGCGGAGCGAGACAAATAAATTACACAAATGGAGCTATGGGAAAACGCTAGTAACTTATAAACTGATAATTAATTCGAATCTTAGACTAAAAAAATTAAAGAGTGCATGTATGAATGTGTACACGCGCAAGATGTAAAACTTCTGTAGGTTATCGGTACTTTTTATGAATTTCAATTTATGTATTAAATAATTAGGATAGGTGAGATACTAAAAATAACGCATAATAGGTATATTACAATCATATATTTATAGAATATCATTTAAGGAAAGAATATAATATTATATTATATCATTTGTCGGACAATAACAACGGTTACCATGGCAACAAACGTACGTACATTTCTTCGTAATGCATTCACCAGCTTACTCCCAAAGTCAAGGGTGCGTAAAGCAGTTTTACTTCAAAAAACAAATCTTAAATGCGTTAACATAAATGTTGTAATAGTAAGTAAGTAATTGAAGTTGTATATTTGAAAAATTGTTTACTTTCTTATTTACAAACATGTGGTAATTTCTATTCATAATGTAACAAATAGTCGAACTTGGTTCGGCTACATCTACTTGGTATCTAGCACGAAGGATAAATCAATTACTCGCTACACACGACCGGACCACAGAGAACATTATCTAAAACTGGTATAGTCTTATGAGAAATAATTGCTAGCGATGCGTAGCATTTTGTATTAAATATTATTATCTGTGGTACAGATAATTTATTTATTGGGTCTACTAGCGATTTTGTATTAATTTCATTTTTCTTAAAATATTTACAATTTACACAACATGCACAGCACAGGGAATGTAAAACAGTTAAAGTTAAACACTAAAAAAGATATAAAAGTAATTTGGTAAAAGCCTGCAAAACCATTAATATATCTTAAATTAATTAAACACATAATATTTAAACATTTTGAAAAGAGAGAGAGAATTTACTTAAGTGAAACTAATAATAATTAATGTTTTAATTAAAATTACAATTAGATTAAACAATAGTCATAATCTAACCCAACTAAATATATAATAATATAATCTATACATATAATAAAATTGTAACTTATCGCTGTCCGTACATGGAAGATATTTGAGAAAAACTATTATTGAGGATCTTTATTAACACAATACAACCCAAAACAATTTTTAGTTTTTTGTATGTTTGTCAAATTGTCTGTGCGTTTGTGCGCGCTAATCTTTGAAACGGCTTAACCGATTTAGGTGCGGTTTTCACTAATGTATTATGGTAAGATTTACTTAACATTTAGTGTTTGTTTTATTTCAATCGGTGCCTAAATAAAAAAGTTATGTATATTTAAATAATTATCTAGAGGCAAATCCGAGCGAAGCGAGGGTGAGCCGCTAGTAATAATAATATATTTTTTTTTATTTCTCCCCACAAACAAATTAACACATACATCAATATTAATTATCTTAGTTTAGTATAAGCTGGTTGTTACAAAAAAATAAAAGAAACTAAATTAGAATATACGTAATCTATACTAATATTATAAAGCTGAAGAGTTTGTTTGTTTGTTTGTTTGTTTGTTTGGTTTAACGTGCTAATCTCAGAAACTACTAATCCGATTTGAAAAATTCTTTTTGCATTCGATAGTCCGTTAACTGAGGAAGGCTATATATCATCCCGGAAAAATGTACGATTCCCGTGGGATAGATTTGTTTTTGTCTAGGGACGAACCCGAAGCGAAGCAAGGGTGAGTCCCTAGTAACTAATATGAGAAAATAGCCTATCACACTCCGGATGTCTGACTGTATTAAGTAATATTGCAATTTTCGTATTTAAAATAACATTTTTAGTATTACTATACTTCTATACTAATATTATATAGAGGAGAGATTTATTTATTTGTTACTACTGCCCGAGATGATCTTCAATTTGAAAATGTTTGTAAATTTTTGTTCTCATCTTGAAATATGAAAATCGGGAAAGTGATAGTTTCAGGAGTACATACGTGAGGTAAATTTTTCTAAGCAATTTTTTTGTTATTTCATATAGCTCGGCTTTGTATATAGGCTTAATTAGCCAAGCTATATAACTCTAAAAGTTATAAACATTATAGTGTTTAAAAAATAAAATTTCTATAATACTCGTAAGTAAATAAAAAAATTAAATATATGTAACACAAACTTACCGATAAATGAATTTCGATGTTGTGAAGACGTAAACATTCGTATTATATATAAATAAATAAATATGTTGGAACATTATTTATTTATTTTTTAGATTTTTATATTTAAAGATTTACAACCATTATACATAGGATCAAAATAAGCAGCTCTGAATTTTTCGATTTTCCAGCAGTTTTTTTGGGTTTTCCTTATTTTTGTATACTTAAATTACTCCTGATACACTCCTAACAAAACAAAACAAGAGTTATTCAAATGGGTCTATCTGTTCTAGAGTTTCAACGTTTCTAGACTAATGAACAGCAATTGATTTTTATATATATAGAAGATATATTACTATTTCTTAAACCAAATTGCTTTTTTTATTATTATTTGGACACGGGCAGAATCGCGATTAATGCTAGTTGTTCTAATAAAATCATTGAGAAGTCATATTTGTTTATAAAATATTTTTGGAATTAAAATGAAGTATTTTAAAAACACATGGCGGCAATCCAATCAGTAGTTTTTGTGTAATAATCTGTATATGTTACTATAGTTTTTTAACTATCCCACGGGAACTCTTTAATTTTCCGGAATGAAAAGTATCTTAAAATGTTAACCGAGGATATAAGGTACCACTATGCAAATTTTCATTTAAATCGGTCCACCAGTTTCGGAGATTAGCCCGTACAAAGAGACAAACACACAGAGAAACAAAAAAAAGAAAATAATCTGGATTTGTTCTATTTCTCTTCTTACTCGGTCCCCCTGACTCGGTTTTTAACATTTTTTTCTATGTACAGACATTCGACCTCTACAGTTTTATTATATATATACAAATATATACTAAATACAAAATAAATACAAGTAAAATATAATTAATCAATAAATCAATAAATAAATACTATAACTACATACATAAATACTATACCTATATTATACATATATAAATATAAAATAATAAAAAGGCAAGTTTAACAAGAATTATACTAAAGTTCATAAAAATAACACTAATACGAGTACACACTAATACCAATACATTCAATAAAGAATTCTGTTTCAAAGTGTGTGAAAGTGGTCGTTTAAACGTTTTTAAAATTATTTTGCGTTTTCGCATGCCTGACAGTTTGAGGAAGATAATTCCAGAGACGAGGAGCCGTGATGGTGAAGGAGTTACTGTAAAAGGAAGAAGAGTGAGAAGGGATTGTAATGGTTAGGTTATAGACAGAGCGAAGAAGACGAGAATGGGTGCACCCAAGGAATGAGAAACCTTCCTTGAGGTAGGGAAGAGTACATGGATCAAACAGAATACAGTAAAGAAGATAGAGAATATGAGTATTTCTGCGAAGGCGGATAGGGAGCCACTTGATTTTTGTCGAAATTCAGAAACATGGTCATATTTACGCAAACCAACTATGAACCGAATACAAAGATTTTGGAGCTGCTCAAGTTTTAGTAAGCTTAAGAGATGCAACTGATGCAAACATCTTTCTATTCGATTCACTTACCTATGAAACCCATGACATGTTTTCGTCCATAATAATGCCAAGATTTTTAACTGATTTGCTGAAAGGTATACTCACACCGCTTAAAACTACTTTGGGCAGAGAGTTGAAGTCGATTTTGGATATAAGTTTAGGACTGCCAATAATTATTACTTGTGTTTTTGTAGGATTTCAATTGCAGCCCAAATGACTAGATTGTTATTAATAGCGTCAATAGCTGTAGGCAGATCAGCAATTTTTGCTTGGCTATAAATTTGTAGATCATCTGCATAGAGGTAGTAGAGAGAAGAGATATGTTGACAGATATTACTAATAAAAATTGAAAATAAGAGAGGAGACAACACGCCACCCTGTGGAACGCCGGCCTTGACTAAAAGCCAGTCCGAGTACGTATCTTGGACACGAATACGCTGACGACGTCCACACAGGTAATCACGAAACCAGTCAATTACATTAGTAGATATTATGTTAAAAGAATCTAAAAATGCAAGCAAAATATCAAAATCTACAGTCTCAAACACATTGCTAAAGTCTAACAATGCTAGTACGGTGACTTACTGCGTATCCATGTACAATTCGAAGTCGGCAACGAATAATGCGAGAATCGCACATTTTTCTTTAATAAATAAATACATTTTTCTTTAATAAAGGGTGGAACGAAGAAAACTTTTTATTTTATTTTAAAATTCTTGTAATACTAATCAATGACCCATCATCCAAGAAGCATTTACGCAAAATTTCAGCTTCCTAAAACATTATCTTGAGGTAGCGCATAGAGCTTAAAGTTTAGAGTAAGTACCAATATCTAGCTCACAAGTAGAGCAGTATTTAAGTTGATATTGCTATCTTTTTCAAAAACATGATACTTAATAATATTAATATAATTAATAAGTATGAAAAATACCTATCAAATCACCATATAAATTAGTTCTTCAGACAGTTTTTGTTTTTATTTCAGAGATAGATATTTTCCTGCAGTAAAAAATATCCAATATGTTGACCCGAATAACCAACAATTGCCATTCCAAGTTTCATCAAAATCAGTCCAGTGGTTTTCTCGTGATGCTTACCCAGACAGACAGACGGTCAGACAAAAATTCTAAAAACTATACATTCGGCCTCTGTATCGAAAATTTTCCAAAAAATATTTAATGTACAAGTTTGTCTGAGTTAGAATTTTACTATATGTACATATATAGTTTACATAAACGAAGGATAGTGCAGTTGGCGCCGAAGACTGTTCTGGTGGGTGGAGGCACGACCGGATATGTAATAGCAGTACGCGGATATCTGCGTGGAACTTGGAAATGAATTTTACTTAATAAACTGGTGCAGTCTAAATTATTTCTTAGTCATAAAGTATATAATATGATTTATTTAGTTACATCAGGTACATTATATTTAGATTAATTAACGGAATAATTAAAAAGCGCCGAATTTGATCACAAAATTGATAATAGAAGTATTACTCAAATATTTACCTAAGTGATGATAACCGCAATGATTGAAGTCATTCATAAAAAGTTTATTGCATCGCCCGGAGCGGCGCGTTCTAAGAAAGAATCAAAAGAAATCGGCATGGCTGAAAATCAAAAAGAAAATGGAATGGATGCTTTAAGACAATCAAATGGAAGGAAAGCCAGTGCGCTGAAGAAACCTGTGGATCTTGACACTGTCTTGGTAGAGGAGTTAGGGCAATTTGGCTGCTATCAGAAAAGAAATGTTCTATTGGTTTCCTTAGCACTAATTATGACTGGGTTCATGAGCGAGTATATGTTTTCTGCAGCTGCTATACCACACAGGTAAAATTAGGCTTTTTTTTTCTTTAGTGGCTTTTAAATATATTCAGCTAAATATTACAGATATCATTAATTTGATATTTATTTATGTAACACTGTCTATTAGTCTAGTCAACAAGCGTATTTTAGGTCAACTTTTTTATATAAAGTGGAAGTAGACGTGGCTCGCGCAACCGTTTTACTCCGTATTTTCATCCCTTTGAGAACATTATAAATATTGGTCCGATAGTCCAGAAGTTAAGATTTTTTTAGGACATTTTCTCTTCTTTTTGAATATTTTCTTAGATTTGAAAAATCTCAATTACTTTTTGAGATATTTGCAAAAAACTAAACCTCCTTTATATTTTTAGTTAATTGTTTATAACTTTTGCAATTTTTACAAGCGGAATTTGATTTTTTTCAAAAATCATCAACATGCTATTTTGAATCGAATGACATCTTATTCATATTTTTCTGAGACTGCTGAAAAAAGTTGACCTACAAAGCACTTTTTGACTAGACTATATTATGTCGAAAACTTATTCTTAGACTGAAAAAACTAATTCCTAAAAAAATATTTAGTGTAAGAAGGAGCTTATATCATTGGTAAACTATTTCCTCAATCTCAAAGCGCTCAATCTATACTATTCATAATAATAAAAGTGGAACGGATCACGGTCTATACATAGAAGATATTTGAGAATAACTATTATTGGGAGTATTTATTTACGCAATAGAACACAATATTTTTTAGAGTTTTTGTCTATTTGATTGTTTGTCTTTCAATTTGTGTGCGCTAATCTCAGAAATGGCTTAAATAATTTGGGTGCGATTTTCACTAATACATAGTGATAAGCTTCACTTAACATTATAAATAAAACAGTTGTCAATTTAAGAACCACCTAGGGACGACCTGAGCGTAGCGAGGGTGAATCGCTAGTACCAGGAATAATGTAATATCTTACTATGCTTGAAGCAGTAATACAATGATAATTTATTATTTATTTTAATTATTAGGTGTCGGATTCCAGAATGTGGGGAAGATAGTAAATTGAACCTTTACGAACCAGAGTGGGTTTCAAATGCTATACCGGAAACCAGTTCGGGTTTCTCGAGTTGTCAACGGTTTGCTTCTTCGAATTTAGGAACCAATGGTACCCTTGACTACTGTCCACCTGACCTGTTCAATCAAAAGGAAACAGTTCCTTGTGATAGCTTTGTCTACGCTAGAACCAACTCTGTAGTGTACGAGGTAAGGTTATGGAGAAAAATAATGTATATTTCTCTTATATCATAATTTAAAAAAAAAAAACATTTTTGTTTATAAAAAAACAGACACAGTTGATGTTATGTCAGCTTTTTACATAGTCTTCTATTTTATATTGTTCAGAAACAGATTACATAAAATTATTCTTAACGGTCAGGATTATTAACATTATTAATAATTTAAAAAAAAAGTATTTATTGTATTCATATTTTAAACCGACTTCAAAAAAGGAGGTTATCAATTCGACACGTATTCATGTAATATTATTGGAACTGCAAAATATTCACATTATGATAATCTATTAGAGCTTCCAAATAAATATATGTATGTATATTTATCCACGCATTTCTCCGAAAATACTAATCGGATCCTGATCATTATTTTTTTATTTGCTTACATTTATTTCAACTTAGGGAATAGTAAACATTTTATCAAAATTGGTTTAGTTTTTATGATATGGACTAAAACGTGTAACTAAAACTGAAGTAGTTTTTGTATTTACTACTTATTACAAATACTATCTCAACTTAAAACTAAAAATTACGAAATAAAAAAGTAATAAAAAAAATTTAAGTGACTTCAAAAAAAAATAATCTAAAAATCTAAAAAGTAAAAATAAGTGAGTGGGTTTGTTTCATTTACTATAGATACCTAATCAGATATTTTCAAAGACGGTGCCAGCCGACAATGCTTTAAGATATGAAGAATGAATATTTAATAAGTAAATATGACAAGGTATGAGCTCTAATTATAATAGTTAAAATATTATACATCAATTTGTGATGTATTTATTGTTTAAACGTATCGTTATAGATTTATTTTGCTTTGCATCGGCTGGCACCGACTGAGAAAAAATCTGTTTAGATATCTATAGTTATTATTAAAATGTTATAAGTTCTAACCAGTATATTTTGTAAAATTCCATTCTTATTTAGTTCGACTTAGGATGTCAAGAATGGCTACGAGTTTTGGCCGGCACACTAAATAGTGTAGGAACATTACTCGTGTTGCCGATCACTGGTTACATCTCTGATAGATTTGGTAGAAAATGGGCTCTTGTTATTAACCTCTTCAACCTTGCACTTATTGGTTTGATTCGTGCATTTTCGGTAAATTATACTATGTATTTGATCCTTCAAATTCTCCAAACTACACTCGGCTCTGGAACATTCAGCTCTGCATATATTTTTGGTAATTAAATTAATATTACATTAAATTTTATAGTAAGATTTTAAATTCTATTTTTATATATAAAATTTAATATTTACAGCCGCTGAACTTGTTGGACCAAAATATCGTGTACTTATAAGTGCTTTAACACCGTCTATGTTTTCTGTTGGACTGGTAATAGTTGGCGGAGTAGCTTGGGCAATAGAATCATGGAGATACATGATTATGGCCTTGCATATACCCTGTTTTCTGGGCCTAAGTTACTACTGGCTTTTGTCCGAAAGTGTAAGGTGGCTCCTTTCAAAAAAAAGGTTTGAAGAAGCTAGAGTTGTATTAGAAACTGTAGCAAGGGTAAATAAAACGCGAATTAGTGAAAAGAGTATGGAAGCTCTGATGAATCCTCCTCAACCAACCCAATCTGTGCCAGATGTAAGTGTTGCTTTTAATGTATCTTTCAAATATAAAATATATAAGCCATTTAAGGTACACAAAACAATACGCGATATTTCTTATAACTCTAAATGGATCAGCGACGAGGCCTTAAATTATTTTTATCATCTAATGTAACTTTTATTACTTTAAAATAAGCGGTATGCTATGTGAAAGTGTTAGAACTGCGCAGAACGTGAAATGAAATATATTTAAAATACTTCTTGACCTTAGATTTACTTTCAGTTCCACGGTCAATTCCAAAAACAAAATTAAATAAAGACGAAATCTCTAAAAACTGTTGGTATGATATAAATTCCTGATATACAAGTTTTCTCCTAAAATATTTGACATGAGTAATGACACGAATCCGAAAATAAACTCCACAAACAAGCAAAGTTATTAACAGGATACTACGATTGGACTAAGATGTGTAGGACGCCTTCTCTATTGCCTTGTATGTCTACAGGTGGCATTAATATGCTCACTGAGGTGCCAACCTCAGTGAATGGCCGAGAATGGCTTGTTTTTAATTTTGAACTAAACCGAGCTGTTTATGTTGACATTGATGATCAGAAGTTCAGAAGAAAAAAATCAAATACATACCTTTTGTTATCACTATCACCTGTCCGATATCTTTATCTGATGTAAAATATTATAAATTTTAGTAAACTATACTAAATTTATCGATGATTTTTGACAGATTAAATTATAAGGACCTTTTATTCGTTTATTTTTTTTAGGTGGAAAAGCCCGGTTTGATTCGTAGCATAATAAGGTCCCCCGTGTTACTTCGACGAGTATGCACGACGCCAATATGGTGGATCACCACAACTTTTGTATATTATGGCCTATCTATAAATTCGACGAGCCTTTCGGACACAATGCACTTAAATTTCATATTGACCTGCGCCATAGAAATACCTGGATTTTTCACAGCAGTCCTGATTCTTGACAGAATTGGAAGAAAAGCTACTTTGTCTTCTAGTTATTTCTTTAGTGCAGCGTGTAACATTGCCTTTGTATTTATACCACACGGTAAGTACGTTTCTTTTAAGTAAAGAAAATATAAAACGCTATCTATGTCCTTATTGTCTACATCTACTCACCCTCACCCACATTTACTTAATCACTTTCACTTTATCTTATTTCTCCTAAAATTATTTAAATTTCTTGCGTAGATATAATTAATGTGTTTAAACATTTACATATAATTGAAATATACAATGGATTCAACAACTTTAGATTTACATTGAGTGTTTATTGAACTAACAAAGATTGTCAAGTGGAATTGGTGTGAAATTGAAAGAGTAAAATAAAATCTAATAAGCCATCATTTTGAACAATTTTAAAATATTTCTATATTTTTTTCGTGACAGATAGCCTTATTCTTAGTTCTTTGAACTTATACATCTTGACCAAAAGTACATGATAACTATACCTATACGTATAGTTAGAGAAAATTTACGCAAAATTTTTTCCCAAATGTAATATGCAGAATTTAAATTAGGCAATTCATAGAACACATTAAAATATATTTGACTTTTGTGACGTTATTTAAAGAAATTTAAATTTTCAGATATGACTATTGTAAGACTTATTGTCTTTTTGTTGGGCAAATTTGGAATTTCTATAGTAATGACATCACTTTACCTATATACATCGGAATTGTACCCGACAGAATACCGCCACAGCCTCCTTGCGTTCTCTTCTATGGTTGGGCGCATTGGATCTATCACAGCGCCTTTGACACCTGTTCTTGTATGTATCGCACGTAAAAGTTTTATAGTCAGTTTTCTTTCCATTATCTATACCTCTATACAGATAAATAAAATTGAAGTGTCTATTTGTAATGTCAAAATAACAGCTTTATACTAAATGTGTTTGGAATTATATGCAGTATAAGAAAAACACAATTTTTAAAATTTTTGTCTGTCTGTCTGTTTGTTGTAACGGCTGGACTAATTTTACCGGGACTTTCACTGGCAGGAAGCTGATAAAAAAAGAAATAGGGTTTCGCTCAAAAAAAATAAAACTTACCTTACCCTCGGGTAAGTCGCTAGTTTTTAATAATTTTAATATTGTACAACGATCAAACATTTGAATAACAAAGTAGGAATAGTCTTCTACAGATAAATAAACAATTAGATTTGCGCCCATTTTTATTTAAAAAAATATATTTCTTCATTATTTAATAAGCGAGTAGCTACTCGCCCTCTCTTCGCTCGGGTTCATTCCTAGTGAAGGACAAAAATAAATCTGTCCCACGGAAACCGTACATTTTTCCGGGATAAAAAGTAACCTTCATGCTATTTCAGACTGACTGCAAATACTATCTATCTCTGTGTCAAATTTTATCCAGATTAGTTCAGCCGTTCTGGCGTGATTTAATAACAAACATCTATCAAACTTTCGCATTTACAATATAAATAATAATAACAATGGGATTATAATATTTATAGGATTATTCATTATATAAACGATTAGATTAGTTACATATGCCACTATTTCTATCTTTAATCCAAAGTATTCTACTTGACTTTTATTAGTACATCGTATATAATCTAGAAATTTATGTTTTAATTGAATTATAATTGCCTTTTCAGATGGATTATTGGCACGGTATCCCTTCAGTAATGTTCGGTTCAATGGCCGTAATATCAGGTCTGCTAGTTCTAACGCAGCCTGAAACTCTCGGATGCACCATGCCTGACACTCTTGCCGAGGCTGAAGCTCTAGGAAAAAAGAACTTTAAGCTCGATCAGACTAGTTGATGCTGAGACATTTACTTATAAGATTTTAGTGTAATTTTAATAATCTCATTTGTTCTTTTTTATATTTCAAAATTAAATGTTACATATTATATAATTATTGTTTGTTGTTAACGAAGAATAAACAAAGTTTCTTTCATCTAAAATCGACATTTTTTTTAAACAAATCCAAAGGCGAAGTCGAAGTTCTATTTGATGAACTTATATCTCCTTTTAAAAAAAAACCATAAAATGAAAAAAAAATTGCTTAATTATGTTTCCAATACCTAACTTTCCAATCCTCAATATTGTCTAAAAATAATGTAGCGTCCACTCGAAAACCTAAACGAAATATCATTATTTGGAAAGCAACAAACATTTATTATGGGCCTAAAAACGATTTCTGGTGCTCAAATTGATGACAACCATTCTTATATTTTGTATTTAGCCCCTTCACCGTAAGACCGTATATTATGGTTGACTGAAATTATAAAAATCGGTTCCTTTATTTTTTGTAAGGGACTTACAAATTATCATCTAACTGCTCTTCTGTTATCAGGTTGCTATGGATTATTGTACCGTTATCATAGTTTTGTTATCAACGTATTTTGATTTCATTTTATTTGATTATCATATTTTTGAAGTAACAATAACTTAATTGATAATAATATTTCTGATTTAAAATGACGAATATGTAATTTAATTCAAAGTTTTCGACTGTACTTCTTTTGGGGATAAAAACAGGAGATGATGTGAGCGGAGCAACACATAAATAAATTACGCGAATGATGCTATGCGAAAACGCTAGTAGCTCATAAACTCTCAAAGCAATTAATTCAAGTCACTTACTAAAAAAAAAACAAATCTCAAGTGTGTTAACAAAAATGTGAAAAATTGAATTCATATTATTGAAAAATTTTCTTTTGTATTAACAAATAATACTAAATTGAGTTTTTAACCGTTGAATACACGTGATAATTTCTATTCATAACGTAACATATAGTCGAACTTTATCCGTCTGTACTAGGAATCTAGCACGAAGGACAAATCAATTACTCGCTACACGCGACCGGACCTGATACCACAGAGAACTTTAACTAAAATAGGTATAGTCCTAAGATAACTAATTAGCGATAGTATATATGTGTATCAGTTTATATTAACTATTATCTAATAGTTAACTTGACTATTCAGGGAAAATCGTTTGAAAAATCCGGAGGAAATATTAGTTACTAGCGATTCACCTTTGCTTCGCTCGGATTCGTCCCTAGGTTGATTCCTCATACGAACTTTCATCCCCATTTCACCCTCTTATGGGATGATTTTCGAGATAAAGAGTATTTTATGTCCTTCCCAGGGTCTCATAGTATCTTCTTACCAAATTTCATCTAAATTGGTTCAGTAGATCCAGAGATTACCCCCTACAACATCACAAACTCACAAACTTTGCCTCATTATAATATTAGTATGGATAAATTAATGAGTTAAAAAACATATTCGCTTTTATTACCTACTACTAACTTAGCTTGGCTTGGATGTATCCTTAGATTCCTAAAAATAGCCTATTACATGTGTCACTTCAAGTCACAGTTTATCTATATAATTATATTAATAAATTTCATCTAAATTCACCCAACCGTTTCAGCGTGAAGGAGTAATAAAGACACACGCTCGCTTACAAACTTTCGCAATTACAATAATAGTTCGATTACTACAACATACTTGTAACTCTATTTATTCTCTTTTAAATCTTTTAGTTACGCGACAAAAAAACGAAGCAACTCTGTATATAAAAAAATCAAAAACCTTTAAAATGACTTCTATGGAAGCTGTTCAACTAATAATAAAATGCTACATAGCACATGAATTACTAAATCTCAGAAAGGTTTAATTTTGCCATTAGGCTTAGGACTGGAATGGACTGAAGTCTGAAGTTCAAGATATTTTAATGGTATTGGAAATCAGGACTGAAATTATTCATTTAATTTTATGTAACAAACATCTTGTACTCATATTACTAATTGAGCTGTATCACTTGATACGTCTAGACGATGAGACTGTTAGACAGTCCAAATATGCTGTATATAATCACTAATTGAATCATAATTTTAGATAAGTCCAAATAATCTCACATTTTGGGTTTATCATTACTTTATGTGTATGTATTTCCTTTATATCAAAAATTCTAAAACGTGCCTGAGTTCGGAATCCGGTTTGGGAACAAAATATTTGAAACCTGAAGTTTTATTGTTTTAAAATGTTAGCAGGTATATTATTGAACGAATAGAAATTCGTTAAATGCCTTCGATGCCCAGCTAGAAATGTATTGTATGTATTGTATTCAGCCCTTTTTAACGTCCCACTGCTGGGCACGGGCCTCTCTTCAATACGAGGGGAATCAGGCCCTAGTCCACCACGCTGGCCAAGTGCGGATTGGCGGACTTCACATATCTTTCGACAACTTGCTAGGTTCTCTCAGACATGCAGGTTTCCTCACGATGTTTTCCTTCACCGTAAGGCAAGTGGTAATCATGTTAGAAATGGTTCGCACATGAAAATATCAGAGGTGCGAGACTCAGGATTTGAACCCACTTCACTCGGTTTCCCAAGCGAGCGCGTTACCACTGGGCTACCACTGCCTAGCCAGCTAGAAATAGCGGGACGCAAAGCATTGAAAAATAGTTTTTTTCAATTTCCGGCTTAATGTAACGTTCTATCGAAAAATGTTTTCTATAAAAGTTGTAGGTCTTTACTAAATAAATACATTCTTTATTTACATTTATTTACAGTATGTATCAGCATTCATTCATAAGGAATCATGATTTAAAATCCACTTAATTGGAAATAGTAAATAATTTGATAAGAATTTATTAAAATAAATAAATTTTCGTCTATTAAAAATAGTATCAACACATTTTGTTACGTATTTCTTTGTAAAAAATTAAACATTTCAACTAAATATTTTTTGCATAGAAATAATTTATGGTCTTAATTATTATTGATTTTGGTACATTAAAAGGTTCCTGTAGTGTTTTCTGATTGCTCTTCAGACTAATATCTTTAAGCGAGCTATTCTTGTATATTTATTTATATATAAATAAATAATAAATAAATATGTTGGGACATTAACACACATCACCATCTCGTTCCATGGTAAGCAACGGGGCCTATATTATGGATACCAGATAGCTGATATACTACACATATATAACATTAAATACATATTATAAATATACCCATGACTGGAGTACAAACATTCGTGCTTATCACACAAATGAATGTCCCTAGTGGGATTCGAACCCGCGACCGCTGGCACACGAATACGTATGAGTTAACGTACATGAGATACAAACAGCGGATTATTCAAATTGCTAATTACGAATTGATTGACATCACAGAACAAGCGAGTGTACACAACATGTGTAATGTGTATATATGGTCCATCGATCCTAACAAGCAATGATTGACCTAAATATAAATGTACAAACTCATTCATTTGAGACTTGTGTCAGCAGACGCAGCGGTACTTTAGCTAACAATTATTACAATGTCTCAAGGAGATAAAAGAACAGACATAGCATTAGAAAGTATTAACAGGGAAGCAATTGATGAGAAGCCATTCGATCTTGATGATGTGCTTGTCAACGAGTTGGGGCAGTTCGGCCGGTTTCAGCTAAGAAACATACTTCTGGTCACTATACCTATAATGATGTCAGCGTTTATGAGTGAATACATCTTCTCTGCCGCTGCCATACCACACAGGTAACAATTATTTATAATGGTTTTATAAAAGAAAAAGTGTCATTTATAACAATTTTAATACTGGTTCATATTAAGAGTTCATGTCCTTTGGAGCAGTAAGCAGCAAATTCCCTTCCCTTCAAATTCTAAAGAGTCAAAAAAGCTCGAACTTTAAGGTTTTGTAGCCACTGAAGAGTTCAATATCCACCTCCTGGTTCCATCATGGTTATCGATTATATTATTATTTAGATTTAACATACGTACTAATAAATTAGAAATTGATACGACCATTAAAGGTAGCTTAAAATCGACTTAAAAGAATTGAATACATACTTCATGAAAAGTGAAGCTGATCAAAATGTTTAAAGTAAAACGTCGAGCTGCATGAGAGTGATACGTGACGGTCTTTCCCATACAGTTTTTACTTTTCTATTAGTGATAACAAATTAGCATTGCTATGTTCTTCATAGTGACCTTTAAAGATGTTGACAATCTATTTTTTTTTATAAATCTAAGGTATATGTTTAAAAATATAAAATCTATACAATAATAATTAATAATCTGTATAATATATATTTCATCTCTAAAAAACTATACTGAACGTTTTAATGAAAGTAGAGACGAACCCGAGCGGAGCAAGGGTGAGTCACTAGTTTAGAATAATATCTTTAATTCATTTGTAAACTAACGTACGTAAGTTTACGTTTTTGTGATCTATTATATCTTGTTGATTTAATTCAGATGTCGCATCACAGAGTGCAACGAACATGAAAAATTGCAAAAATATGACCCCGAATGGATATTAAATGTGGTTCCAAAAACTAGCTCTGGATTCGCAAGCTGTGAAAGATATGTGGTGTTAAAACATAAAACCAATGGATCCTTAGATTCCTGTCCGGCTACTTTGTTCAATCACTCTGGAACTACGAGTTGCGATGGCTATGTGTATATGAAGGACAACTCAGTAGTATATGATGTAAGTTGAAATGTAATAAAATTGTAATAAATTATTTTTTAACTACTCGAAGCTATTTTCGTTGAACTTTGAAAATGTTTGGTATCAAAAATAACAGAAACGGAAATTCCTCGCTTCAACCTTAAAGTAATAAGAATAAATTACTGTAAAATGAAATTACGAAACTTTGTTGAATGTATTATCCTACTAATATTATAAATGCGAAAGTTTGTGAGAATGTCTGGATGTATAGATGTATGGATGTTTGTTATTTTTTCATTCAAAAGCTACTGATTGGATTTTAATCGAACTTTACAGTAATATGAGCTATACATCAGAATAACACAAAAGCTACTTTTTATCTCGGAAAAATTTACTGCTCTCGTGAGGTAGATTCTTTTTTGTTTTTCAAAAATTGTTACAAATAAACTTAGCCTTTTAACCGTACAATTAAATTTAGATTATTTTCAGTTTGACCTCGGTTGTCAGGAATGGTTACGGGCATTTGCGGGTACTTTGAATAGCATAGGAATATTACTAGCAATGCCCATAACTGGATATATTTCTGATCGCTTCGGGCGGAGAATCGCGCTACTTGTCAATGTTTTCAACTTAAGTCTCATCGGTCTTATAAGAGCTTTCTCAGTTAACTACACTATGTATATGGCACTTCAAATTGTACAGACTACGCTTGGTGCTGGCACATTCAGTTCTGCTTACATTTTTGGTTTGTATAATTATGTTTTGTGTTTATTTTTTAATAATGATCAATTTCGGCCAGGATGGCCAATCTCACGGAGACGAGTTAACTTTATAAGAGATATTATTACTTTACAATTATGCATGCAAACACGAATGCACTCTCTTTCACTCTGAAACTCCGGTGCCGAATTCCATACTCCTAAGTCGTTATTAAGAATTTCTGGATAGAAATACCAAATTGATATAATACTAGTGCCGACTTGAGACTCAAACCCAGGACCGATCTGTGACCGAACATGATGGCTAGACAAATACGTATTGATTTGTTAACTGAAACTACTTATGCATATTTATAGATCTTTATTATTAACAACAATAATAATTTACACTAAATAACAAACTTATTTTCAACTTAAGTTGACGTCGCCATTACGTACGCCGTCTTGTCCGTATTGTATTATTACCAACTAGCTGCGCTACTGTAGTACAAAATATATACGAGTATGTATTATATCACTCATTGCTTCTTATCAGTCATTGAAGTACTTGTTTTAAGTCAAGTATTTTGATCTTAAAGTTTATTCAGCACTCGTTTTAAATCAGCCTTATATTTGTAATTGAATTACTTTAGGCAATAAGTGTCAGCGAACAAAAGGAAAAACTATATTTAAATTATTTAGTTTTGTTTGAAAATTAATCTAACTTTAGAGGTATTTATGAAAACACAGCTTAATTGAATAGAGTGTCTGCGTCATTTAGAGGTTGAATCAATTGCGGGTTCGAATCTGAATGAGTATATTATTTTATTCACTTAAAAAGCCAGAATCTAGTGTTATCTAATACCGGTGGTAGGACTCTGTCAAGCCTGAGGAGTCCGACTGGATGGGTACCACCCCCTTATCTATTTCTGCCGCCAAGCAACAATGATTGCATTGTTGTGTTCCAGTTTGAAGGATAAGGTAGCCAGCGCAATTACAGGCGAGAGACATATCATCTTAGTCCTCACAGTGACAACGCACCTGTGGTTCTGCATTTTTGTTACTTAAAACCTAAGTGCATGAACCGTAGGTTTATGGGCGACAGGTACTGCTTTTCATCAGGTGGTCTGTCTGCTCGTTTGTCACTGAATGTTATAAAAAAAAAAACAAAAAAAAAATTGAACAAATTAGGATTTGAACTTATCTATGTACGTATGTATATATTTCAGCTGCTGAACTCGTAGGTCCAAAGTACCGGGTCCTGACAAGTGCTACACTATCTTCAATATTCGCCGTAGGACAAGTAGTACTTGGCACTGTAGCATGGCTAATCCCGCCTTGGCGCTACATGAGCATGGCTCTTCATATTCCTGGTTTCCTAATAATCGCGTACTATGGGCTTTTATATGAAAGTGTACGATGGTTGTTAAGTAAAAAGAAGTATTCAGAAGCTCAGAGAGTATTACAAGCTGTTGCGAGGGTCAATAAAACACATATAAGCTCTACATCCCTCGATGCGCTCGTAAACTCCTCCAAGATTTCATCATACCTGCCAAAAGTAAGTGATAGATTTTTGTGAACATTTTAAAAACGTTAAATATATTTTTTTATTAGTTATACATTTTAAATATGATGTGATGGCGTTTTGGCTATTTTAATGTTAAATTCTTTATTTTCGTGCCCATACCCCACCGGTATGTCGGTACCACATAATACTTATTATACACCACCACCATATACACTTCCCTCTATGAACCATCATCTTAGGTTAAACACACCTTCACATAATATTCTGTTCCACACATCCGTAAATATCCTCTACTTCTATTCATGTTATTTTAAGTGTAGCGCTATATGACATTGTCAGCATGAGAACAGATAGAAAAACTACGAAAGACTAATAATTAAGTATTTTTTTTTTTTTTTGTAAAATATTGCTTTTTTTCCAAAAAGAAGGAAAAATACAAAATTTGATCCCAAACGTTAACAATCGGTTTATATAAATAAATATATACACGAATTGCTCATTTAGTATTGTAAGATTAAAACGAAAACGATAATAAAGAGCTTTAGTTTCAGTCATGCAGAACGTATTATGACACTATAATAAAATAATAAATATTTATGATTACAATATATCATTATTGACAATGTTGATATTCTTACGGTATATATTATCTGCCAAATTAAATTCAGAGATAATTTTTTTTATATTTTTTTAAACGTGACATTGGCAGAATGTACTATGTCTGTTAACGCAACTCTAAGCCATTAGAGAAAAAATTTTTTTTTACATTTAGATACCTTAATCTTTACCTACTGCTTGAGTCATTTTTTCTTTATCGAATATGTATTATCACAGCTTATACAAAAGGTATCGAGCTATCTTAATTTTGATAAAAAGTACAAACTTATCGGCGCCGGATATCACTGACCTTTAGGCTTTCCATTTCATATATTATTTATTAAAAAAAATATTTATTTTGTAGATAAAATATTTGAGTAAATATATAGAAACACTAAATTGAATCTATTTTGCACTTTCAGGTAGTAATGAAAAAGTTGCCTATTATAAATTCTTGTTGTGTATTATTATTATTTAAATAAAACTATGTTTTCGGATGTTTTCGCGGATTTATTTTGATTTTTGCTTTTTGACGCTTCAAATGCTTTACAGCAATCATAGTGAGAGATGGTCAGTCTCTCCCACACTATCCAAAAATAGATTTATTTAAAATGTCAAATATTCGCGTTTTCGGACAGTTTTATTATTATGTACTCAAAAATGTGCCGCCTATAAAGTCGACCGGGCAATCTCTTATTCAAATGTTTTTTTTACAGAAAATATGTTATGCTTGTTTGTCCAACTTTGTACTACTGTAAATCGATGTAATTTTTTGGTTGATAGTTGGGGGCTAGAGAGTTACTTATATGAGCTAATTATTATTGCGGGGAAATATTTCTTTCTTCGAGCAGTCAGATTGTAGTACTTGCTGTACCAGAGGCTGCGGGTTCGAGTCCCGCTGAGGTATTCATTTGTGTAATGAGCACGAATGTTTGTACTCCAGTCATGGGTGTTTATATTTATAATATGTATGTATTTAAAGTTATATATGTGTAAAGTATCAAGTATCTGGTATCCATAACACAAGCCTCGTACCTTACCATGGAACTAGATGGTGTTCAATGTCCCGACATTTATATATTTATTTATTTATAAATGAAAGGCTTAACAAAAACACTATTTTTTATTCAAAAGTATTTTGTATTTTCCTTTTAGGACGAAAAACATGACTTAGTGGGCACAATAATACGTTCACCTATCTTGCTAAGAAGAGTTTGCACGACACCGATCTGGTGGATCACCACAATTTTCGTTTACTACGGACTGTCCATTGATTCCACCAGTCTGTCTGAAACAATATATTTGAACTATATCTTGACATGTGCTATAGAAATTCCTGGATTTTTCACTGCAGTGTTAGTTTTGGATAGAATAGGTAGAAGAGCCACCTTGTCGTCTGGATTTTTCTTTAGTGCTGCATGTAACATTGCGTTTGTTTTTATACCAGATGGTAAGTTTTTATTTTGTACTTAAATAGCTTAATAATTTCTTTTTATTTTATTCGAGATTTTAGTAAAAAATTATTTGTTCTTTACATTTTTATATCAAACTTTGGAAGTATAATTTATATAAGCATTGCCCCATACAAAAAACAGTCTGCAGAGTAATTGTGTTTTCCATGTTCAGAAAATGAGAGAAGAAATTACGAAAAAAAAAAATTATGTTTGTTATCAATTAATTGTCACATAAATATATAATGAATGATGATTAATAAAGTGTAATAATAATATTATTATTTACTGTTGCTTGTCGTCACATAATCGGAAGAATAAGATGTTCGTCCGATAATATTTGACGATCGACTATTGTCAGTGTAATATCTACCACTTTTTTTAATGCTTATAAAATAAAATAATTGAATTTTAGGTGTAAGAATTTGTGTGTCAAATAAAAAAAGTAAATAACCTTAACTCGAGCTTTGATTTTTTTAGATTTAACATTTTTTTATGTTTAAAAAAAATGTCATAACCTATGGAGCTGAAAGTGGAATATTTATGAAAATATTTCTGCATCCTAAGAAAATAATACAATTCCTATCTACCAGACCATAAAGATTACTCGTCCGACATTTGTCGATTTTTTTTCATGAATTTATGCTACTTTTTATATTCTAATTTAAATAATTTATTTCTGGGCAAATTATTAAGCAAATGCTTATGCTTAATGCTTAAGGCTTATGAGCAAAAAAAGAAAATAGCCTTAACCTAAGGAGCTACAAATTGAATGTTTTTAGATTCCAACCTATCGAGATATAAAGTTTTTTGTTAGGTCCAAGAATTTTATGCATAAAAAAAAAGTACTTGAACTTACAAAGCTATATCATTTTTTTTTAACAGAACCTTTCTGCGTCACAATAAAACAAGACAATTCCAACATACCGCGCTAAAAAAGTTTCTAATATAAATCTATTCAATCTTATCTGTATTCGAAACAAAATATTTTAACTATTAATATTATTAAAAAATTTTTTAACTATGCGATGTTTTTTAGAGGAACACTAGAAAGCAGCTGTTACTTATCACAAACCATTAATAGTAGGATAAACAATATATTTTTAATTCTTCCGATTATTATTGGACAAATATTACTTGGAATATTTTTAAATAAACTGTGTAACTAATATTTAAATAAAATTTCAGCTCTGACAGCACTGAGGCTCATTATATTTTTGTTGGGGAAATTTGGCATTTCAATGGTCATGACGTCACTCTACTTGTTCACATCAGAGTTATATCCGACGGAATTCAGACACAGTCTTCTTGCCTTTTCCTCTATGATTGGTCGCATCGGGGCTATTACTGCACCTCTCACACCTGTTCTTGTAAGTTGATGACTATGTTTATCTAGTGGGTAGTATGTAAAAGTGGTTAAATTGAAGTCCTGGGCTTGACTCCCGGATCAGAACAAAATAATTTCTGGAATTTTTGGGATGCTTCAACCGTGCCTCATAGAGAGTACGTTAAGTTGTTGGTTCTACGTCTGATTACTCAACGGTCGATTTTTCGACTCGCTAGAGTTTGCACGGGCTCTTGTACACTATAAAATCAATCGATCGATCTATATGATATCAAAATAGAATAAGATGGCCGCCGTGATTGAAATCGACCAGAAGGACATTATAATATCACTGATATGTATCAAAATAACATTGAACATTTGATTCATTATATTATTCTTACATATATGTCTATATCTAATCTATTAATTTAAATAAAAATAAAGCGATTGTATTTTTCACATCACATGCACGTGTTAGATTGCACTAGCACAGACAATTAAATATAGCACCATCCATTATAACTATATTAAAGATTAACTAATTAAATTGAAGATAGTACCCGGGCGATCGAGCTTCGCTCAGAGTTTTTGGCCGAAAGTACAATTTTCTTTAAAAAAAACAAAAGTAAAAACTTGTATCCGACCGGTATTCAAGCCCAGATACCTGTGATTGTCAACCTTGCGCCTTGGCCGATTAACCACGATGCTTATGCCTGAGCGTGCGAAATTAGCGACCGTATTTTGCGTGGAATAATGTGAAAGAAAACCACATGAAAACTCGAAAATACGCAGTTTCCCAGACATAAAACTAATCTAGAACGATTTTTTGCCCCTGAAAACCGCCACACAACAAATTTCAGCGAAACCACTTTTAACCACGTTAGAACCATTTCCGAGATCGCCGGTATAAATAAATAAACAAGAATTTCTCGTTTAAATATTTTAGATTTAGGGATACATCTTAAAATCACAGTCTACGTGTCGACACAAAACGTGGATGAGATGCACTCGACTTTATTTAATCTCTCGTCTTTTTTTTATGGCAGGTAGAAATAGGTTTCAGGGTTGAAAGGATAATTGTGACTTGTCACGAGCTGTCACTGCTGCTTTAACATTTTAAAATGGTAACTTTAAAACCCTTGCATTTGACAGCATTTCCATTAAATTCAATGATATCGTTTCTGGTGGCACCAGTTGACGCTACCGTGTCCACCATAATTAATTAGGAATGGCACAATGTTTATAATAATCAAGAATAATTTGTGAAGATCCGCGATAAAAAGCTCGCAAACAGTTAACATTTAGTGTCATTTGACAGTAGTGTCAACTACGCATAAGATATTGTTTTGCAAAACACACAACACACTTCTGTATAACAGTATGACGCAAGCGTGTGGACGCACGCTTAAAAAAACCAGTTCTTTTACAAAGTTTTATAACGAACATAATCTAGATTACGACATTTTCAGATGGAATATTGGCATGGTATCCCGTCAATGATGTTTGGGTGTATGGGAGTACTCTCTGGTCTCCTGGTACTCACTCAGCCTGAAACATTAGGCACCAAGATGCCTGACACTCTCGCTGAAGCAGAAAATCTGGGAAGAACTAAAAAATCACAGCGAACAAGCTGACCTGCCTCATTACTTTTGTCTATCATAATAATGGGATATACATACATATTGATAAAAATTTTGAGTAGCTCAAATATACAATATTTTTAATCAGTTTTAAAAACACTCGAATTTATTTATATTATTACATAAATATACATGACATTTTTTAACACACTAATGAAAACACAAACAGTGCAAAAAAACCATGTATGATTTTCCTGTGCAATGCGGATGCATACGCGGTACTTAATTATATATAAATTATGCATCTATTAAAATCATATAAGAATATCACCAACTTGCGTTGATTATATTGTTTCTAGACGACAGTGGCTCGTCACTGCAATAGAGTATAATCGGTTAGTAATACAACTGTACTATACAGGCTGCTCTAGATAATAGTTTTTTTAACTGTATTTAATATTTTCTACGTTAATTTTATCTTTTAAAGTTTTAAAAGATAGGTTATAAATTAAAGAAGGGATAACATATTCCAGTACCCGTTATCCATAATTATTTTTATATTTAGGAATTTCTAATTTAATATAAATAATATAATGTACTAAATATTAAATATATATGGAAATAAATAATTTTTGGTACTCTACATACGTATAGAAATTTTCAATTATTATTATCTACCCGTATTTTTAAGCAACATACACACATCAGTATTTTTAGCTATATCAAATATATTTTTTGTCTTTTAATCATGAGTCATTCTTGCTTCACATAGACGATATTTATTTAATTCTAACTGATGATTTTCTTCCAGTCTGACCGGTTCAGAGACGCCTGGACTGCGTCATCGAGATTTGTCCCCAATCTCCTCTTAATCGCGTTCGACCACATTATGGTGCCTTTTTTCTTAGCGCGTTAACCCTCAATTGGGCCCAATATTATCAGTTTCTCTAGACTATGCTTGAGTGATTGCATAATATAACCAAAGAATCTTGTTTTGTCAGAAAGTCGAGATCTTAACTTCGGCAAGAATGGAATCGTTGGTTCTCTTAGTGTTCTACAACCTACGCCAGCACTACATTTCAAACGCGTCAATCTTCTTACTATCGCACCTCTTTATGCACGAAGTTTCAGCACCATACAGAAATATTGAAAAGACTAGGGCTCTTACTAACTGCATTTTTGTCATATGCTTTATACCACGATTCTTCCATACTCTGCCAAGAACCGCCATCGTCTTTTCGGCCATTCCAGCTCTGTCATCGTTAGATATATATTTTTTTTTTATGATATTCAGTGACAAACGAGCAGACAGACCACCTGATGGAAAGCAGCACCTGTCGCCCATAACACCTACGGTTCATGCACTTAGGTTATAAGTAGCAAAAATGCAGAACCACAGGTGCGTTGTCACTGTGAGGACTAAGATGACATGCCTCTTGCCTGTAATTGCGCTGGCTACCTTATCCTTCGTACCGAAACACAACAATGTAATCATTGTTGCTTGGCGGTAGAAATAGATAAGGTGGTGGTACCCATCCAGTCGGACTCCTCAGGCTTGACAGAGTTCTACCACCGGTAAAATATTAATAAACTTAGATAAATAAAATGATTGTCTTTTTTGTAATCTTTGAGTGAGTCATTAGGATAGAGAGGAGTTGTTCGTGATCTTCGTTTTGTTGATTTTATGAGTAAATATATTTTTTTATGGATTGCAGTTTCACACAGGTAATTATACTACTATTAAAAAGTAAATGCGACCTAGTTTGCCACTCTCTACTTCAATTTTCTTCATTAGTGTTGCCATTTCC
Source organism: Argynnis bischoffii washingtonia (assembly GCA_033884665.1). NCBI lineage: Eukaryota > Metazoa > Arthropoda > Insecta > Lepidoptera > Nymphalidae > Argynnis > Argynnis bischoffii. The sequence continues at coordinate 15,826,129 of CM066621.1, forward strand.
ATTTCACTCGTTGCAAATATGGTCTTGATTGCAAATTTTTTCACCCCCAATAGTAATGCCACCGTTCCAATTGTCTAGTATTTTCCTTACATTTAAAGAGATAAGTAGTATAAACTGCGTGTTAGGAAACCTTTACAGTCTTACGTTTTATTTGCACTAGTTATCAGAACAAATCTTGCAACATATAGGTTACTGTTAGGACTAAAAAGCCTTATTTCTCTTGGTTTGTATTAGAGAGTAGAATGTCATTCAGTTTTGTTAAAACGAGTCAAGTAGTTAATATTTTTATAAAATTGTGAGTATATTACGTTTTGTATGATCTTACAGAATTGTTAAAATCAGCAAAATAAAGTCAATTTTAAAGTTTAAAATCATATACAAAAATATAAAATATGGTCCTATAATATATATAACTAGTATCTTTAAACTACATACTGTGAATTAGCTTCAGTGAAATAATTTAAAAAAACTAAATACGCGTGACCTACAATATAGCAATCTACTAAACTAATTAGTTTATATCAAGGTGATTATATATAAATTGATACATTAATTAATTGTGCTCTAGATTTTTTTTATTAAGATTTTAAGAGTCTAGAGGAGACTTGTTAGTAATAGATACTTTTAAAACAAAATGGAAGAAAGCAAATATATCAACTCGATATGTGAAGGAGAAAATACGAAAAATGAAAATAAAGATAAGAAACAAATAGACTTAGATGAAGTTCTGAAACATGAGTTGGGCGAATTCGGCTGTTTTCAACTGAGGAATATAGTTCTAGTTGCCTTACCAATTGTTATGTCTGCTTTTATGAGTGAATATATTTTTTCATCGGCTGCAGTTTCACACAGGTAAATTGTACTACTACTTTAAAAGTTTGTATATATGTATGTGCGTATATCTGTTACTCCTTAACGCTAAAACGACTCGACGGATTTGGATGTAATTTTGTAAACAGACACAATATGATCTAGAGTACATACGTTAGCGAATAAAAATTTGCAAAAATATGTAGTAATTTGCCAAAAGATGAGTATATATGTACATATCTATACATATAATAAAACAGTAGCTTAGAGAAAACTATGCGCGCTATACGCAAAAAGTACTCAACTAGTTTTAACTAACTTCTGTGTATTGATAACTTAGTACTCGGGTCAACATATAGGATACCTTTTACTACAGAAAATTCTTTAGTTCTCACGAGAAATCACATTAACTGGCTCTTTCGATTCGTTCTTAGAAAACATGTCTAACGCTAGCTAAACCGTTAAAGATATATTGAAACAATGTATTAGAAAATTGTAGGTCCTAAAAAGGCTTATAGAAAAATCTGCAATATCATAAGTCTTTCTCCTGAAATACATTCGCAATAACTATTCATATCTATTTAAAACGTACCTAGATCCGCACCCGAGCGAAGCGAGGGTAAGTCACTAGTAATATTATAAATATAAAGAAAAGTCCATGTTTGCGTACCAAATCGAAAAAGGCTCTTAAATCACTAGTAATTTGAATAAGGGGAACTAGAAAGAAAAGATGTATTATTTTAGTAAACGTAAATAATAATTATAAAAGCTGATTAAAAAAATATTTTTTAGCTTTTTATTGTTTAAAATTCTGTTTAAGATGTCGAATTCCAGAATGTGGTGAAAATAACATGTTTCATGATTTAAAACCTGACTGGATCTTAGATGCTGTACCAGAGACAAGTGCAGGCATTTCAAGTTGCCAAAGATTTGATCCTCTTAATATTGGCATAAATGGAACTCTGGACTACTGTCCTGCTAGCTTATTCAATAAGTCTATTATCGTTAGCTGTGAGACATTTGTCTATGCCGAGGATAAAACAGTCGTGTCTGATGTGAGTTAAAAACACTATATATATTATACTTTCTTAGATTTACGCGAATATTTAACATTTTAAACAAAATTATCTTTTCGGATTTTTTCGCGGAGTTATTTTGATTTTTAATTAATCTACATATAATTAAGAGGACTGAGGAGAACGGATTTTGCTGACTAGCATTGGACTCTGAAAATTATAAGTTTTACTTGTAAGTATTAACTATAGTCACACCTACTATTTTGGTCTAATTTTAGAAAGTATCATTGGGACATCGAAAAAACCGCAGTGTCTCAATTGTGAAAAGTAGAAAAGGAAATTACTGCGTTCTCAATCTTATAAACGAACATCATAGAAAAGTATTATGCAAATCATTGTATTCAGCCCTTTTTAACGTCCCACTGCTGGGCACGGATCTCCCTTCAATACGAGGGGAATCAGGTCATAGTCCACTACGCTGGCTAAGTACGGATTGGCGGATATTCTTTCGAAAACTTGCTAGGTTCTCTCAGACATGTAGGTTTCCTTACGATGTTTTCCTTCACCGTAAGGCAAGTGGTAATCAAGTTAGAAAATGATTCGCACATGAAAATATCAAAGGTGCGAGACCCGAGATTTGAACCCGCTTCACTCGGTTTCCCAAGCGAACGCGTTACCACTGGGCTACCACTGCTCGACAAATCATTATTTGGGTATTATTTAGTATAATAGCGCAAATCTTTACAGTTCAATTTGGGATGTCAGGAATGGATGCGGGCATTGGCAGGCACTTTCAACAGTATTGGTACTCTGTTAGTGTTACCGATCATCGGCTATCTATCAGACCACTTTGGTCGTAGAATTGCACTCATTATAAGTGTATTTAATTTGGCATTAATTGGAGTCATAAGAGCGTTTTCGGTTAATTACATGATGTATGTAATTCTTCAAATTCTTCAAACAACATTAGGTGGAGGTACGTTCAGTTCAGCTTATATTTTTGGTAAGTAAATTTTTATAGACATTATATGATACGTCAGTGTTGATAGAAAGTTAATATTTTCATATATATTTAAGCTGCAGAACTCGTTGGGCCTAGATATCGTGTAGTTACAAGCGCCACTTGCTCCTCTCTGTTCGCAGTTGGACAAATAATACTTGGTAGTGTCGCTTGGCTGGTTACACCATGGCGCTATATGATATTGATCTTGCATATCCCATGTTTCTTAGTAATAAGCTACTATTGGATACTTAACGAGAGTGTTCGATGGCTACTGTCCAAACGTAAATTCAAACAGGCTAGAGAAGTATTAGAGAAAGTGGCGAAAATAAATAAGAAGCATATCAGTGAAAAATCTTTGGAAGGATTATTGAATCCACCAAAAACGACAAATACAGTAAAAGTAAGTAACATAAATAATTATTTTGTGACGAGTGTAATGTATAAATATGATAAACTAATTAAACGTTATTGAAAATAATGATTCACCTATATACATAGGTAATAATAAAAAGTTTCATCTTCCAATTTTTAACAAAATCTAACTTTTGCAAGAGAAATCTATTTTTAAATTGATGTCTCATAAATACTACGTTATATTAACTCAGGCTGCACTGTGGTAATGTTTAAACCATAACGTAAAACTGTTTTTATTTATTGAAATCTGCCGGACAACTCTACTGAAGAAACTAAATATTTATTATTTTTTACAGAAAGATAGTCCAAGTCTATTTAATAAAATAATTCAGTCTCCTATTTTACTAAGACGAGTATGCGCAACGCCAATGTGGTGGATAGCTGCTACTTTTGTCTACTATGGCTTATCTATCAACTCAACAAGCCTCGCTGGGAGTAAATATCTAAACTACATACTTATATCGGCCATTGATATTCCTGGAAATTTTACCTCACTTCTTGTACTTGACAAGATTGGGAGGAAAGCTACTTTGTCAATTGCTTTTTTCTTCAGTGCTGCGTGTAACATCGCATTTGTTTTTATTCCCAAAGGTTAGTATGAGTATGTTAATTTTTAATTTTTATATATCTATTGGTAATGCTTATTCATTACGTACCTTTGTAACATAGGTCACCATTTCAATTCCGTCGACCAGAAATTGCTCATGTCTATGTTAATATTTTTTCATGTCTGATGAAGACGTCTGACTAATATTAGAATTATCAACAAAGATTAAGTATTCTAGACGCGTTAAGTATTCGATAAGTAAATTGTTACTTTCCTTACTAGGCCGTAATTAAATAAAAGTAAACTTTGTGCAAACATCATTCACTGACTAACAAATATTTACATAACGCCTCATATATCATGGTTAAAAAGATATCAATAAAATTTTACTACAACAAGTTCTGTGAATAAAGTTCTTTTCTTCTTCCAAACCTTTTCTGTATTTTGTTCGTGTTAAATCTAAAGAAATAACAATATTTTTTAAAGATGTATACGCGATACGATTGGCTATCTTTTTGCTTGGTAAATTTGGCGCCGCCGTAACGATGACCTCTACATATCTATTTACATCTGAACTTTATCCTACTCAATACCGCCACAGTCTGCTAGGTTTCTCGTCCATGGTGGGTAGGATTGGTTCCATCGCCGCACCACTGACACCTGCGCTAGTAAGTATTTTTTAAAATAAATATACTAGTTAAGATAATAGATTTTTTTTACAACATGAATATATATGTATTGGGCAACCTTCGGAACCTAATTTTGATTACCCACTGTCAGTCAGACGTATACCAATCAGAGTCAAAAATCACAGCTTCAATTCCCATATTGGGCAAATTTTTGCCTGAATGAAGGACACTATACTTTTTTATATTAAGGTGAATATTTGACATTGTTAACAAATGCTATTATTTGGATCTTTACAGTAAGAATATAACTACATCTAACTTTCTACTATATGTACGTTTAGAATTAGATTTTATAATGATAATTACGGGATCCCGTGATGATGGTAGTACCCAGCTCACTTCCCGTTTAAAGTCGAAGACATCTAAAACCTTTTAGGGAAGATAGTTTCAATATAGTTTCCGCAATTATAACAAAAGTTGCTATTATATTTTTTTATCTGCTTCTCCACATAATGTTACCACTATTGTAAAAGTCCCTAATTAGAGTTACATTTTCTTTTCACGTCAGATTTGCTTTTTATTTTAGATGAGTTACTGGCACGGTATGCCGTCGATGATGTTTGGATGCATGGGTATCCTTTCTGGTATTTTAGTACTGACGCAGCCTGAGACATTAGGCATAAAAATGCCTAATACCCTGGCTGAGGCAGAAGCACTAGGAAAGTCAAAATCGAAGAATAATAAGTAACATATATATATATATATATATATATATATATATATATATACTTTACTGAGTTTATATAATGTTAATGGATTAAGATAACCATATTATATGTATTGTTTCATTGTTTATGTACTCAGAATAAATTTACAATATGTATATAGGAGTTTGTTATATATTTTATTTATTAACATCATAAAATCTTGGATAAATTGTTCAATGTTGTTTTTTTCTTATATTTACTTAGTTTAAATTTCATTTTTAACTTTTAGTTTACCTTTAATTACCACTATCGAGTTTAAGAAACTATTCGTTTTTTTATAGTTATTATAGTCTTTATACTAACCGTTTATATTAAATAGTTAATCAGTCTGACCTTCATGTAGTTTTATTTCTTTGATTAAATTTACATATTCGTATTTACGCTATCAATACCGTCAATTAATAATTATAATTGATGTACAGTGTAGATAAATTATCTCTAAATATCTCTCTAAAAAACAAGTTGACTCACAATAAAACAAGGTTATATCGTAGATTATGTTTTAAATTTAATAATAACTTACAAAACTAATACTATTTTAATATTAATATCACTTATTTAAGTTCCTACTTGTTACTTATACTTGTATTGCTTATTATTATCAAATATATCCACATTTGTCCTTAGATAACTTTAAGCAGATAAATTAAATTTAGTTATTTATTTACATTTTAAGTTTCACGCAGAAACAGTATTTTCATTATTTTTTGGTGCATCAATTTTCTCGGCATCAGCTACTTGTTCGGGAAGGTCAGTATGGCTTGTGTCAGGCAAGGATAGGGATATCAGAGCTGGGCCTAGAGCCATGAATCCAAAAACTATGCTAGGTAATCCTTGGTAATACTGCTTCTACAAAATATAATAAATTCATTAATTAACTAATTATTACTAAGTTATACCTGATATAAATTTTCATAATTGCGAATTATTATTTATTTCTTTGGATCTCAAAGCTTGCTTGTAGGTAGGTGACGAACAATACGCTTCAACCCAAAATCCAAAACCAAAAAGTAGCCAAATATATTTAACCAAATACATTGTCGCTGCACCAAGTAATTTTCAAAATATTTCATTTACTAAATATCAATTTAATCTACTTAAAATTAGACTTTCTAAGAAATTACTCTCATTAATAGGGAAAAAATAGTAGACTCTGATTATTATCATATTGAATAAACCCAGTTGTTATAACGTACCAATAAAGGAGTCTGCGGAGCCAGCGCAGACCCAAGACGACCAATAGTGTTGGCGATATTAGTGAGTGAGTTGCGCGAGGTGGTGGGGAACACCTCCATCGCCACCACGTATATGGCGAAAAAACCATAGCTACTGCACATTTTGCCCGCCATGTACAAAAGGACAGATACCCACCAGATTGCTGTTGAAATTAAAAAAATAATAAATATTATTATAAATAACATCGATTATATAGATAGACTTTATTATGTACTAGTGCTGTAAACACATATTATACATACAAAAAATAAGTTTTTAATTAGATAACCTAGAGATTTTAAAATTGTCGCTGAACAGACCAAGAAACTATAATCGATATAAATTTAATCGGTATTTATGTGAGGACAGGAAAATCTGTGCTAAGTTAGACTTAACTAAAAAATTAAACATAAACTTACATTTAGGCACAAACGCAGACGCCATAAAAAAGAACGCACACAGACAATAAGCGACACATATCGGGGCCTTTCTTCCAAACCTTGTCAGAGTTAATGCTGTGACTATTCTGGTAGGCACCCCCACTAGCATCATTACTGAATAGTTGATGTATTTGTTGCCAGAAATAGACGTTGAGTTGATCATAGCTCCAGTAAACACAAACATGCAGCAAAAGAAACAGGCCGAAATAATAGCCATCCGGATGAGGATAGTCTTTGATCGTAGAACGGATAACACGCTGGGTGTCTCTACTGGTGCTGACTGACCGATCTGAAATTTATATCAAAATTGTTGTTTTCTTCTTGTACTGAAATATACTACTACACACGCGAGCCTTGCGAAGGTATAATATTTAATAAATGATAAAATAAGTGATTTAAAATCAGGGGCATCTTTCAATGTTATAGTGCCCAATGCTGGTATTTAAATTTTTAAAACCTTCTAGTTTTACTAAAACTGTAATACATAGTTACTTAAAATACAATATGAATATTATACTTACTTCTTCTGCTTTAACCTTATCTCCACTTATTTTCGCAAGCATGTCTTTTGCTTTGCTAGAAAGTGTAATTTTATTGATTTTTGCGACTTTATTCAGCACTCGAACTGCTTCATCTTTTCTGTTATGAGCTAGAAGCCATCTTACTCCTTCGTCTATAAGGAATATGTAGAATACCTAAATCGAAAAAAGTTCCCATATCAGCACAGTAATATTAAACAATATATTATATATTTTAATTGTAAGTCTTACGCTAAATCTAATATATTTAAATGAGCAATTCTTGTATATTTATATCTTTATTTATTTATACCAGCGATCTCGAAAACGGCTCTAACGATTTCGCTGAAATTTGGTATGTGGCGGCTATCGGGGGTGACAAATCGATCTAAATTAGTCTCATGTCTGGGAAAACGTGTTTTTTTGAGTTTTCATGCGGTTTTCTATTGCATTATTTGCAGAATATGGTCGATAATTTCTTACATACGGATATAAGCATCGTGGTCAAGCGGTCAAGGCGCAAGTTAGACAACACATATGCCGGGGGTCGAGTCCCGGTCGGAATACGAAGTTTTTACTTCAATATTTATTCAAATTTTTAGTTTTTTTATCTAAAAAATACGATATAACAAAAAAGAACTCCGAGCGAAGCTCGATCGCCCAGATCCTCATTAGTTACTAATAAAACGTTAATTATGATTAAGATTTGAATAGTGAATGCTTATATTTTTATTTAGTAACTGCCTTATGACTTTATCCCGAATATTTTTATGAACATCATAGTCGCTTAACATGAAGAAGAACCGGAAAATTAAATTAATATGTCTTAGCCGATTGATAAAAACTTATCTATGGTATTAATTCCATTGTCATCAGTATGATAAAAATTCTTATTTCAATCCATCAAAACATTTCCGATTACGATACGATACGATATTTTTGTTATTCAAAACAAAATCAATGTTTTAATTTGGATCCTAAATTTTATGTCACCTTGCGATATGTGTGAAATCACGCATTACAGACGGCAAGTGACAAAATGCTTGAAATATCTATGTGTTATCATTGTCGACTGTACACGTATTATTTATATTGCTACTAATTTGAATTGTGGATAACTTAGTAGTTTTAGAAACTTGAAAATGTAGACTTTCTAATGGCTTTTTGAACATTGTTAAAATTAAATAAGGAAATGTACATATTATCAAATTTAATAAGTAATTAGAGACTTACCACAATTAAAAGTGGTGCATAGATAGCCCTCATCATGTTCCTCCAGTATGGTATCTTCCAAGCAATTAGACCAAAAACCGCTCCGCCAATACTTGATAAGATATCCGAGATGCAAGAGAATGCCACTCTATTCTTCCGACTGACTGATTCTAAAGCTAAATAAAGACATTGTTTTGTATACAAAAACATGATACTTATTTTAAATCTACAATTTTTCGCAATCGAGTGATTTTCTACGGGGACCAATCTTAATGAACTAGAATAAAAATGGCAGACTATGTATGTATCTCGCCAGCACAAAAACTGTCATAATGTAAAGACCCACGTTGATCCCCATGGATGTAGAAAAGAGACAATAAACACGCTAGCATTTATAATATTAATATGGATTTTATTAAATATATAAATATTTTACAACTCCTTATCAATATCCACTATCTCAATCTCTCAATCTGAAATTATATATAACTACATATTAATTGGTTTTCCTAGATTTATGATAAGTAAATTGAAGAAATACTTTAGTCAACGAATTCATTAATAGTAATATTTTTTTGCTTGTTTGTAATTTTTTTTCAATTGTTTTTCTAAAAATAACTTACAAGAACACTTTCTTAGATTTACACAAATATTTTACATTGTAAATAAAACTGTATTTTCGGATTTTTTCGCGGATGTGACCATGATTGCTGTAAAGCATGCGAAACGTCAGTAATTAAAAATCAAAATAAATTCACGAAAGAATCCGAAAAGATAGTTTTATTTAAAACTTGCAAGAAAGAACTTACATAATACCATAGAAGCGTTGCCGTACCCAAGGGCGGTTTCTAAAAACTCTAGTATGAGGAGCGACCAGTAGTCAAATACCATTGATTTCAGGAGACCTGCCGTCCCGACCATGAGAGGTGTCCCCACTATTATAACTTTTCGTCCGTATCTGTAACAGAGCTTAAATTAATAAACTAAAATACTGAATCTGACTGAGTTTTTTGTCAATTAATAAATATATTTTCTTTGGATTTTATCATAATAGTTTTTCAAAAAGTTGATGTGGTCAGTTGTATTCATTAAGACACTATTAAACTCTGCAGCGGATGATTTTTTAAATTATGGTTAATGTTATTGTGTATCTTTAAAATAAGTAATTATATACATACATAATAATAATTTCATTTAATAAGATGAAAAAGCTATATTTTCTCTACAATTAAAACTATCTTTTGACACGAAACACTTATATACTTGGAATTTACTTTATTTTTACTTTCTCGTATTAAGATATACGATGACGAAGCTACAATTACTTTAAAGTCAATTGTTTTCATTTAAACTGCCCTGACCCTGACCCTTTGTTACCGTTATACGACGGTAAAACCCGATATTTTCCTAGTTAAAAAGTAACCTGGGTCACTGTAAGCCAAAATATTGTCGTCGGAAATCCCATTAAAATCAGTTTAGACGCTTGATATTATCGTGTAAAAATAATCACAGACGTCATTTTTAAATTGCAGACAGATAATGAATTTCTTCATAAACAAGTGTTTACCCACGGTTCCGCCAGAAGCGTTATATTAGGTAGCATTACTTGACAAATAGGTTATAAAATGTAAAATGTAGTATTCAACATAGATAAGCACGTTTAAGCAAACATACATAAAACAAAGAAAATTTTCAGCTTTACATACTTATTTAGATATCAACGGATAATAATATCTAAACCCATCAATAAAATCGTAACACAGTATTGTATTCAAGTTCAGTGTCACTCAAGTTCAAATACATGCGAGTCATGGTGCGACGTCACATGTCGTGCTCAGTAAAGGCATATATTATGCATTTATTGTCCCACATTAGAAGATTTAATACTCAGATAATAACTCTACATCACATTTGTTTACGTATATGGCTATAAATGAACTTCGAGTTAATTTTATAACAATAAAATATCAATATTGAATATTGAAGGGAGGCCCGTGCCCAGCAGTGGGACGTTAAAAAAAAAAAGGGCTGAATACATACAAAATATCAGTAATACATTGTTATAATTTTTGTAAGTCTAATTTTTAAAGTAAGAACTGACCAGAAACGTGAAATTTTACAAAAGAGTTCTTTTCTATACCGAAAGTGAGCTCAGAGGAAATATTTTTATTTATTATTTCCTAAAGGAGTCGGGAATGAAAGCTTGTGTGTAAGAATTTGATGTTTAAGCTTCTGTTTACATTGTCAATAGGAAATTTCATCGGGTTTATTGTTTTGTTGCGTAACAATAACGACGCCCAGGAGGTCCGATTTCGACCAAGTTAGCCGATCTTGCTGAGATTAGTCAACAGCGCTGGAGATATTATATGGCAGAAGTATGCACGCTGACTACAGCACCAGCAGGGCTCGGAACCGGTTTAAAAAAACGGGTAATTTCGGTAATGTAATAGTTAATTCATCGCTCGTTCATCAATCTATTTATTTACTATTAAAACAAACAGTTAAGTAAACCCAAACAATAATGGTTAATGGTTATCCTTAGAGAAAGGTTAGACTAAGTTATTGATATCGAAATAAACTGGTTAATTCCTTCATAAATAAGAAACGTACGTGTATCCTTCTACTAAGCAATTCACCATTAGCAAAGTTTCGCCAAATGTAAACGCACAAAAACTCCTTTTAACTGGTTCATTTCGATCAAAGAACTTAGGTTCCATACCAAATTGAACAGGATTCCAAGCCAATTGCCACGGCAAAAGATCACAAGCAGCACCAATGAGACAAAAGACGCACTGACTGTTTTACGCGATCTCTCAGTTTCAGGTTTAAACAACCCCAACTTCCTCTTACTTCGGACTGTGTCTCAATATCATATATAAAATATACATGAGTAATTACATAGAATCATGTACTTAAACAAAACTCCAAAATACAACCTTGTAAGTATAAACCTACTATTGTAAAAGTGCAGTTTAACTGTACAGGCAAAGCTACATCTATACAGATAAATAAAATTGGATTGTCTGTTTATAATATTAAAATAACCGCTTTTTACTAAATGCATATGGATGTAAACACGGTACATATACCAAAACAAAATTTTTTACAATTTTTGTCTGTCTGTCTGTTTGTTTCACGGGCCTCCCCTCAAGACGAGGGGAATTAGGCCATAGTCCACCACGCTGGCCAAGTGCGGATTGGCGGACTTCACATGTCTTTCGAAAACTTGCTAGGTTCTCTCAGACATGCAGGTTTCCTCACGATGTTTTCCTTCACCGTAAGGCAAGTGGTAATCAAGTTAGAAAATGATTCGCACATGAAAATATCAGAGGTGCGAGACTAGGGATTTGAACCCGCTTCACTCGGTTTCCCAAGCGAGCGCGTTACCCCTGGGCTACCACTGCCTGTAAATGTATAATAAATTAATATTTACCTGTCCGATATGATTCCGGATATAACAAAGGAGAAGACGAGGCCGAGATTGTGAACTGTTCCAATGAGAGTTCTTTTCCAAGGTTGGCATCCCAAGTTGAACTGTGAGTAAGAGTAATATTTAGATGCAACTTATTCCTCTACATTCCTAATTATTTGATTTGATTTGGCGCAAACTAGATATTCATGGTTATCACAAGTAGTAAAATATAATTAATATATTAACTTCACATAGTGACCGATTTCAGCCACGGTGACCCATCTCACTAAGACTAGCCGTCTGGCCGTCTAGCAGGAATATATGCGCAGACACAAGTACACTCTCTATCCCTGTCACTCTCATACTCCGGTAAGACGCCAACTCGACCGGTAAAAGATCACAAGCAGGACCGGGCTTTCCGTGCTGTCCGAGAGAAAAGGTTCTTGACCGATAAACTGACTAACCGATCCGATAATAACATACTAACTTGATCGACCGGGGCTCGAAGCCAGGACCGTCGAATCTGCAGCCGCACAATTGGACCATAGAGATGATAAAAATTTTACATACTAAAGTTCGGAAAAACACGCAATATATAATAATGTCACGAATGCAGTTGTTTCTAGCAACCGACCGCATATATCACACTCAATTTGCACGATTTATTATTTAATATAAACTAACAATAAATAATATCATCATATGGCATTGTGGTATTTTACTTAGTATTTCTCGCTAAGATTAAGCTCTTCGTGAGATAATCTTATAAATTCTAATGTTTATTGCACATCAAAAGCGACATAAATTAATGGCGTAATTGTGACAAATATTATTTTCCGAATTCAAATATTTTGCGTTATTATTTGTATACTAGCGACTTATCCTCGCTTCCCTTGGATTCCTTGGGTTTTAAGTGCCTTTATATTTTTACGCATACCCTAGATATATGTAAGGATGTAATAGCAAAAGTAAATACTTGCATGAAGATGTAATAGATGTTACATCTTCATGCAAGTATTTATATCATTTTTATATCACAATAACAAGTACAAAAATCAACAATCATAAAATTATCAAATGATTCTGGCATCAAAGTAATATAAAGAACTATCAACCATATAATTTTCACTTCCGCAATACAAACAATAATGTATGGAATATGTATATACTGAGATTACAAAATTAGTTACATAAATGGTGACGGTGAAAATAATTTGCCAATGTTGTATTAGATGCCCTTGACCGTGACTGTTGCCATTCAAATTACGAATAGGCATTAGCCCAAGTAATGTAGGCTATTTTTTTAAACTGCCTTAATGGTCTAGTGGCTAGTATGTTTGGTTGCAGATCCGGAGGTCCTGAGTTCGATTTCTGGGTCGGGCCAAGTTTAGTAATTGAGTTGTTCTCAAAGAAGCCTAAGTAGAAAGTCCCAGAATTAGGAATTTGGCGATATGTCACCCCCTGGCCTTGGCACTAGCCAAAGCCGTCGATCCTGTACCTCGATCGATCGATCGATCGATCGTTTCGAATTGTCATCCTATCGGAGTATAAAAGTGACAGGAATAGAGAGTGCTCGTTGTATCTGCGCATACACGCGCTACACTATAATACAATTACTCCTGCAGTTGACTAGTCTCAGTGAGATTGGCTAAAATTGGTCAGGATTTTCATAGGCTACTTTTAATCATATTACATTAGGTAGTCAGTCATGTTGATTCATTGTAAAAAATCTATTTAATTTAGTAACTTATAATGTATAAAAAGTCTTTGTCTTTATATTTGTTACCATTTCTTTCCATGCTTACTCTGCAAGTGGAGCCTGTCGCTCCACTTGCTCATACTATATGTATTATAATAGTATCTTATATATTTAAACGAGCAATTCTTGTTTATTTATTTATTTATTTATACCAGCGATCTCGGGAACGGCTCTAATGATTTTGCTGAAATTTTGTATATGGGGGCTTTCGGGGGCGAAAAATTGATCTAGATTAGTCACATGTCTGGGAAAACGCGTGTTTTCGAGTTTTCATGCGTTTTTCTTATGCATTATTCTACGCAAAATTGAATAGCGACATCTATACAATTGTCTCAGTATCACTTAGTAATATAAAGTCACTTAATGTCAAATTATTTTTAAGCCAAATTAAAAAGAAAATTGTTCTTATCGCGACATCTATACAACTTTCTCGGTAACACTTAGTCACTTAATGTAAAATATACAATCTTTCAAGAACTCCGAGCGAAGCTCGGTCGCCCAGGTACTTTGATATAAAATATTGAAAAATAAACAGTAACATAAATTTAATAAACAGTGTTTGAATAGAGGCAGAATTTTTTTTCCTATATTCTTACGTTTACTTTGCATATGCATTAAGAGCAATTTTCGGAAACTAACCTCAGCAACAATACTGTTATAGTTTTCATATACGACATCATCACAGTACACTGTTCTGTTCGTATCAAACATATCAGGAGTACAAGAGGAGATGTTTGAGGTCGACAAGAGTAGCGGGTGACGGCACGAGCTGTTGGACGTAGTGTAGGAAGACCACGAAGAGTTGAAACTCCGAAGCGACGTCTCACACTCTGGTATACTGCATCTAGAATTTGGCATTTTAAAAAATCAATATTAGGTATATACACAGAATTGATGAAAGGTAGTAGAATGGTAAACACGCGTAATTTGTATGGGAACCACTGTCGCCACTCATCCCTTCTTGATATTTTTACTACACGCGCAACTCAAATAAACACAAGCATTCGCACACAACGCAACCTTTAACGCAGCCCTGTAATTGGTCAACACATAGATAATTAGTGTTGCGTCTGTGTTGTGTAAATAAATAAAATGACTAGTGGTTGAAAATAAAAAATGCTAACGATATTTTTGTCGATAATTTATGTCAGTGTATTAAAATAAATTTTATATAATATTTGCTAACGATATTTTAGTCGATAATTTATGTCAGTGTATTAAAATAAATTTTATATAATATTTGTTATTTTACAGTTATTAAAAACACATTTTATAAACGAATTAGATTAGTTCAATTTAAAAATAAAATAAAACAATGTTTAACTTATAATAAATGTATTTTTAATGTTATATACGTGGTAAGTGAATTCTTAAGTTAGTTCTCTTTATCACACTCATTTTACATGACAAAATATTTTACAATATGTTGGCGCGAAAATGAGAAAACACAATGAACAATCATATAAAAATAATAATGACTATTTAAATAAGATTTTCCAAAAAATATTTAATATACATATTTGACTCAGTTAGAATTTTATTATAGAGTATTTTTTGATATTACCAAATCATGCATGAGATATTTTTAGGTAATATATAAAATTGATTTTTTCTTATTTCTAAAATAAACCTGTATATAAACTTTAAATTTGCCATAGAAAGCATTCAATCACATTATTATACAAAAATCATTGCCTTATCGATTATTTTGTCTTACAACAAAAGCCATCACTATTATAATATACAAAAGTGAATCATCGCAAAGCAAGCAATGAAAAGTGTGGGTTTCGCAGAGAACGCTATCCATTGCAGACAACGATCGCGCGTTGCTTTGATTATGCGCATGCATAGCGAGCAATGTATATTGTTTGTTTTAGCTTATTACAATAGTATCGTTTGTTTTGAATTTTGTAATCGTTGCTACATTTTTGAAATTAAAGAGATATTCATTATTATTTTTGACTTACCGATGAAAATATATACCTCCTCGATCGATACTCGAAGTTTGACTTTTTGTCTTGCAAGTAATAATAGCACAAGACGGCATTATAACACTATTTATCGCAGCTTCGTACCCGACACACTCTAAACACGAACTACAAGCGGTGCACGCATGAATCGGTTTAAGTAAGGTTGCTTAACCATAGTTGCGGCGACGCTGTCACGCCCACATTACCATTCCAGCCTTTTTTACCTATTCCGTGGGTATATATACTAGTGATTTCCCATTATTCGCTTGGGTACATCCCAAGGTGTCCAACAGTTGCCTATTAGTGTTACTCTAACTATGTTACTAAATCCATTCATCCGTTTCAGCGTAAAGTAACAAACATAGATACACGTACACATAGGTATACTTTTGCTTATATGATGGTAGTCTGCATAGGAATAAAAGTGCGTGTGTGTGCAATTTACACACGGTAGAAGTGAAACTTCAGAATAGTAACCTACGAGAAAATAAGATAAATATAGAGTATCAGGAGTAGGATGATTTTAAGGATTATTTTTTATATTATTTTTACTAAGCTTAAAAGTTATTTTACATTTATTATTTTTTACTTCCTATGTCATTTATTCTATCTCAAATAACAACGATTACCATGGCAACATGGCAATGTATTCTATCTGATTCTCTTGCCGGCTTAATCCTATATATCCATGTGTTTGTCTCTTTTTAGTGTCGCATTTTAGTTTCATCGAATTTCAAATCACAACGATTCTAAAGAAGATTCACATCACAAATAGGAAAATAACTAAAATCAATTAACAAAGTAATATAAATAAAATGTTTTAGTATTCATCATTCACTATTGATTGTAATGTTGGTCCACGTGAGCCGTCACGCCGGACGGTAATAATTCAAGCATTCATTAAAGATTGTAAACTATTCGCTAATCGAAATGTAATGCTTATTAAAATACTGATATTTATATCGTTCTGTTTTATAATTCTTATTGTTTTTGCTTCTTCTGTAATAAATAAGAATTTATGGGACATAAATATGTTTTTAAGTCTAGAAAACAAATGTGTAAATTATTTTAAAATTCATCTATACATATAACAAAATTCCGAGTCGAATCTGTACATTAAATATTTTTTGGAAAATCTTGAATTGAAATAGGCATTGTTATCGATACAAAGGCCGAATGTATAGTTTTAGAATTTTTGTCTGTTTGTCTGGGAACGCATAGCGAGAAAACCACTGGACAGTTTTTGTTGAAATTTGGGATGATGATAGCTGGTTACTTGGGTCAACATATGGATACTTTTTACTGCGGGAAAATATCTTATCGACCGTTGCGAGGGTGAGTCGCTAGTTCTGTATTAAAATCTCTTACGGTAAATCAAAAAGGATCATTTGGACAAATAAGTACTGAGACAACGAATAGTGTATTCCATAATTGAATTCGAATACAATGGAAACAATGAAGTGCCCTTCATTCGAACTATCAACTAATAATTTTTTTAGTATATTGTTATATTAGATGGACATACGAAAATTGAAGTAACATTATAAAACTTATAAAGTAAAAAAGTGATAAAATAAAGCTTATTACATTGGTTTACTGTGTTCTTATTTTTCTCGTCTTGAAATAATATGGTTATTTTACATTGTTATAACAATATTAATTGAAATATTTTATTTCTTTTATAATAAATTATAAATAAAATGGCACCTGTTATGGACAATGAATGAATCTTTCATAACTCACAACATTATGATCAATTCTATTTTGAAACGACATTATTTATGACCTACTGATTGTAAAAAGTAAATAAAAGTAAACACCTGTTCTATTGTATATTTTCATAATAGTGATACAAATCATGTTTTACTCTTAATAGATGTAATGTTTTCGTCTGATGTAACTGCGAGTAAATAAGAAAGTTGTTGTGCCAATTAAAAAAAATCTTCTAGTATTTTTTTCTATTTATTTATGTTTATTGATGTATATATTATAAACTATAAAAAATCTCTTTGCTATCTATAATCTCTTTTATATTAGTTTCTTATAATACGATAATCAGCTTTGAGTGGACCAGTGGGGAGCTCTGCCAATGCAACCAATGCAGCCGCATGGGAACCCTGATTTAAGAAGGCCTCAGCGGATCACAGACGATTCTTTTATTTCAAATCAATTTTTTGAGGACGGCTTAGAAGTTTCAAAAGGAAGCGCCAGAAAAAAAAATATTTTCGCATATTATTTTTACGAGGACCACGAGATATGTCATAGCTATGTTTTATAAAACGATGAATGGTCCTCTAAGCTCAACTTCATTACTAAATCTTACTCTACCCGTTCTTCCGTGAAAGCAGCTTAAAAAAAGTAAGAAGTTCAAAAACTGTTTCTGTCATATTCAAGTTATAAGAATACGGCAGGGTTCAGTTGGTTTTTTTTTAAATATTTTATGCCGAGCCCCTACTGATGGAATGAACTTTATTTTATCGATCTTTTTACCAGTCATTAGGTATTGCTGCATTTTTTGTATAAAATCCTTTTTTAGCAACTAGTCACTAATCATAAGTTCTTCATCATGGTGAATATAAGAAATGGAGATCAATTAATTTTTATTAAAATTAATTTATTGATTTTCTAACACTACCATAAGCTCTATAATATGATTGTGTTGTGTATAAACTACAACTTGAGATTAAAAAATGTGAATAAAATTGCAATTTCAGTTTTTATTCATTTTTAATAAAACCCAGCTTTCAGGTGTCTACTGTTCAACGCTCGGAAGTCCACATTCATTTTCGTAATAGGGACTTCTATTTTTTTTGCATTGGAGCCCAAAAAGGCTAGTTACGCCACTGCTGTGTATAAGTTAAATATATATAATAAACGAAAAGCTTAAGCTAATATACCCCTAGGGTCTACTTCAATTCTGCCGAATGCTCTATCCACTTGTAAAGCTCCCTAAAAATAACTTGTAGATACTGCTTGTATCTTTTATTCCTCATAACCCAGGATGAAAAAGTATTTCTACTCCTGTGTGAATGTTACTTTTACTCATCAGTTAAAGTTATTTAAATTGGTTTATGTGCTCGAGTATATTTTTAAAAATATAAAGTAGCTACTTTGAAATCACATATATATAGTTATTTAAAAAAAAAATACAGAACACTATATGTATGTATATCGTATATAATATTTTACCTAAACGGCACTTCAGTAGCAGTGAACACGTAGTTAAAGTTGCACATGCTTAAGAAGGAGTCTCTGAAGGCCAACAACAGGAGGAGGAGGAGCTGGTACTTCCCGAAGCTGCCCAACTCACTGAGGATCCGGTCCAGGTTGAACTGCCCTTCATGATCCTCATCTGTCGATTGGGCTGACATCTAAAATGTAAATACTTAAATATAATATCATTGCGAAAATAGTATATTCGTTGATCGTCCTATCTTTAAGAAGAGATCAAGCAATCGACAATTTTTTTTGCATAGAAATAGTTTACATATAGTTTAAAGCAGCTTCTTTTCTCTATTTTTAATTTGATTAAATGTTCTTGGCAATATAATAATATAAGCTAGCATACAATTCCATAGTTGCATAACTCCGTTGATTGACTTTGATGCTGCTTCTCGAGTTAACTAGAAATGGGGGCCTTAGATAGGTATTTTTGAAAAAATCTGGGCTACATTTTTTTCGTCGTAAGGTATTAAGTTAATCCAGTCGGTTTTTTAGCCACACCAGTATGGCAACCGATTACTGTCGCTCACAAGTCTTACTATAAGTTACAAAGTCTGCAGCAACAGAGTAATTGCTTGCAATACGTTTATGGTTACTACAAAAAGATTTTCAAATACTTACAGCAAAAGCTTATTGAACAAAAATAAAATCAATGAAATGTATTTGATCGGTGCAAATATCGTGTTGGTATTCAAATGTTTGTATTCAGCTCTTTTTAACGTCCCACTGCTAGGCACACACACGGGGTTCAATACAAAGGGGATTAGGCCAGTCCAACAAGCTGGCGAAATGCAGGTTGGCGGACTTCACATCTCTTCCAAAATCTTGTTAGGTTCTGTCATACATGCAGGTTTCCTCACGATGTTTTCCCTCACTGTAAGACAAGTGATAATTATGTTGGAAAATGATTCACACAAAAGTATCAGAGGTGCGAGACTCAGGATTTGAACCCGCTTCACCCGGTTTCAAGGGAGTGCGTGCAAGGCTACCACTGCCTACACCAAAAATGTTTGACGAATTATATTAAACCGGCAAAATAAACCAAAATTATTTTACTTAATAATAAAAAAATATTACATGTATATTTATTTTGAGTATTATAAATGCAATGATTGCTGACAAACTGCTGCGAAGTACGAACTTCCGCCCGATTACTGAACATAATTTAAAATTGTGTCCAAAAATCCATAACGGCTATCTACATCTAAGTTCAATACATTATAATTTACTATTAAAATGACCAATGTGTAAAAAAGCATACATTATATGATGTTGTACTTATTTACAATAAAAATCGGTCAAGTGCGGGTCGAATTCATACTCAAAGAGTTCCGTACCATCGTACATATACTTTTTATTAATAAAAGTTTCTAGTACTTTCAATTTTTTATTTTTATTATTGGTTATTATAGCGGATATAGAAATATATCCTCTGTGAAAATTTCAACTCTCTAACTATTACGGTTCATGAGTTACAGTCCGCTGAAAGACGGACGGACGGACGGACGGACAGCGGAGGCATAGTAATAGGATTCCGTTGGCACCGTTTGGGTATGGAACCCCAAAAAGTACCAACAAATATGCACTAGCTACTGTATATTTGTGTTAACAGCTAAAGCTGTTTAAAATGAAATTTATGTATACTTTTAATATGCCTTATTTTTACTACAGGGTGGGTAGACGTAGAAACTTGTTTTATTCTGCATATTTTTAAAAATTTACATTGGAAAATTGTCATTGATAGAGTAAGATGTGTTAGCTTTTGAGTTGCTTTCATTACCTACGAAGCAGTATCAAAATATTAAAGTTTGTGGTACCCTAATAATAAAAATTATAAAATAGTATCATATTGATAGTGGTATATACTTTACTGAAAGTATGTTTTTTTTCTTTAGTCTATTTGTCCTTATTTTACGTCTAAACGGAGATCGACCGACGGAACGACGATGGTCTGAATGATGTGATATTTTATATTAAGATATTTGAAAGGCTGAACAAGCGTTTTCCCAGACATAAGAGTAATCTAGATCGATTTTTCGCCCCCGTAAATCCCCAAATATCAAATTTCAGCGAAATCGTTACAGCCGTTTCCGAGATCGCCGGTATAAATAAATAAATACACGAGAATTACAAGTTTAAATATATTAGATTAGATAAGTATATATTACAGAAGTATATATTACATATTGCTATTACGATACAATGAATTGGGGAACATTGTAACTTAGTTGATAAGAACAAAAGTACTTTCCGTAACACCTTACACAAGAGGCATTGTACGTCGCGTCAACAGGCTTATGTCATGTTTACTCCTTTTCGGTGGCTCTAGCTATTCATGATTACGGAAGTTGCTGTTTTTTTTTTATTGAGTGTTAAAATAAAACTTTTGCCCGCGATTTTGTTCGTGCAGCTTACATGCTTAAAACTACGTATAGGTATGTAGAATTACTTCACTCCTAAGAGTTATAGCATGATGTTAGAAAGCTTATATTCCTCGAGAAATATGTAGGTTATTATATACAAAAAAAGACCCATTCCAAATCAAATAGATGCTGATCTTTTTCTTGTTTTCAAAAGAATAAGACCAGCATCTTTTTTTTAAATTTTTGTATTATATTGTTTTGTGTGAAATATGTTTTAAGAAGATTTTTAGCATTTACTATTTTCTTAAGTGAAGATATTGAACTTCTAGATAAATATAAATTAGAGATAAACGGCTTAAGTTATATAACATAATGGCAAGTTATTTTTAACTTAACACGCTTTTCTCATTCTACAAAAAAAAATTGTACCTAAATTGCGAGTATATTAGTACAAAAATCATATATTACTTGCTTTAAAGCAAAATGATCACTTGGAAAAAGAAAATGCCTCAGGCCTGTGAAGAACTGATGGTGATCACATGATTTCCAAGGTAAAATATAATGAGAAAGGTTGTTCAAACATAAGTAGGTAGTAAGTATTGTTCGTGACTCCTTCCGCGTCTTTATATATCAATGGGCTTAATTTATAATCGTGATTTAGAATTAAACCCAAATTATTATGTTGTTACATTATAATCCCTATAATATCAATATTGAAATGAAATTTTTCAACAAAATATAGACTGCCATCTATGTATATGTTTCACTCGTAACTTTTATAGCTAGTATTGTACAGTGTACACGCTTCCTTTTTAACACGCGTATATTAACTTCTACTTCAAATTGTAGTATTATAAGGAAAATTTGAATCGAATGACAGTACTAGAGCTTGGTGCCTTGGAGCTGTTCTGATGATGGATCCAGGAGGAGAAAAGTGGAATTCTGCAGTGGCTACTAGTAAACCCTTCGATTTTGGGCTCATATGATTTGTCTTCACGAGTGCCAAATATTTCACTTCGTCAAAAGTGTATTTTTTAGATTTTTAAAATTATAATTTTACTTTAAAAACTAAAACGTCTCCGTACGAGTATGTAGGCTTGCGGGCATTTAATTTTCAACAGTTAGATTGCTACTTCATTACCACATAAATCACATAAACCATTGCTTTCTTTACATGATTTTTATGAAAATATGTTATCCGTTTTAGCTTAGCATACATTTAGTTTGCAATACAAAAAAAATAAAATATTTGACTTTGACAGAAGTGTTCACAGGTTCATAATTTTAATGAAAAACAACATAAACATATAATGCTTCTTAAAAAAATGAACATAGCGTTTTGTTTGGAAAATTTTCCACTAATCAATAATTGATTAATTTATCGAGGTCATTGTATATGCTAATCAAATAGGTGCAAGTGTTGAAACAAAACAATTGTATAAAAGGGAATGAAAAAGAATCTGAAAGAATAGCATACCTAAGTATTAAGTCATGTGATCAATGCATGTCGTTTCCATACAAAATTTTTGTGTTCTATGGCGATAATTATATATTTTTTCTTGTTCTTATTTGTAATTATTATTTAATATTAGGTAACCCGACGACATTCTGTTGAAATTTGTAATTTTTTTTTTGTGAACTTTGAGGTTATTTAAAAATCCCATTAATAAAAACACTTTCAGTTTTGTCAGGATTTTCTAAGTTTTCGGGCATATTTTCTGAATTACTTTTAAAACCCTTATCCAAACTATGTCGAAAATTGAAAAAAAAGTCAGTTGGGTCAAACCGTTCTCAAGTATACTGCGCTAAAGCATTAAACAGAATTTCATTCTTATTTTTAGAGATAAATATCTTAAAAACACAATATTGCTGTATCA
The DNA here is from genome assembly GCA_033884665.1 of Argynnis bischoffii washingtonia. Classification (NCBI taxonomy): domain Eukaryota; kingdom Metazoa; phylum Arthropoda; class Insecta; order Lepidoptera; family Nymphalidae; genus Argynnis; species Argynnis bischoffii. The sequence continues at coordinate 15,849,303 of CM066621.1, forward strand.
GCGTGGAGTAAACAGTGACAATACAATTGTAACAGCAATTTTACCGGAGCTATGAAAGGTTTAATGTAATTGATTAAATCAAGAACCAGCAAGTCTCCATAATATTAGTATTTTGTACGTCAATGTACGATCAAATCATCCAACGTCACGCTACTCGTACAAGGATTTTAAGCCTAACAGGCAAATGTAAAATATGCATTAAATATCATATTCTGTGCTGTAGCTTAAAATGGTTCTTTTTTAAATATAACCTCTTTTTTAACGTTGGGAAATGCATCTCTGCCTACCATCTGTATGCAGATGGTTTGGTAGAACTCACCGGCTAGCCCACGTGTATTTAATACCACGGAATCATCCCTCACTTAATGGGACGTAGCAGAATCATTTATACGCTCAATCACTTACGATGTCCCGACAGCATGCCGTTGCAGGCCATAACCATGGGGTCGAGCACACCACATAAGAAATATCTATTATGAAATATATTTTTTATGCCGCCAATAAAATGAATACCAATAGATATTGTCTAAATATTTTATTAGTTGATTACATTTCAAATTTGGAGATATTGAGTGTAGCAACCTAAACATCTATGCTTTGAAAAAAAGAAGGGCAGTAAGAGATCAAATTCTTCTGTACAAAATTATTAATAACCATATCGATTGTAATTATCTTTTGTCTAATATTTTCTTCAAATGCGCTCGAACTAATGGCCGATCCAGAGATACCATTTCGGTTCGCTTTCGTAGAACCAAATATGCCAAGAATTGTTTCCTGACTAGAGTCTGTAATATTTATAATAATTAATATAAGCATCTTGACATATTTGGATGTAATTTAAATAAATATATAACCGAACATAAAAAAAAACACTAAAATCTGATAAATATTGTTTTTATATTTTTTTTTTTATTTTGTAGCTACACATTTTATTTATATCTGTTTTTATTTAATTGTTAGTACGTTTACTCTGCTATATGTATAAGTGAAAAATTTATTGGCTAAGTGTAGTAATTCAGATGTATTTTGCATTTCATGCTTATATATGCTGTCTGTTTTCCAATTTACAAAATAAATAAAATAAATAAATAAATAAATTCCTATTCACATCATATAGGTCATCAAAACACCTAATTTAATTGAATTTACTCAAAAAAAACTATTTATTGCGATCTACTATAGTATACTGCTTCGAAATAACAAAAATAACAAAAAGACATCAGTATCACACGGCGTCTATGTTTACACAACATTCATTGTTCCTTACAATGTTTTACTCCTTTCCAATAATTGTTTCTATTTTATGACATGACTACTCACATCCTATAACTTCCTACGCCTACACTCTATTAGGCAACTTACAAATTTAAATTAAAGAATTTAATTATTTTATCCGTTTGTAGTGACCCTACTTGCTGTGCCAGCGGTCGCGGGTTCGAGTACCGCTGGGGGCAATCATTTATATCATGAGCACGGATGTTTGTACTCCAGTCATGGGTGTTTTCATTAATAATATGTATTTAAAATTATATATGTGTAGTGTATCAACTATCTGATATCCATAACACAGGCCTCGTAGCTTACCATAGAACTAGACGGTGCTGTGTGTTAATGTCCCAACATATATATGTTCCAACACAGGGAGGGTTAATGTCCTAACATAGTTATAATTTATATTTTCAATCAAATCAGAGTAGAAAATATGTCAATGATACAAACCGATATTCGATCTAAAAAAGCGATCAACCTAATATTTACCCATTAAATAATAGTTAAAATGTGTTACGCTAATTACTTAATAAATTATAAAAACACCTGTCTTGTTGACAACTGATAGGTTCGATTAACCTATAATTACTGCATTTTTAACTTTGTTACACAATATTAAATGTTTTGCTTCCGATCTATGTATCGCCTGAATAGCGATAAAGTCTAAATCGATACATATAATAAAATTTTAACTGAGTCGAATCTGTGTTTTTTTTTAAATATTATTGAAATAGACATTATTATCGATACAGAGGCCAAATCTATAGATTTTAGAATTTTCATCTGTCTGTCTGTCTGAGAACGCATCACCAGAAAACTACTCAACAGATTTTGATGAAATTTCGTAGTAGGTAGTATAAGTTATACTAATAAGTATAAAATATATACTTTTTATCTAATGCACACATTTTTCTTCATCTATGTTGTTATTTATATTATACAATTGGTATCCTCATCATATCAAATTCCTATCAAACATACGATCCACGTAATAATAGTATCTGATAGTCGCGCTCTGACCCTAGTTATTTATAGAAACTCTCACTACATTAGTGTTTACAAGCCGTGTGCTTATCACTACCGACAGATTACGTTTCCCTTGGACAGCTCTACCGGTACTTTCTTTTCTATAACCAACCATGCTCATATCTATTAAATTATAGACGTTGTATAGCAATTCATTTCTAAATTTCTTAAGGATTGAAAACTTTGTGCTTTTCCCGAAACAATGCGTATTGTGTTAGGAATCCCCATGATTTTTCATAAAGTATCTGTAGATACTTTTTAGATAGTATTCAAGTAAATAGTACATATTTGCCTTATATGATAATCTGATCGAACCCAAGAAAGAGTTCCTCAGCACCATGTGATGCCGGTCACACTAATCTCGTTCAGTGAGATTTTCCTTTTAATATTCGCTCGCATAACTCAGTCTCTACACGATATGGCTCGCGCTATGCCCTTTACAATATAATCTACGTATACATATATGTATAAATAGGCAAAGATAAAACAATTCAGTATCTCGTTTTTCCTCAGTTTGTCAACCGAGTTTTCTTATTTAGTAGCTATTGACGAGCTTGTGTTATTCAAGTTTTCAACATGTTGATATATATATATATATATATATATATATATATATATATATATATATATATATATATATATAATATCAATAGTGATGATAGTGATGATTGCCGTTGGATGCGTGAAAGAGGGGTCAACAAACAGGTTCACATTTAAAATATTAGTAAATAAACATTATTTAAATTATCGTTTTAAAATTGAATTACTATAAACAAAGCACGTGTAAACATTTCAAGTATTGCACTCATTAAAACTGCATAATTAATTAAAAATGCAATTTTATTGCTAAGTAGTAATTTATGAAACCTACTAGACCAGAGAGAGTGGATTCATTTTTAAAATATTTAAAATTGTTTAATCGAAACTAGATATTTTTCCAGTCGTAAAAAATTAAATAAAATAATGTTTTAAAATTCATTGGGCTATTTCTCTGTGATGGCCGCGACACAATGTTCAAAATACAAAATTAAAACATTAAACATTATTAATATATAAAAATAGGTATATACTTATTAATAAAAAATATAGACCGACTTCAAAATCACTTATAGTAATAACCCATCCTTAGAGAGGATAATATTTTTTGAAAATATATCCTTCCGCTCCGCTATCCTATCCGCATGACAAATTCATTAAATTATTATATATCAAGATCAATCTGTTTATTATTGACTAATACATCGCGTAACATATACATAACAAGACAAACTTATGAAATTTTAGAATGAAGTATCTCTTTCATTTTTGAAGTCGGTAATTTTTTTTCGTACCTTTTTTATACAGATGCGGTTTCTATGACAATTAAAACAAATTCCCAGTACACTTCCACACGTCAATAACTGTAATATCACATTAGCTTTTTCATATACTTTTTTTGCTATATAATAAATATAAATGTAAATTTTACAAAAAATATAATCGTTTACTGACTACTTTCTTCTGCACGAGGCGAAATCGTTTTACCGACAGGACTAGTTCTGCGCAAGCGCATGTACGCGATGCGACCGCGCACGCATACTTAGCGTTGCTACGAGTTAATAAGTACCTATAAGCCGATGGTGCTCATTATTTATAAATTTATTAGTTGCCTTTCATTTTTCATTATTAAGGTTGATACTTAATAATATTTAAACGATTTCAAAAAAGGACTTTATGATTTGAATGAAGTCCCGTAACTTACCATGGAACTATGTGTTAATGTCCCAACATATTTATTTAAATATATTTATATATTTAAGATTTTTCTAATAACGATAGCGATTTTATAATGACGCCTTATCTATGCCTTATGTTTAGTCATTTGTATAATTTTCTACTACTGTTTGTAGAGTAGTATAGTTATCAGAGTACTTGTTACTCAGATGTCGATGGTTTGAATCTAACGAGACGTTTTTAATTCTGTTCAAAGCACGACTGCGTAATTGAGTGCGAAAATTGTCTTTTCATCAATAGCACTCCTGAAACATGCATAAAAATATTTACCAATTAAACAATTATATCAACCATGATAGTCCACGACAAGAACAGATAATGGGAAGTTGCCATAGAGACTTAACTCTTTCCAAAAAGAAATTGATATTACTAGATCATTTTCTTATTTTCAATTACAAGAATGTTAAATGTGCAAGGGTTGTCAACATATATCAGCTCTCGTAGTTGCTCCTAAATTAAAGCGCTGCAGTACCATCTCGTGGAAAGTTATAGGTGTATCCGTCAACCTTTAAGCTCTTTCTCAACTTCAAAGTGCGTATGATAGACAGGCACATTTAACATCATACCGGTGGTAGGACTCTGTCAAGCCTGAGGAGTCCGACTGGATGGGTATCACCCCCTTATCTATTTCTGCCGCCAAGCAACAATGATTGCATTGTTGTGTTCCGGTTTGAAGGATAAGGTAGCCAGCGCAATTACAGGCAAGAGGCATATCATCTTAGTCCTCACAGTGACAACGCACCTGTGGTTCTGCATTTTTGTTACTTAAAACCTAAGTGCATGAACCGTAGAAAAAAAGGTAGGTCTCAAGGCTGGCGAAAGATGAGATTAGCAGAGTAAAGAAGAAATGTGGAGAAAAAATAGGAAGGAAGTGAGGTAAAGTTAGTGGAAGTTTAACTAGTGATGAAATATAGTGTGCAATAACTGAAATAAGCAGCTACATAGTACGTACTGTGTATTTCACCACAAGAGTACGTGCACTGCTAAAAGTGACTCACTTGTACGTAAAATCAATAGAACTCTTAACAAAGGGCATTGCTTTAATTTCCTATCCCTGAAGTCAAACTCGTAACAATATCATTGCACTAGTTAGTGAACGTAGTTTGTTATATCTTCACGTTATAATTTGAGTATAGAATATACATACATGCTCGTGACTTTTTATCGAGAGAAGCAGCGGGCTAAAACAAGTGGCTGTTAAAAAAAAATTTAAAGTTATTGCGTTATTAATTATTTTAATAACCTATTTAAATACATATTAAATGTCGAGGAATATGTGCCTTTGTTCTCGAGATGAAGGTAAAATGAAGAAATGTTGCTGCTATTCTTAAGTATTTTGCATTTCATTCGCCACTTTTAGTCAAGTGAAGAAGGAGTTCCTTCCCCTAACTGAGCGACGGGACGCCTCATTAAGACGAGGAAGGTTCAGTTAGGTTGGGTTTTAGTGGGTGGTAGTGGCTTTTCTAGCCAGTGAGTCCTACATAACCACCTGTATATATACAGGTGGTATGCATAAACGTATTTTCCATCATTAAAAAAAAAGAGTTTCTTACATTATTGAAATTTAAAGATTCAGTTGTTCTCAGTATAAAAGCTCTAATGGATTCTGGTGTCCCACCATTATCATCATTTTTATCATAATTTATGTATGAGATATCATATGGAGTATTTGATGATTAATATTTTGTTATCAAGTGCATTGTTAAGCGTAACAAATGAATATCACCGTGAAATTATATATATGGAAGCAAATTGAGTAAGCCAATTTTAATCTACTTCTAATCGTCATAATGACTTGAATATTTTTCACTTGTATATTTTTCCGATGAGTCCTCTAATATAATTTGATGTCAGTTAGTGACCAAGCCGATGAAAATTCTCTCAAATTACGACATAACCAATCTAAATTTAAAACTTTATAAATTGGAAAATGAATGACCTGCGATACAACAGTTATCTAACAATTCAATATCAGTAGCAAGATCATTTTATAAGAATTTCATATTTTGTAAAAAATAAAATTAGTCACTAGTAATGTAATTGCCTTAATAATTAATCAGGCATTTGTAAGCTGCATTTATTATTACGTGACACATTTAAATTCTATATATCATTTACTAGTGACTCGCCTCTCTCGGGTCCCTGTGTACCTAATAATTGTCAATGTGTTACTCCAGGTCATAGTCTATTTGTGTACAAAATTTTATCCAAATCTGCTCAGCCATTTCAGTATAATATACTAAATAACAAGACATATATACAAACACTAACGACTCACCCTCGCTTCGCTTCGGGTTCGTCCCTAGACATAAACAAATCTATCCCACAGGAACCGTACATTTTTCCGGGATGATATATTATAGTCTATAGCCTCTTCCTCAGTTAACGGGCTATCTAATGCAAAAAGAATTTTTCAAATCGGATAAGTTGTTGCTGAGATTAGCGCGTTCAACCAAACAAACAAACAAACTCTTCAGCTTTATAATATTAAGTATAGATTTGCAGTAACTAATTTTAATTAACTATTTTTTTATGTTATAAATGAACGGAGGAACATTATTATTTAAATCAAGGTAAAATTGAGTAGATTAAACATGTTTGATTATAATACTTTCTTAGATTTACACGAATATTTGACATTTTAAATAAAATTATCTTTTCGGATTATTTCGCGGATTTATTTTGATTTTTGCTTCTGAACGTTTCGAATGCTCTACAGTAATCATGGTCACGAATATGATAGTGAAGTATACACTTTTAAAAAAAAAACAAAAAATTTCCAAATCGGGTAATAAATGACGGAGTTATGAGATAACAAACATTAAAAAAAACTCCTTTTTGAAGTAGTTGGTTGAAAATATAAAGACTTAAAATATTATTGTGATAATATTTTTTTAACAACTAAACGTATGAGGAGAATGCAAGTGATGATGAAATTTGAATTTTTATTTTGAAGTTTGAATTATAATTTTAATGATTACAACATACTATTTAAATTATGTGGTTTATATTTACTAATTAGAAATTCTTGTTTTCTATTAAGAATACCAATACTAAGTGGAATCTTGATTTAAATATAATATACAAACTATGATTAATCTGATATCTTATCATTAATTTAATAATTATTAAATTAATTAAATAATAATTTAATAAGTAAGTACTTACCTGAAATTATAATAATAAGTTGATCATTATTTTTGTTTTTAAAAATTAGTTATTAAAAAATTTGTCTGTTTGTCTGTGCGCGTTTCACGCAAAAAGTAATGATCCAATTTCAACGACGTTTTGTGAAGTGATAACTTATTATTCGGGTCAACATTTAGGATACCTTTTACTTCATGAAAATCTTTCTTTTTCTCTTTAAAAACCTTCCGCTGGCAAAATAATGTTACCAAAAAAAAGTAAAGTAGATCTTGAAAAGGCCAACAGAAAAATCTGCAATAGTATATGTCTGTCTATCTCTTAATTTACACTCGCAATACCTATTCTTATTTAAAAATAAAAACTTAATTGCGTTTCTGTACGAATAATAGATTTATTTTACAACTAGAAATTTCAAACCAAAAACTCCGAGTGAAACTCGGTCGCCCAGGTACTTTGCTATTTATTAAGGGTATTTTTACATTTATATTTGGACTTTGATTGAATTTTGAAATTTAGTCGAAATTATTGGATGTGTGGAGGAAAGGAAAAGGCAAATGAAAAGTGAATAAGCTATTTATATCTTCACAATATAACTTACCAATACTTACATATAAGACATAGATGTTTTTTTTTTACATGTACATTCCGTTAAATTAAGACCGACAAACAATTTCCTATCAAATTGTTGGAAAAATACAGTATGAAGATAAAAAAATACCGTCAAAATAATGTAGATATAGTATGAAATAAATAATATATAATATGAATAATTAATTTGAAATGTAAATTGAAAGTAGTCACATAATTATTGAACTTCTTATTTCTAATTTTATTGCGAGTTACTTCACATCTGTTCCGAGATTATTTAGTAAATGTTAAGTTTAGTCAAGTAAACTGTGGAAGTGAATAAATTATTTACACAGTACACTTCATACAGCGGTATCATGTTTACGATTCTTTGGGCATCCAATGTTCTCAGCATCCACTAGTCGGTCGGGAAGGTCAGTTTGACTCGTATCAGGCAGGAACAAGGCCAGCAGGGCTGGGCCCAGCGCCGCCAGACCGTACACCATGTTGGGTAATCCTGGATAATATTGCTCCTATAAAGCGTACAATAAATACTATTAATAATTGAAATTATAATAATTAGTTGATAGTAAAATTTAAAACTCTATATTCTGCCATATTCATAAAAGGAATATTATATAATACCTTTGTATGTCAAAGCCACTAGATAAGGTTAGGATCAGATCATAAAAAAAGCTAAAGAAAAACCTATTAATAAAGCTAAGGGCTGCTGCTAGTTATAAAGTAAGTCTGTACCAAAATACACCATCTACTCCTAATGGTTTAAAAAAAGTCTGGTGGCTTGCTTATGATTGTAGTTAAATTATTTAAATTATATTCCTAGAAGTTTTTTAAAACAAAATAAATATTATATTACATATCCAGACTGAATATTATTTTAAAAAATGGTTTAAGTATTAATAATGTTTGTATAGATTTTTTTTTATGTATAATGCATAATAAATTTTATTTATATTCAGTCCTTTTCTTAACGTCCCACTGCTGGGGGTCGACCACCCTTTAATACGAGGGGGATCAGGTCATAGTCCACCACGCTGTCTAGATGCGGGCAGACTGCACATGTCTTTCGAAAACTTACTAGGTTCTCTCAGACATGCAGGTTTCCTCACGATATTTTCCTTCACCGTAAGGCAAGTGATAATCATGTTAGAAATGATTCGCACATGAAAATATCAGAGGTGCGAGACCCGGAATTTGAACCCGCTTCACTCGATTTCCCAAGCGAGTGCGTTGCCACTGGGCGTTTTATTAATGTATTAAAATTTTTATTTCGTACTTTTAAGAAAGAGATGAATACTTTAATTAAATTATTATGTTGTATCTTTTTATCTGTTTATTATATGAAATAATGCTTACAAAATATTTTTATACTTTTCATTAAATTAAAAGAACGATTTCCGGAATAAAAACTATTTCACTCACTCAGTTTTCATACCATGAGATTTAAAAAAATCTTATTTTAGTATAAAATTTTGTTTTTCATTTTCTTCTGTAAAAAACTTTTCCTGGCAGTAACCAACACAAAAAAAAAAGAATTATCCAATTTGGTGCAGTCAATCGACAGTTATGCGCGTAAATACATTTCGGTGATTCATTTTAATTTATATAGATTGCTGGTATTTTATATACACTTTATAGTATTTAGAAATATTTGTTATTCAAATTCAAATTCAAAATATTTTATTCAGCATTAAATTATTACAATTTTTTACTGAACGTCATGAGTCTACTACCAGTTCGGAAAAATGAAACCTCAGACCTGAGAAGAACTGGCGAAAGAAACTCAGCGGGACTAATATTTTTTTAATAAATTGTAATTTACAATATTTTTATAAAGTTGAAGTAGCCTGGAGGCGATCACTTCATTCCCAAGGCGTGCTATCTTCTATGAAATTATTTATTGTATAATAGCCTTTAGCACACAAACGTTCTTTAACAATTTTTTTGAATTTAATGATAGAAGCTTTTTGAACATTTTCTGGGATCCTGTTGTACAAGCGTATACATTGTCCATAAAAAGAATGACTGACTCTCTTTAAACGAGTTACAGGCATTACAAGTTTGTGTTTGCTCCTAGTATTAAAGTTATGCATGTCACAATTCTTGGGAAATTCGTGTATATTTTTACGAACATACATAACACATTCGTACACGTACTGAGAAGCAACAGTCAATATTTTTATTTCTTTAAACTTATCTCTTAATGACGCTCTAGGACCTAAACTATAAATTGCACGAATAGCTCTTTTCTGCAGTACAAAAATCGTATTAACAGTTGCTGCATTTCCCCAGAGTAAGATACAATACGACATAATACTATGAAAATAGCTAAAATATACTATGCGAGCTGTATCTACATTAGTAAGAAGTCTAATTTTTTTTACCGCGAACGCTGCAGAGCTGAGTCTACTCGCTAGTCCCTCAATATGGGGGCCCCACTGCAATTTGGAATCTATGATAATACCCAGGAATTTAGTGGACTCTACCGGTTTTAACATTTCCCCATTTAATATTACACCATTATCAACAAGTTTAACATTGGGTGTTGTGAATTTTATTAATTTTGTCTTTTTATTATTTAATAATAAATTATTTGAATCAAACCAATAGACAACCTTTGAGAGAGCATCGTTTACATCGTCGTACATAAGCAAATTTCGCTTCACTTTAAAAATAAGTGAAGTGTCATCAGCGAACAATACTATCTCATGTTTGTCCTGTACAAAAGATGGCAAATCATTAATATAAATTAGAAAAAGAAAGGGGCCGAGAATAGACCCTTGCGGAACCCCCATATCTAACGGAGCTCCAGGAGATCTCTTACCATTAACATCAACCCTCTGTATTCTATTATTTAAATACGAATTCAAAAGGTCGAGTGCCTTATTTCTAATACCATAATGATGCAGTTTCCTGATCAGCGTCTCATGATGCACACAACCAAAGGCCTTGGATAAGTCACAGAATATCCCAAGTGCATCTTGTGACCTTTCCCAAGCCTCAAAAATATTTCTTACTAACTCAACACTAGCATCTGCCGTGGAGCGGCCTTTCGTAAATCCAAACTGTTTCTTATGAAGTAGATTGTGTGCATTGAAATGCGTTAACATTTGCGCGAGTATGATTTTCTCAAAAATTTTACTAAACGTTGGCAGTACCGAAATTGGTCTAAAATTATTAGGGTCTAAGGTACTACCTGATTTAAAAATAGGAATAATTTTACTGTGTTTCATTAGATCAGGAAACGCACCATGCTCTATACTGCTATTAAATACAGTAGCTAAATGAGGTGCAACAACATCAATTACCGAGCTAATAACTTTTACAGATATACCCCATAGGTCAGCGGTTTTCTTGAGATCCAAACTTTTGAAGGCTGCAATGATATCTTTGGGGTATACAGGTTTAAATTTAAATACTACATTACATTTTTTAACATGTTTCTTAAGTAAAGATTCGGCAATAGCGGGAGATGAATTGAGTGATTGCGTTGTTGAAATTGGAATGTCAGTGAAAAATTTTTCAAACTCAGATGCAACTTCTTGGTTTGAAGTAATAAAATTATTGTTTATATTCAACTTAAAATCGAAGCTGCGATCTGTGACTCTCCCACTTTTACAAGCAATTATGTTCCATGTCACTTTTACTTTATTATGTGCATTTTTTATTTTGTCTTTAATATACAAAGATTTTGCCATGGAACATACTCTCCTAAACATTTTTGAGTAGGCACTTACAAAAGAAGCAAACGATGTACTATGATTATAAGCTTTTTCACCATACAATTCATATAGTCTTTGCCTGCTCTTGTAGATGCCAGGAGTTGCCCATTCACTAAATGACAAGAGACCCCCTGAATTGACTGTTTTAGAAGTAAATATTGTAGAAAATTCTGTTTTTATTAATTTAAACAAAGAATTATATAAGAAGTTGGGGTCATTATTGTAAGATAAATAAGGAAGTTTTGCTACAATATTACCTCTGAACTTCTCCATACGTGTAGTATTTATGGGGACAAAAGTCTTTTTTAACATATTTTTATTGTCATTTAAAGTATAAGAAAATGAAGCTAACTGACCACAATGGTCTGAACTCAACTTGTTTATAATAGATTTAGAGAATGGTTTATAATTTGTAAATATATTATCAATACATGTAGCACTGATAGCAGTGATTCTAGTTGGTTCAAGAAATAAATTATTTAGGTTATATGATAGAAGCATGGATTTGAATCTGAGACTTAAAGTGGAATTTTCTAATAAGTTTATATTAAAATCACCACAAACAACAATGAATTTATTAGAACTATTTAATTTTAACAAAGTTTCTTCTAATACTTTCTCAAAGTACTCATATAACCCATTAGGAGGTCTGTATACGCATACAACAATGAAGTGCTCAAGCTCTGCGCAGGCTAGTTCAATAGTTTGCTCAACAGAGAGGCTCACAATGTCTTTACGTTCTTTATATTTTAAAAGTTTACTTATTATTATTAAAGAGCCCCCACGTATAGTTTTTTCTCTATTGAACATACTAGCTACCTGGTGACCGCTGAAGTTAAATATGGACTGAGAAATAGAAAGCCAGTGTTCTGTTAAACATAAAATATGAATATTTTCACCATTCATAAATAACTCCAGTTCAAGATCTTTACCTATCATGCCCTGTATATTTTGGTGCACCAGGTTTACAGTTTTTAATTTTTTACAATTATGGGCATTTTGTGGTATTTTACTATGACATTTATTTGATTTAATGTCATTACTTATAAATGTGCCAGAGGCATCCTCTGTTGTCTTAATTATTAATTTAAATTGCTATTTGGAACGGATTCCAAATCAAAAAATGTCATATTACAATTTTGCTCAATAGGAGCAAAAGTCGGAGTAACCAAAACATTGGCTATGTCAGTTTGTATATAATAAGATAGCACAGATGCTATCTGTCGTTTAAAATAATGTGATAGGCTAAGCCTACTATATGTCAATATATAATTATTATTTTTCCATAAATTATTAATGTCAATAACATCAATTATATTTTTTTTTTTAATATTTGAATTTAAATACTTACAAGTAGTTATTGTGTGCATTAAATTATTAATGTCATATCTTAATCTATATTCATAGTCTTATTTTATTTCAATGAATACTAAAATGAATTAATATTACCAAAATTTACGTGGACTACGTTCAAAAACGTCTTTATTTTTGCTAATTTATTAAATGTTGAATATGAATTTGCCTAACAGAAACATGGTTGTTACCTAGTATTTACGATTCTGAGCTTTTTGACTATAGACACTCGTCTACCGATGCAATCGTGATTATGATTCTCGCAATGATAAATTAGGTAATGGCGTTCTGATTGCTCTTCGAAAACAAAAGATGTGAAAGAAGTGATAGCCCAACCGTATACTAATACTAATTGTTCATCTGATGTAATATCAATTTGCATCGGCATCAACTAAATTATATTAATTATTATTATACATACAAACAAAACAAACAAACAAACGATTGTTTCCAAAATAAATAAATATTTGATAAATCCTTAATAAAAACGCATAGCAATCATCTATCTATACATATAATAAAATTTTGGGTCGAATCTATACATTTAATATTTTTTGAAAAATCTTATTGAAATAATCATTATTATCGATGCAGAGGCCGAATCTATAGTTTTTAGAATTTTTGTCTATCTGTCTGTCTATATATCTATCTGGGAACGCTTCACGAGAAAATGACTGGACAGATTTTGATGAAATTTGGTATAATGATAGCTGGGTATCCGGGTTAACATATAGGATACTTTTTACTGCGGGAAAAGCAAGGGTGAGTCGCTAGTTAGTTTAATAAATGTGATAGCATACCAATAAGGGAGTCTGCGGAGCCAGCGCAGACCCAAGACGGCCAATAGTGTTGGCGATGTTAGTGAGTGAGTTGCGCGAGGTGGTGGGGAACACCTCCAAGGCCACCATTAACATAGAGAAAAATCCATAATTGCTACATATTGATGCCATGTACAATAAGGCGGTCTCCCACGACATTGTTGATTTTGCTGAGATGATTGCTGTGGATATTTCAAGTTTATTTAATTAGATTACAACAAGAGTGTCTCATACTTAAATAGCTTAAACTAGTTACAAGAATTGACAAAAGTTAATTAAACATGAACTTACATTTTGGCACAAAAGCAGACACTATAAAAAAGATCGCACACAGACAGTAAGCTAAACATATTGGCGCTCTTCTCCCAAACCTTGTCGGAGTCAATGCGATGGCTATCCTAGTGGGTACTGCTACTAGCATCATTGCAGAAAAGTTGACATATTGATCGCCAGAAAAAGTAGTAGAATTGACAATAGTTCCAACAAACAAGAACATGCAGCAAAAGAAAGATGTTGCAATAATGACCATCCGGATAAAAATAGTCTTTGATTTTAGAACAGATAATACACTGGGCCTTTCTTCTGGAACTGATAGATCCATCTAAAAAAAATATATTTTTACATGAAGTTACTACTATTATCTTTATTGTTATAATATGTTCTTATCCTATACTTAATATTGTAAAGAGGCAGAGTTTGTTTTTTTGTTCGTTCGTGCGTTCGTTCGTTTGAACGCGCTAATCTCAGGAACTACTAACCCAATTTGAAAAATTATTTTAGCATTAGACAGCCCGTTTATTGAGGAAGGCTGCTGGGCTGCTGCTGGGCACGGGCCTCCCTTCAATACGAGGGGAATCAGGCCATAGTCCACCACGCTGGCCAAGTGCGGATTGGCGGACTGCACATGTCTTTCGAAAACTTGCTAGGCTCTCTCAGACATGCAGGTTTCCTCACGATGTTTTTCTTCACCGTAAGGCAAGTGGTAATCATGTTAGAAATTATTTGCACATGAAAATATCAGACGTGCAAGACCCGGGACCCGGGAGTAAACCTCGCAAGAAATTTTATTTACCTCATCCGCTTTAATCTTATCTACAGATATTTTAGTAAGCATTTCCTTTGATTTAATGGAAAGCGTGATGTTATTGATTTTTGCTACTCTATTCAGAACGTAGACCGCTTCGTCTATTCTATTGTGAGCTAAAAGCCATCTGACTCCTTCGTCCATAAGGTACGTGTAGAATACCTAAAATAATAATTACATTATTAAATATATAATAAACTAGCGTTCACGTACGTTTTCACGGTTAGCTTGTTTATACATAAATAGTAGCTTGCTACGTCTAAAATATTCATTTAATTTAAATTATACAGCGATTTACCCTCGTTTTGCTCGGGTGCGTACGCCGTACGCGGATTTTGTTCAAAATTTCATGGGTTTTAATTATTTTTTGCGGAACCCTGATTCTTTTTCTTAAAATAAAAGTAGATACTCCCTATAGCATCAGCTATTTGCCAGTGAAAGTCCCGTCAAAATCGGTCCAGCCGTTTCGAAGATTAGCCGGAACAAACATACAGACAGACAGACAGACAGACAGACAAAAATTGTAAAAAATTATCTTTTGGTATATGTACCGTGTATACATCCATATGCATTTTTTAAAAAGCGGTTATTTTAATATTACAAACAGACACTCCAATTTTATTTATCTGTATGAGATGTGGCTCTTTAAATAATCTGTTTTACTAGATTAAGGAATTAATTATAATTCAGATAATAGGTTTTTGTTATTAAACTAGCGTGAAAATTGATCGCAAATTCTGAATTATAAAAAATCACATAAATCTACGCAGCCGTCTACAGCGAGTGGCGATATACCGCGCATATATATCTATTTTATTTTGTTTTTTAGGGTTCCATACCTCGAAATAAAAAACGGATTAAGCCCTTAGGAGATCATTCCATTGTTCATCTGTCTGTCTGTCAAGACTTTTTATCTCAAGAACGTGTATCAAGTTGAAATTAATATAGAATACTCAGAGTTGTGAAAAATTAAACTCTAAATCCCACGTAATTAAAAGATACAGCCGTTTATGCCGCACACTCGTAAGGGAATCAAAACGTATATGAAATGAAATGAAATGAAATTTGGCAAGAAGCAATGTTTTATTGCACAAGTAAAGGAAAAAATCCGAAAACCGTTAATTTGTAATTACATCAGTTTTTTTCTTGCGATTATAAACTTATTTTAAAGTTTCATTCGACGGAACCCTTGGTATGCGAGTGAGACTCACACTTGTCCGTTTTTTTTCTTGTAAGCTATTAATAGGGACTTACTACAATTAGAAGTGGTGCATAAATAGCTCTCATCAAATTTCTCCAGTATGGTATCTTCCAAGCAATTAACCCAAAAAGTGCTCCGCCAATACTTCCTAAGATGTCCAAAATACAAGAAAACGCCACTCTGTTCTTCTGACTTACTACTTCTAAAGCTATAAAAACCATTATTCTCTTTAAAATATTGTATTTTTTTTTAATTCTGAAACTAAAAGGAAACAATAAAACTCTTATAGTTTCGTCATATCCCTCGTTATTAAAATATTACAACGCATAAAATTTTGAATCCTTTGTTTGAAGATTTTTTTTTTCTAGAAGTCTTAAGAAATATTTGTAGAACTTGCCTAAAACCAAAGAAGCATTTCCATAACCGAGTGCAGTTTCTATGAACTCCAGTGTAAGAAGCGACCAATAGTCAATGACTACGGATTTTAGGAGACCAGCCGCACCCACTATAAGAGGTGATCCCACGATTATTACTTTCCTTCCGTATCTGTGACAAAAATAAAATAAATGATCCGACCATAATAATGTTCTAAAAATTAAAAGAATATTTTTTTCAAATAAATTTGAGAGATCATAATAATACATCCCAGCTTGTCATATTTGTTTTTATGGAATATGTTTTCATCTAGTACTGTTTAAGATTCCTTTACATTTGAAACTTCGTTAAAAGTACTTATAAGACATTAGATATTTTTTTTATATTTAACTATATACTTTTTATATCTCTCTTTCATTCGGGTGTTAAGTCGGTATCGTCAGCACTATGCCTTCCTTATCTCTTGAATAGTTTATAAAAATAAGTATTTACCTGTCCGATATAATTCCCGAAATAATAAAAGAGACAGCGAGGCCGAGATTGTGAACTGTTCCAATAAGAGTTCTCTTCCAAGGTTGGCAACCCAAGTCAAACTGAAAATATTTTTTTAGACGCAACATTCTTTAAGTTTCTGTTTTAGCTTAATCATCAATTTTTGTACTGCAGCATAATATTATGTTAATAATATAATAATATCCTACCAACTGGATGCTACAGCACTGCGCAAAACATATTATAGTGCACGAGTGTGTGTGTAGATAGATCTCGTGGAACAACAACTCGACAAGACCCTAAGTCGCAAGAGTCGGCCCTGCATCTAATTGTATTAGCTTAACGTGCTCTGCAAAGCAAGCACACCTAACGTGATGGAAGGCGGGATAGCATAACAGTAATTAGTTTGGCCCAACCTGGTACTCGAACCCAAGACCTGACAATCTGCAGCCACTAACTATATTAGTTAGTGATGGCGAAAAGGATTGGCTTGTAATTAAGGTTTGATATCCTTCAGCATTATCCTGTCTATTGAAATATATCTCTTTAGTCGTGTTGCTGTAAGTCAGACAAAATATAATAGAAAATAATAATCAATCAATTTTAATAATACAAAATGTATCTTCAAATGTGCATCAATCATCGTACACATATAATCGTTTCGTCATCGTGAAATAATAATCTTAGTGCAATCAAACACTGTTATCTGATGAAGACGGAACACGAAAAAATTTAGCTTATCCAGCAATAAAATTTGAAAATAAACATTTCTTTTCGTTCATATTTATGGATATTTTAGTAACGAACCTCCGCAACAATGCTGTTATAGTTTTCATAAATAATATCGCTGCAGTGAACTGTTCTGTTTCTATCAAAGGTAGCAGGGCTGCAAGAGGAGTTCCATGTTGACAAGAGCGGATAGCACGAGCTGTTCGATATAGTATAGGAAGCCCATGAAGAGTTGAAACTCACAAGAGTTGACGCGCACTGTGATACATTGCATCTATGAGTTAAAAGTATTACTTAGTAAAAAACTAATAATATAGTGCTCATATAAAACAATGAATATCATTAGAATTAATTAATTATATATTAATGGTATACTTTATGTTGTATCTAATAGTTCTCATATTTCTTAGATAGCGATCTTTACCTGCATATCTTAGAAATTTTATAAATTAGGGCATGACGTTGCTCATATTTCTCCACTAATTACTTCATAATTGTTTCAGTCGATTTTGTTTATTCTGAGTACACAAAAATGTTTAAGAATGTTAAACGGCTATCTAAGCAAGTGTGATTAGCGAAACAAATATATGTTCTGGTAATCACATTTGCTTCGATATCATTCGTTCAACATGTTGGTTTTATATAAGTACGTATACAATATACATAAATCTAAATAGTACAGATCATAAACATATTTTACCTAAAGGGTATTTCAGTAGCTGTGAACACAAAGTTATAGTTGCACATATTCAAGAAGGAGTCTCTAAAGGCCAGCAGCAGAAGAAGAAGCAGCTGATACTTTCCGAAGCTGCCCAATTCACTGAGGATTCCATCCAGGTGAAACTGCTGTTCATTCTTGTCATCTGTTGACTGTACAGTCATCTATAAATCGATCAAATTAAACATACATATAATTATACTAAGGTATTGGCAAAATGCGTTAGGAAAGCTTCAGTTATTTATGGAAATAAAAGGAATTTTAAGACTTCAAGGTTTCGCCATATTTTTATAAGGCTTGCATTTGGTGTTGTATTGTTTTAATATTTGAATCTACGGGCTGGTCAGTGGATAATTGGACTAATTTCTGGCACAGATACGACTCACGTAGTATATTTCAGCTACTTCCATAGAATAATGTCCTATAGTATTCTACGAGTACTATAGGATAATGCAGCTACTATTTATTAGATATTTCTTGTCAAGTCAATATTCTCAGGATTTCAACGAGCGTATATGAAAAAAATTATGATATTGAAAAAAGTAAAAGCTCTTCAGCTTGCAGTCATGATACTTGGTGAATTCCTAATATATTTTATTAACTTTAAAAGTGTTATTTCTACGGAAACCATTTTGGTACATCTCTAACGAGAATAATTACTTTTTATTAAAAAGATTACCGATTCCAAGATCAAAATTACTTAAAATCATCTAAATATTCCATTTTTAGCTGACTAACTTTCATTTATCAACTATTTATTGAAAAAAATAATAAAAAAGGTGAATCTTACTATAGTTTCAGACTTCAGTAATTGGAAATAAAAGCAGATGTTTTAAAAACATTACATAAAATTTTTGTTCTCTTTTCAGCAGAACTTTCTTCCGAATTGGTGGCAGTTTCCTCGTGCACTTACATTTCGTATTGTATGTATTCAGCCCTTAATAATTTCTTAGATTTACGAGAATATTTGACATATTAAAGAAAACTCGAATTCGATGTATTGCTCGTTTCGAATGTATTGCAGCAATCATAGTCACGGGAGAGAATAAGGTTTTAAATGTCTCAATGGCATTATAATAGTTGTTACAGACAGCCTACCCACAAATTAATAAAATGAATTCAAAAAATACAAAAATGGCTCCAAAGTATCTCACAGTATTTCTTAATTTCATTTTTAAACACTTTTATAATTCTAATCACTTTTACTTATTTAATTTTAAAATTAAATATTCAGCCATTTTTCACGTCCCACTGCTTGACGCGGGCCTCCCTTCAATGCGAGGGGGATCTGTCCCATAATCCACCACGCTGGCCAAGTGCGCGTTTCTTTTTTTTTCTTTTTTTATAAAAGTCGTGGTTCTTCATAATTATTTAAATTATAACATTTTATTAATTAATTGACAAAAATTATTCAAATAGGCTATCATCGCTTTATCACTTCGCTCTGGAAACATTCCATTAATAAAATTAACATGTTTAGTTGCTTAATCATTTAACACTTTCAATTTTAAGTAATCTCACTTTTAATTTTTATACTGGAACCGTAAAACTCAATAAGATACTTGGACAAACTGGTGCTATCTAATGGCTACCTCGGTAGTCTGATGGCTAGCATACATGTTCGGCTGCAGATTTTTTATATTAAGAAAGTGACAAAAACCGGCCAGGTGCGAGTCGGACTCGATCACGAAGAATACCGTACCATTATCTATAAAAACGGCAAAAAAATCATGTCTGTTATATGAGAGCCCCCCTTAAATATTTGTATTATTTTAATATTTTTTTTAAAGTGAATAATATAACTCAATATTCTATCTATGGATATTTCAAGCGTCTACCTGTTGCCGTTATCAATATCGAGCAAAAACGACCAAAAAAAATCACGTTTGTTGTATTGAAACCACCTTAAATATTTATTTTATTTAAATTTTTAGTATTTGTTATTATAGCGGCAACAAAAATACATCATATGAGAAAATTTCAACTGTTTAACTATCACGGTTCATGAAATACAGCCTGGTGACAGACGGACAGACAGTCAGACGGACGGACAGCGAAGCCTTAGTAATAGGGTCCCGTTTTACCCTTTGGCTACGAAATCCTAAAAATAGCCCGGAGTTGGGAAGTTGGGCGTGTTATACTCCTTTTTTTATGTTGGGAAATGCATTTACGCATACCACCTGTAGACATACAGGTGGTTATGTGGGACTTACCGGCTAGAAAAGCCAGTACTACCCACTAAAACCCAACAAAACCTCCCCCGTCTTAACGTGTTGAGGGATGCGGGGACACTGGTGGTTCTCTTAACAATTATTTTTTAGAAATTATCCTGGAGTGGTTAATGGGGCGTCGCAGGATCGCCTACGGACTCAACTACGACGCCCCGACGGCAAGTCCCGTTAAAATCGATCTAGCCGTTTCAAAGATTAGCCGGAACAAACAAACAGACACAAAAATTGTAAAAAATGTTTTTTCGGTATACGTACCGTGTATACATCCATATGCATTTAGTAAAAAGTGGTTATTTTAATATTACAAACAGACACTCCAATTTTATTTATCTGTATAGATAAATTGAATTTGTATAAATTATAATTAGAAACCTATTTTTATCAATCATTTACATTCATTTAAATTGAGTATAATTTTATGTATTATACTTATAATCTACATATGTACATATATACAGAGAAAGGCGACACAATTCGGATCATAAATGCCTAACGTTATAAATATTGCGCTATCAAGAAACATGATATACTTTCGTTCACATGTTATTTTACAACACACACACAGACAAAATACTGTAAAGCATAAGTCAGATGTTAATTTTCGCCTCACACAACAAATTGGTAAAAATGAAACAAATGATTCAGATTAAATGTACATGGATAACTCGGCCAATTTTCTGGTACTTCCGTTGAGTTTCAAATATAGCAAATAATTCGTAAACTATATAAAATACTATATTAAAAAGAGAATAATTAAAAATAGTATACAATTATTTCGTTAATCTATACAATATATACATATATATGTACATCTATTCTATATTAAAGAATTAATATTATAATAAAACAGTAACTTAGCGAAATCAACACCAAAAGTACCTTTTACTACAGGAAAATCTTACATTCCCACGGGCGAATACAATAACCAGTTGTATCGAGTCGTTCTTAGAAAACATGTCTAACCCGTAAGAGATACATTAAAACAATGTACTAGAAAATTGTAAGTCCCAATGAGGCCTACAGAAAAATCTTTGTCCTAGGGTTCACTCGCAATAACTACAATAACTATTCGTACCTATCTTTTTGAAACGTACCCAGGGACGCACCCGAGCGAAGTGAGGGTACTTCACTAGTATAAATATAAAAAGTACTTACCTTTGTAATATGCGCCCAGTTTCTAATATATTAGTGAAGTTATTTTAAAGTTTATGTCATTGTTTTTTTTTCACTATAAATATGTCTCCACCTTAGTTTTACTTTCTTTACAACAGAACTAATTTGTCCGCAAGCGTGCGCGCACTCAATGGTAGACAAGTATTAACCACATTGTTGCTACATAATTTTAGGGTTCCACAGTCGAAAACGGAAATGGAACCCTTATAAATTCCCTTATGTAATATGTACATTTTTTATCTTTTTTGGTGATATTTTTTCGCCATTGGGTTCAAAATGGCATCAATTAATTATAAGGAAAAGAAATTTAAGGAACTCAAAAGCAATGAAATCTTCTACTCTAGTCTACTTCTAGTCTACTCACCTCTTTTTTTCTCAACGTACTTTTATGAAAAAAAAAAAGGTTTGACACAGATCAAGTATCTATGTCAAGTTAAGATATATTTTTTTTCGAAGATAAATAATAATAAATAAATAAATAAATAATAAATAATAATAAATAAATAATAATAAGACGCAAGTTCGAATATTATTCAAATTAAGCTGTTATTATATTATATACGAAGATACTTTCATAAATCATTTCAATGTCTTATGTTAATGTTATTTTTAAACTTAACCAGAAGAAAATTAAATTATAATTGCATAAATTCTATTTATTCTTATAGTTCTTGAGGCGTAAGCTCAGCTTTGCATTAGTGTGAGTGATAGCCAAAAGTAAGGTTGGTCAAAAAATCACATAAAAATAAAATCAATATTTTATCAAAAGGAAGTGCTGACATTTTAATATCTTTGACATATCTTTTTCGTTTACGTATTTAAAATATTCGTTCAATTTGCACAAAAATTTTTTCTTGCTGCTTAATGGTTTTCGTTTAGTTAATTTAGTTATAGCAGAAGCCATTTCACTAATGATAATAATAATATAATAATAATAATAATAAATAATATTATACGTTAAGCTGCAAGCGGTACAAGATGTGAAATGCGGAAAGTGCAGGGCAGGGAGATGACACGTACGGGACGCGCCGCGCCTCAGGCCGCGCTTTAAAAACCAGTATAAACCGGATTAAACCATACGCGGGACGCGCAACGCCACAAGCCGTACCTCTCCGTACACTATGCGTGTGCACTCACACAAATGCAAAGCTGAGCTTAAGGCGCGAGGACTATAGTGTATTTAATCTACGTTAAGTAATATTTTAAATAACTGCATCGCTGTATGCTTATATATCCTTTTTATTTAGAAAGACACTAGGTCTTTGTAAATAAAAAGGATATAAAATATAATTACTTCTGATTACTTCTTCGAGATTATGGAGATTGGGACAGCTTACAACTTATAATATTAATATACACTTAATTTATAATTATAATTAAGAGTATCGTTGATTCATTGTCGTTGTAGTCTTCACCAGGAAATGCCACCCTCAACATGCATTCACCTTGCCATGGTGGGGGAGGGGGGGGGGGGGGGGTCACCCGACAATCCAGCCGGGTGCGAAGCCAAAAAATGCACTAAGAGGCGGTCCACCTCGGTTAGCGGTGTGCTATGTGGGTTGCTCTCTAGTCTGCTTCGGCAGGCCTGCCGTCGGGGCGTCGTGGTTCAGTGGGTAAGCGATCCTACGACGCCCCATTAAGACAGAGGAGGTTACATTTGGTTTAAGTGGTTAATACTGACTTTGCCGGTGATTCCCACATCTCGTGCCTAAAAGCATTTCCAACGTTAAAAAAAAGACAGGGAAAGGTTCGATGAAATCAGTTTAACCATATCAGAGATTAGGGTAAAAATATGGGTTGCTTTCGTAAATTCAATATGAAATTACTAGATAAATAAAAATCACCGACACCGACATATACATTTTATTTATGAGTATACATTTATATGTATAAAAGATTATAAAATTTATACTATAACCTATAAATAATAATATGATAAGTATATAATAATAAATTAAGATTCAGCCTTTTTAGTCTTAACGCCGATCATAGACGCCTCTTCCATAGTGTCGGATAGCTTGTGACCGAGAGTTTCAGGAGTGATGAGAACTAAAATACCAGAGAGTAACGCAAATCCTCCAAATAGAGCAAACGGCAGGTTGACCCACACAGCAGCACCCTGCAATATTTCGGATCATATTAAATTCAAAATATTTTTAGTTGACCTGGATTTCAGAATTTTATTTCAAACTAGCGACTCACCGACTTTTAATATTTAGTATAGATTTCTGAGAGACGAGATGTTTTATCGCAGTAAAAAAATATCCTAAATGTTGATCCGGATAACCAGCTATCATCATACCAAATTTCATCAAAATCCCTCCAGTGGTTTTTCCGTGATGCGGTCACAGACAGACAAACAAAAATTCTAAAAACTATAGATTCGGCCTCTGTATCGATAATAATGTCTATTTCAATTAGATTATCAAAAAAATATTTAATGTACAGATTCGGCTTAGTTAGTTTATTATATGTATAGATAAAGATAAAATTTAGCCAAGCTTTACTACTCTACAATATCTGCATAAGAGTGAAATAGTAAATAAAATCTGTTTATTGATATTTATAATAAATAATAAATATGTTGGGACATTAACACACAGCATCATGTAGTTCCATGGTAAGGTACGAGGCTTGTGTTATGGATACCATATATACCAAACCAAGTAGGGTCACTACAAACTGAGCCAAACGTGTCATCGAGTATGTATATATTTGTATTTTAAATACCAAATTTTCTTCTTTTTTTTCGCGTTCTATATCGTTTTACAGGAACCTTAATTCAACAAAGAATAAAATCAAGTAGTAAAATAAACGACGTACGAAAGCAGGGGTGAGTGGGGCAATGATAGATCCAATCCGACCCATCATGGAGGAGAAGGCAAATAGACTGTGCCTGTACTTAGTGGGATAGAGTTCCGCAGTGTACACGTATACAGATGTCATCACCATGGCAATGCTGTATTTGCCAACAAGATAAATCGCCAAAGATGCACTATAATATCCTGTAATACAAAGAAATATATATGTACATATTAAATTTAAGAAAATGAGATGACTTCATAGCCATAGTGTAAAAATACAATTGATATACAGATCTTTTCATGATAATCATGTAAACTTAAATTATAATAACTATTTAACTAAGATTCTATTTTATATATAATAATTAGAACGACTTACCTGCTGGCATAAATATATAGCCAATCTGACAAGCCGCACAAATCCAGAAGGCTCCTGCTAGAACTGGTTTTCTTCCTATCCTCCCCATTAAGAGTACAGCTGTCCAGTAACCTGGTATTTCTGATGCCGAAACAGCTACATAATTCAAATACCGATTTCCTGACATATTCACCGAATTGATTGACATGCCATAGTAAATGAATGTTGTTGTCATCCACCAAATTGGAGACACCATAACTCGAAGTAAAATCGGTTTGTGTTTAAATATTAAGGCTATTAGCCAAGGTTCATTCGCTTTCTGTTCCTTTTCACATGCTTTTTTCCTTTCCTCTTCCAGTATGTTTTCTCTTAACAGCTCCAGAGATTTTTGAGACAGTTTAGTTTTGTTAACACGAGCAACGTCTTTTAGAACAGTTTCTGCTTCTTCGAATCGACCTTTGCTCATATACCATCTTACAGACTCTGACATGATCCAGAAGTAGGAGATTGTGATGAGTTGTGGTAAATATAAAGTAAGCGTAAGCATCTGCCAGTTAGGAACAGCCCATGCGATTAAACCCAACATAATTTGACCGATTGAAAAGAAAGTGTTCATTGTAGCACCTGCTGCGACTCGATATTTAGGACCAATGAGTTCCATCACTGAGGAAAAAAACATATTATATTTAAATTAAAATTTAGACTACATATTTTTACTATTAAGTTTGTGGTTTGTTAAAATTTTCGTAAAGACTGTCAAGTCTAGTGATAATATTTCATATCATCATATCATCGCTATATAATAGTTTACAGAAATGATATTTCTTAAAAGACAAGGCTATGACAGAATTCGAATAAGGAATAATTTGAATCTACCTACTTATACGAGATGGCATTCTACAATCGTTTTCATGTGTAGCTTGTACGTTTACTTTTGTAGACATTTAAAAAGGCTGTTGCTATTCGTACTTAAAATAAGGACGAATAAAAAATAATTATTCATAATTTGTAGGACAAATAATAAATAAAGGAGGCGCTTGCTATTAGTAAAATAAGTGATTTTTAGGTGTAGAAGTTTCTATGTGCAAAAAAATAACCTTAACCTACCGAGCTGAAAACTTATTCTTTTAAATCCCAATGATTTTTTAGTCCGAGAATATTTGTATGTAACAAGTAATTTTTAGTTGCAGGAGTTTCTACATGCAAATAAAAACTTTAACCTACCGAGCTGAGCCGAGCTACTTATTCTACAAACATATTTATTAGTTTCTTCGACGAATAATTATTTTTTATTCGTCCTATTAAAGGACGAATAGACACTCCATTTAAAAAATTATAACAGAGATATCAAATAGAAGTGTTATGTGTGAAATATAATATGTAATTCCCATATGTTGTTAAGATTTTATTCATAAACGACTGTAGTGTGACATCTGCTCCTCAAGATAGCCTGAGTAATAAAACTTTAATCATTAAATTAAAAATAATAATTTCAAAATGTTTTGATAAGATGTGAAAAAGCTAAATTTTATATTATATTGATCACTTCGTTAATATAGAGATTTTATGTTGAGCTTATGATTATTTAATTTATTTAGATATGTGTGTAAATTAATCCTTTTTTCATTTCATTAAATTTTAAAAAAACATGACTTAATTATAAATATATCTCTGATAATATTTTGATTAGAAGGCACGCTTTAGGTGTATGATTATATTTGGAATGTGGGTGAAACATTTTTAATTTAGGCAAATATATAAAATTGTATAATATTTATGAGTTACGCTATTTACCACAACTACTTATATTTAAAGATTACAGAGTGTTTATTCGTCCTTTATAAAATATGTAAATTATAAAGAAGGACAAATAGACTCATAAATAAGTAAGTAGAATAAATAGCTCCAATCAGCTCGGTGGGTTAAGGTTATTTTTTTTCTGCATACAGAAACTCTTGCACCTAAAAATATTTTTTTAGGATTAAAAATTCTTAAACTTCAAAATTGGTGAGATTAGAGAAATTTTCACGTCGGTAGGTTAAAGTTTTTTTTTTTTTGTATATAGAAACTCCTGCACTTAAAAATAACTTATTTTACATTAGAAAATAAAAATAAGTAAATATTATAATATATAATAATACAAACCGGCAATAGACGGACGGAAAATATATTTTTTATTCATCCGAATACCAGACGAATAGCAACAGCCTAAAGATTTATAAAATGATATTCGAGTATATTGAAACTCGGATACCATTACTCGTTAAAACTGAACTTGAAATGTTGATGGTGAAAAGAAGACACTACAAAGAACAAATATAATGGAACAATTTTAGATTAATTAATTAAACATAACGAAATAATTAATACAAATTACTCTTACATAAAATATAGCAGCAGGAAAACCCAGCTGAACCAAAAGTGGCTTCAGCTACCTCCGAAATGAGAAAGCCGACGTAAGTACCGGCAAAGTACCGCATGGCACCTATCCAGGCAGTGTTGAAGGCATTGATACTGAGAGCCGTCCTGCGCCCCCAGCGGTCTGACACGTAGCCCGTGATGGGCAGCGCAGTCAGAGTTCCGAAAGTTCGTATGGACCCGATCAGAGACCGACGCCATTCGTCACACGCTAAGCCGTACTGTAAAGAATATTCATGTTAGATAGAGATAGAAGTTTAATAATATGATCGTGAAATCTATGATGAAAGCGAATAAATAATTTTATTTGAATGAAATAAAAAAGCATAATTATAATTATTATTATTAACATTGTGTCAACCTTGATATTTCTTCCAAATTTTTGTGCCCTGATTATATTATGTACTTAAACATAAAAATTTGGATTTCCAGTTGTTGTCGCCATGGTGTTTTTTCCCTATGGCAACTCTAGTTTGAGTGCGCCCTCTTCAACTTTTACGAAAGAAAAAGGAATGGCGGTAAATACGTTACTTCGTGACATTTCTTTAAGCGTCAGCACGAAAAATATAATTTACTTTGCAATAGCTGCTGGCCCGATGAGGACATTAAACGGTAGTGGTAAACTATAGGTTTGGAGTGTTTTATATAAAATCATATTATTTGTGCCGAGTTAGAAAATATATGTATATAAATTTAATAAAGTTATTGTTCCAATACTTTCATGTAAATTCATATAATTGTTGTTAAATGCGTTGAGATAGTTTATAGATATATTTGACTTATACTGTTTCTTTTGTTACTAATTCTAAAAGAGAATACCAACTTCTTATAGGAATCATCGGAAACGGAAACTCAATAGGATTATTATTGTGATTAAAATAGTCGATTTGATACGGTGTTTTCTTGTTACAGTCCTCTTGCATTTTTTTAAAACTTCCTAAATAAACTCTGATCCGGGTATTTTATCATAGCGTATGACTTGTTATTTTTTTCTATTGTTATGATTTTTTTTTAATAGATACTACCATAATCTTGCTACTTTTAACGTAATATCGAAGTCAATGAACCGCACTTCATTTAATGTCTTTAGTATGCAAATATGACATTATAAATGTAACATACAAAATATTATTATTTTCATACTCATGTCTTTTTTTACAAGTCAAAAGAAAATAGTGTGACTTTGTGCCGAATTTCCATTAGTATCAATTCGACCTAAATGATATGCGCAATATCTACATAATATATGCACCATATTAATATATTAAAGGCAATGTCGCGACTCACTGACTGACTTATCAACGTTCAGTCCAAGCCGATGATGACAGACCAGCACAAAAAACCAACCACAAGTGCACTCTCTATTCCTGTCACTCTCATACTCCGGTGGGATGACTACTCCATACGACCAGAGAGTTAAAGCGCAGGACCGACACCCGTCGGTCACCCAATGGTCAATCTCCAATCCCAATCTCTCCGAGGTACTGGGGTGAAACATCGCCAACTTCTCAACTCCGGGCTATTTCTTATTTTTACTAAACAGACTCACTAACTAAACTTAGCCCGACCCGGGACTCGAACCCAGGATCTCCGAATGTGCAGTCGTACATACTACCCACTACACCACCGAGGCAGTTAAATAATCTATCTATATTATATAAATGGGTATTAATACCACTTTGGTATACATATATTCTTACCTATTCTTATGACATATTCTTCCAAAGAATGTACGTAAAAAATTTATAGGTTTAGATCTAGTAGTTAGTGATGTTCTACGTATATATTATTATACAAATATTATAAGTGCAGAAGTTTATGATTACGTGTATTTTGCTTCGTGGCTTAGCGATTTTATGTGTTTATAATCGAGATAGCTCACATCCGGGTTTAACACATATGCTACTTTGCACACTTGTTATCAACATTTGTATTTATTTAGCAAGCAAAGCCACGAGTGAAAAATAGTTACTAACAGTGTAAATACTAAAACGTACTATAAAATAAATACTATGACACTATTTCGGGTTAAATTACATCTCAGATAATAAGTACATACTTCCTATAGTGTGTTCTTTAATGATACTGTCGCGAAATAGTGTGTAACGTCATTACAGCAAAAATAATTCATTAAAACGTGTCTTTTTAATGATTATTTTGTCTGTAGCATGCTTTATACATCTTAAGACAGTAGTCAAAACATTTCCAGAGAGGCATCGAAATTACTAGAAGTTTTGAATTCAGACAAGAACAGTTCATCGTAAATTGCCTTGTGTAAGAGTGAGAGAGGAACAAAACATTCGAAATTACTAGAAAGGTTTCGAATTTTCGAATACTGAATGTTCTTTGTTTATACATATAAAAAGGCCGGCAGTGAAAAGTGAAAAGTGAAGAAAAGTGAAGTGAAGTTATAGTGAAAGTGTATCCAGTGGTGAAAATTAATGTTCAGTGACTGAGTTTAATCAGAACTGTGTATATACTGCGCGTGTTAGTGAATCTCCATAAGTCACTCTTGTTAAGCAAGAGCAATAAAACATCAATAGTGCAAAAGATGTGCTTTAATTTCTGATCCCCGAACTCATAGAACGTAACAATGCGTACGTCCTTTTTAATTTTATGTAAGTATGTCGTTATGACAAAAAACATCAAAGGCCACGTAACCGAAGGTTGGTTAAGCAGTGATCATGAGATAGATACATACGTATCTCGTAGCATGTTGACTGTTGTTGTCACTTTTTTTTAAATAATCATTATCGATTCAAACAAAAGTAATCTAATCATTTGAATACACATCCGTGAATCGTAGTTTTATTACTCATCATAATACTATATCTAACATACACACACGTACACGTGACGTATTAATCATATTGCAGTGACAATGCAATACATACTGACTCCTGCGACTGACCAGTCAATATTTTAGAAGTAGCTGGTTTTAATCGAAGTATATAAAAAATATAGTATCACTACATATTATAAAACAAAGTCCTCTGCCGCGTCTGTCCCTCTGTCTGTCTGCCTGTTCGCTATAAAATTAAAAACTACTGCACCGATTTTCATGTTACTTTCACCAACAGATCAAGTGATTCTCGAGGAAGGTTTTAGTATATAATTTGTTAAGTTTTTGTATACATTGGCTAAAATATAACGATATTTGTTGGAGGTATCGGAAAAAAATAAGCTGTCTGGGAGCTTTCAACGAAAACACTGCCTGAATTGTGTATCTTATATAGGTCTACAGATAAATCCGCGATGGCATATAAATATCTAAATTGGCAATTATAATGCGGTAATGTAAAAGCTATTTACACAAGCACGATATTAATCTTTATCATCTATACTAATATCATAAATGCGAAAGTAACTCTGTCTGTCTGTCTGTCTGTTACTTTTTCAAGCTTAATCCGCTAAACCGATTTAGATGATATTTGGTATGGAGATAGTTTGAAAACCTGGGAAGGACATAGGATTGTTTTTATTCCGGAAATCATCCCTTAAGGGGGTGAAAAGATCATTTCTCAAGGGATATAATATGTATGTATATATTATTTACATATATATTTTTAAAGTAGGTACTTATTCTATACTAATTGTGAAACCTAGGGAAGAACGCGAGCGAAGCGAGCGTGAGTCGCTAGTATATTATAAATGTGAAAATTTGTATGTGTATATGTTTGTTACTCTTTCACGCTGGAAGGATTCATCTGTTTGTTCATCTCTTACGTCCTACTTTCTCTGAATCTATTGGATGAAACTAAAATTGAGAGATGGTTAAGAGATTGGGTACTCTATATATTCATTAACCCACGTGTAACAGCTGTATAATTAATATTATTATTACTAGTGATCGCCGCGTGGTTCAAAATCAACCATAATTCATTCAGTTATATATTTATTGTCTTGCGTATATTACAATATTAATTTATACTCAATTTGACCACAGACTTTAGCAATAAACAAAAGATTATATATGCATGTGTGTGTCAAATACATGATAGTGTGTGTAATGTTTTTTTATTGATTTAATGAATTTTAATGCGTAATTTAAAAAAAATGAGCATTCTGCACTCCTTCTCTATACAAACTATAAGTGTGGGGAATTTCATACTCCTCCGTCCGCGCAATTTTCGTAAAAAGGGGTATAAAGTTTTTGCTTCACGTATTAATATGTAGAATATTATATTATTAAGTCATACGAAAGCTACGAGTATGTACATCCTAAGGATGTATTTTTTTATACTTCAGTGGTACCTGTACGGGAAACAAAGAAAAATACTTTGTTTAACAGTGCACGTTTTTTATTACCACACTAGCGACTCACGCTCGCTTCGCTCGCGTTCGTCCCTAGGTACATTTTCACAGTTAGCTATGTTTGGGTATATATGAATAGTAGCTTGCTACTCCTAAGATATTCATTTAATTTAAATTATATAGCGATTTACCCTCGTTTTGCTCGGGTGCGTACGCCGTACGCGGATTTTGTTCACAATTTCATGGGTTTTAATATTTTTTTTGCGGAACCCTGATACTTTTTCTAAAATAAAAGTAGCCTAAGTTACTCCCTATAACATCAGCTATCTGCCAGTGAAAGTCCCGTCAAAATCGGTCCAGCGGTTTCAGAGATTAGCCGGAACAAACAGACAGACAGACAGACAGACAGACAAAAATTGTAAAAAATGTTGTTTTGGTATATGTACCGTGTATACTTCCATATATACACATACATACGTGTATATGCATTTAGTAAAAAGCGGTTATTTTAATATTACAAACAGACACTACAATTTTAATTATCTGTATAGATTAACTCAAATGATTGATTTAAAAATGCGTGTAAAGTAAATTAAAATGTTCTTTAAAAAACGAAATACTTAAAACTTTATATGTGAAACTTACTTATTTATGATACTTTTAGTTATTGAAATTTTTAATTGAGTTTTTTTTTCTTCAGTCTTTATAAAATTTTGTAGTGTATTACCGTGCTAAATTCTGGCTTATCTCGGAAACTACACTTTCGATTTTCCTTTGGTTTTTACCAATATAAAGAGGGTTTATCTGTAGGCCATAAATTATGAACATTTTGCGAAAATAAACTACGTATACGGTATGATAATTGAAATAATTTTAAATGCTATTTAAGGTTGCCTATAAAAAAGATATTTCCATGCTTAAAACCCAATTTTCACGTTGGATTCGAACTTAGTGACTTAGCTTTCATATGATTTTGGTCTAATAAAAAAATTGGAAATTAGGTGTTGCTCTTTGGTAGTCATATTTGTGGATCTATATAAAAATAATCAAGTGGAAGACGTATAGCATGTATAAGTGGGAAAAAACTTTGGGTGGCAAACTCGAATGTTAAAATTTCATAAATCAATTATAAGTTTATTTCCGCCCCATATTTAAAATAAGGCATATATCTAATTGTCTGTATGTAATCTATACATATAATAAAATTGTAACTGATCGCTGTCTGTACATGGAAGATATTTAAGAAAAACTATTATTGAAGATCTATATTAACGCAATAGAATCCAAAACAATGATTTTTTTGTCTGTTTGTCGGTTTTTCTGTTTGTCTGTGCGTTTGTGCGCGCTAATCTTAGAAAAAGCTTAACCGATTTGGGTGCTGTTTTAACTAATGTATTGTGGTAAGCTTCACTTAACATTTAGTATTTGTTTTATTTCAATCGGTTCATAAATAAAAAAGTTATGTCAATTTAAAGAACCATCATATAAGTCATATAATATATAAGCTCATTTGCAGGCTGTTGCTCTACAAAATCAAATATAATGTCCTCCTGAATAAAGTTCAATGAGATGTTTATTGTGAGAAAACAAATCTTACTAAAGAGATTAAGTATGACTATATAACTTACATCATAGACAACGGTGTCGGTGTTCTCGTAGACATATGTTTTGCAGTCTTTTATAATGTTCGGATTAAACCACTCCGCCGGGCAGACATCGTTCCTTGCTGTAGCATTCACAGAAACAAATCGCCTGCAGTTGTCAAAGGAGTTGTCGACGGCGGGCACCGCGTTCAAGATCCATGGTGGCCTAAACTCAGCTGTTTCTCGTGTCTCACATTCTTCAATCAAACATCTGAAAGATTCCATTATACATTTTTATCTATTGATTTATTTAATTTTTATTAAGGAAAGGATTATGCAGCCCTTATACCTGGTACTAATACGAGAAGTTGTAAAAACGAATTCACTAGCACCCCAAGCAGCAAAAATTACCACAATAACAGATAGACCTAATATACGTAGTTGAAAAGGACCTATCTGACCAATTTCTTCGACTAAAATTTTATCTAAATTCACGGTATTTTGGTTCTTATTCTCTTCAGTAGCGCCATTTCGATTATCTGTTTCTTCAACGCCCATTTTAAATGTCCGTCCTGTAAGAAGTATTACAACCCTCTGACCTCACGTTACGGTTCGATAGACATAGAGCAAATAGAATGTTTCATTGCAGATAACATGTAGATAGGATATGCGTCAGTAAAATTGATAATACTTATTGTACTTAATTCATTTCAATTTTTGTTGTTTGACTTTTATGCGTCTTATGCGGTTAAATTTACAATCAATAACAACAAACAATCATATTTTTTTAACATCTAGTTATTATTAGGTGTAAATTGTAATAAAAAAATATTGTGTAAAATCTTTTTAAAACGTGTATTGTTTAAAAATGGCGTCATATGTAGGTTTAAACTGTGAGAAGCAGGAGTTCTCGTGAGAGAAATGATAAATTTTACAACAATTCTACTTTGAGCTATTATTACTCAGTAGAGATAAAGTTAAATAAATTAGATTTAATAATGTATTTCTCCGTTTAATATAAACTATAATATCCTTAAACTTTTATTTTAGAGAAATATAATTGATTTTAAAGTAATAAATGTAAGGGAATTTTATTTGAAGTTACATCTCCCAATTCCTAAGTAAGATTATGCGCTCTTAATGTTTTCGTAGATGCGTAGCTACGTGACACGCGTAGATCGGCCTCTACGCGTATCGCGTGAGCTTCACAATAGGGTTGGACTCTACAGGTAACTGAAGTATGCAGTCACAACCGAAGTATATGTAGATATTCAACACTCATTATACCCCACCGTCCAAAATAATAATCATAATTGTCAAGCATGCTCTCTTTCGAAAACTATTCAATAAAAAATAACTTTTCTATCGCAATTACATTCCTCTAACGTTCATATACAAATCTTTCACTGACGCCTCCCCTCCGCTCTTAAGTGCCTCTGCACAGACAACCCTTCAGTGGGATATTAAAAAGAAAAACCATGAGGTAGATAAAAATAGCGCAGGTTAAATTGGAGATATCAAATGTATAGGTTCTCAGTCTTATTATAAATGATATCATACAGACTCGACAATCAATAAGATCAGCTGACTTTTTAATTGATGATTTCCAGAATACTTTAATTGAACCTTTGGAAAAATGATTAAACTGCTAACATTAAAATTTTTCTCTAAAACGAATCAAAATAATTAATTTCTTATTTTAATTTAAATTAAATTTTTAACCTTATCAAATTGTTATTGAAGTATAGATTACACAGTAACTATCAACTACAGCCATCTATTATGTATCCTTTGTTTAAATAAATAATATGATGTTATTACTCTTGGTAATTATTAGGTAAAAAAGAGATAAACCAATCATTGCTTATATCTAAATACCTATTTAATCAAGTGTCATCATTATTAATCTTTTAATTTAAAAGATTAATATAGATAGGATAATTAGACAGAACTAGTGGCCGGCACTCACTTCGCTCAAATCTTTTTTTTTTTTAATAAACGTCGTCATACGTCCAACGTGTACAGGTTGTTCTGTCGATACTCACCGGCTAGAAAAACCAAAAAGAACGTTGCAGGATACTGATTCTTGTCACTAAAATACTCTATGACACACATGACTCCCGGGCGGCTGGTCTACCGAGGTAGACCACAACAACCAGGGAGCTGCTCCCACGGTCCACTCTCCTATCAGAGAAGTACCCATAGCAACTCGCATAGTATACCTCCCCAGACCACCTCCCAAGTTCGCTTCATACCCGGCTAAAATGCCAGACGTGAGTCCCTCCACCACGACAAAGTGATACATCGGATGGGACTTATATACCACGGTGTGCCCATGATGCCAAGAAAAACAACCTTTACCACATATGAACTTTGTGCAGCGTCATTTACTGATAAGATCAAACCTAAAGTGTTATTAAAATGATTAGTACTGATATAAAAAAAAAACATTTTATATGATAATTCAGGCATTCAATTGTTTATGTGCTAAATTTTATCTAATTCAATATTTTACGCGCGACATACCTAGTAGTGAACACGCAAACAAATTTACAAATATTTATAGTATTAGTGGGATTATTTCAATACGTGTAAAATTACTGATAATGATTATCTTCTAATCTAGTAATGCATGTACCTATGAAATGAATCACGGAAGCTTAAATAACTAATTAAGTTGGAAAGATCTTGTCAGCGTAAGATAAGACCAATAAAAAATAATTAAAAGTACAACTGACTAGTATGTATTCAGCCGTTTTTAACGTCCCACTGCTGAGCACGGACCTTCCATCATTCAAATCAAATCAAAATATACTTTATTCAAATAGACTCTTACAAGCACTTTTGAATCGTCAATTTTACATTTTAAATTTAAATTAAATGTCAGTGTAGTCAGTCTGTGAGGAAGCTACCACCGGCTCGGAAGGCAGTTTACGAGGACCTCCAGGCTGGCCAAGTGCGGGTTGGCGGACTTCACATATCTTTCAAAAACATGCTAGGTTCTCTCAGACATGCAGGTTTCCTCACGATATTTTCCTTCACCGTAAGGCAAGAGGTAATTATGTTAGAATGATACGCACATGAAAATATCAGAGGTGCAAGATCCGGGATTTGAACCAGTTTCAGTCGGTTTCCCAAGCAAGCGCATTACCATTGGGCTACTACTACATATACCTACTACTACTACATACCTAGAACATTGAATATACATACTAACTAGCATATACATTGTATGTTCTAGGTTGCAGTCCCTAAACGGTCCAAGTACAGCCATTGGAGTTTTCTGTCAAGGAAATCCCATTAACAGCTCGAAATTAAGAAGTTGGTGATGTTACACCACCTTACCTTAGAGAACACGTAAAATCGTTGGTCGCTCGAGTAGTCTTGCAACAATAATACCTATTATACTACCCAGAACTATTGCTGCAAGATATTCGGCAAGCTATTCACTTCCCTTCTACTTCTTGCACTATAAAATTGCTTATTAATATTACTTGAATAGAAACAGAACAGCTAAAAGGTTTTAATATAATATAAAAAATATTCAAAAGCGGTATTAAGTGATTTAAATAATAATGACAATTGCGAATATTTGTACATATAATTCAAATACAATGTTATCGGAATTTTATTATGATTACATAAATTATCAACAGTTGTAGCCCAGTGATAACGTGGTTGCTTGGGAAACCGAGTGAAATGGGTTCACATCTCGGGCCTCGCACATCAGATATTTTCATGTACGAATCTTTTTCAACATGACATACATTACAGTACAGTAAATCGTGAGGAAATCTGCATGTCTGAAAGAATCTAGCAAGTTTTCGAAAGACATGTGAGGATCAGTATCAGTATTGAAGGGAAGCCTGTGCCCAAAAATGTTTCTTAAATTACGGCAACTTATTTAATTTTATATTAATTCTACGATCGAAAACGTGAAAGGGAAAACATGCCATGTCTCAAAAACTACTTAACATATCTTTTTCAAAATATTTTTTGCGAAAAGTACCTGTAAGCTTTATAAAATAATATAATAGTTCAGTAACTACGGGTCAAGTCTGCTATTGCAATTGTGTGACAATTGTCTATCAATGACATCGTAATTGCTACTTTTTGCAATTTTGGTAGTCTACTAGTTCAATGGTTTTCCGATGGTGTGTCACTGACACTCCAATGATACATTTGCAAACAATTGTTAGTCTTGTACATAATGACAAGTCAATGATCGAATGTTTTGTGTAGGCTGTTAATATTTTGACAGTTCTAATGACCATTGAACTATCATTGAAGTGCAATTGTGCAGTCATTGCATAAAAGCAATGTTTGTTTGATGGTTGGATCACAAAAACAAATATTTCTAAGTTGTGAAGTGTGTGTGTGTGAACCTAAATAAAATGTTTAGACTAAAGTGGAACATTTTAAAATTAGCTAACACGATTGACGCTCAAGAACGCCAGCGTTCGGAGCGAAGAAACCACCGTCGAGCCCGCCGCTTGTTAAGGAGCAATATTGACCCCTTTCAGGATATTTCCGAGGTAGAATTTGTGAAAACATTTCGCCTCGGAAAGGAAACTGTAAGGGGGCTAGTGGAGGAGCTAACTCCACTTATTCCAAGACCACGTCGGAATGATGGAGTATCGGCGGAGACGAAGGTTAGAAAACAACTTCAATTTCATTGCTTATCACTAAAGGCATAACTATAGTCTAAGAATACATGATGTTGATATTAAAGAAATATATACCTACATATTTCTATTACAGATTCTGATAGCTTTAGCATTTTATGCATCTGGATCTTACCAGACCTTAGTTGGGCAGAGTGCCCTACACAATGTCTCACAGAAGACAGTGTCAAGAGCTGTGAGGCAAGTTACGGAAGCACTCAATGCCAAATTTAACAAGTATGTTAAATGGCCCATCAATCGTGATATCAAATCAAATCAAATCTACACCATGCCATAGTGAGAGGTCTTCACAAATACAATCTCACCTCGAAGACATGCAAGGTTCAAACAAAGCAGGCTGCCCGTCAGTTTGTAAATTCTTATTTTGAATGGAGAGCATTCAGAATGCAGCAACATAGAGATTATATGGAGATGAAAAAGGAGCAAAATAGGATAAGAGAAATGGTAGTGCAGACTCAGAGGGAATGGCAAGCTTTAGGTTTAAGAATGTTAGATATATAAGATAAACTAGCTAATAAGTTTTGTGAAGATTAGATTGGTAAATTAGAAAATAATAAAATTATTTATTATTTTTTGTTATGATTAGATTATTTTTTTAAATAACCTTATTAGTTAACTGTTATTTAGTTCAAATTTTCTTACTTCTAGTATGGTAAACTATTAAGATTAAAAATTAAACATTAAAATGGTTCAAATTATTTTATTTAGCTCTTTTTTATTTAACACCCAATTTATATGCATAAGTACTATTCATAGATACATATAGATGATACAATATTTTTTGTGGTAAAGTACAATAAATTGATTGCCACCAAATATTAAAATAAACATATAACATAAAAGGTAATAATTATTGCTGCTGTAATCTTCTTACTAATTGATCCCTTAATACTCTTGCCTCTAATTAAATCAGCAATCATCTTCTCTCTCTCTCTCTCTCTCTCTCTCAGTGATAATCCTCTCATTATGGTCTTGCATGTTAACATGTTCCAAAACTGAAAATTGATTAATTTATTTTATTGAATAAAAATAGCTTTTAGGTATGTTATTGAATATAAAAAAAATTATAGTAAAATCTTTAATTACCTATTAGAATAAATATTTTATAGTTTTCAAACAAACAAAGGTAGGTATAATATGTTTAAACTTATATTAATTTTATGTTCAAAAATAAAAAAGTTTAAACTTACATATCAATATTTTTTGAAATTCCATACATACCCGTGATATCGGGATTTTGACTAACTGCTTGCCTGGCATTTGGAGTGTCAGGAAAGTGAATATATTATTTAACATATTCTTATGTATTAATACTGTGGTTACTTCTTCTCACATGTGGAGGAGCTAACTCCACTTATTCCAAGACCACGTCGGAATGGAATATCGGCGGAGAGGAACAAATTGACTTATCAAATAACATTGACATTTAATGTCAATTCGACAGTTACAGATAAAACTTATTAATTTTGGACGTTTTATTTTTTAGATTGCACTTAAAATTTGTCGTTTTGGCTTTTTATGATAATTTTACATAATGCTTAGTTTTAAAACATAGATTTATCAATTATATAATTTATTATAATTACAAATATAATCGAATCTAGCCTAAAACTCATTTCGGCGAACGCTTTTTGAACTAATGGCAATACCGATTACCTTCCTACTGCAATTCAACTACAATCCAATTACAAGACCATTGATCGACCATTGTAAATTTAGTAGGCTACGAAATTTTGGACCAATGGTAATTGAATTATAATTGCATTGTTCATAGTTGTTGTATAATGACAATTCATGTAAAATAGCGGACTTGACCCCTAGATGACAGATTCATTTAAATTGTCATCGATTTAATTATAATATACTAGCAAAACCCACAGCTTCGCCTGCGATCAAATTACGGAAAAAATAAACTTTTTCGCTACGCATACTTTATTATTTGCAAAAATAAGCTCGTATAACATTTCGTGCTCTTAAAGATATAAGGAAATAAATTTAATTTTAGCGATCGTAACTCAAAATATCCAGTATCTTAAAAGATGTTAAACATATGTAACACATTCTGTAAATAAATGTTCATTTTAGGTATTTAGTACGCTCCACTACCTGTATTTTTTACTCATTTTTCTACTCCATCTTTCCATACTTAGAGGAAGAGAGTACAAAGATACAATCGCATACAATGTTTACAACTTTAGAATCATGTAATATAGCTAATACGGGTTTTATAACTAACATACTAATAGGCTAACATCTGTTATTTTAAAGGCCCAATGCTATTTACACCTGAAGCTTACAGTCTTCCTCCTTCTCCGTCTTTTTTAAGTTACATATATAAAGCGCCATTCTTATTTTGCTGTAGCTTTTTACCCGCGGCAACGCTCGCGTGGACTGAAAAATTTGCTCATTTTTAATTTCCATTGAATTTATA
This sequence comes from Argynnis bischoffii washingtonia, assembly GCA_033884665.1. Classification (NCBI taxonomy): domain Eukaryota; kingdom Metazoa; phylum Arthropoda; class Insecta; order Lepidoptera; family Nymphalidae; genus Argynnis; species Argynnis bischoffii. The sequence goes on from CM066621.1 coordinate 15,889,535, forward strand.
TGTTGTCGTTGAATCTTTAATATTATGTCTAGAGTAAAACTCCAGCAACCACTATAGAAGGTCACTATGATGTTTAATGAATTACTCACAGTCTAATCCCGTTACATAGCTTAGGTGACTTTTCCATCACAGTTGTGCCTACTTTCAGAAGGAGGATATAGATAGCAGGATACTCTCTAGCTAGGTTCTCTCTCTCTCGCTCTAGGTCTATTATAGTGTCACTGCTGTGGCCAGCCGAGAAGTTATACATAATATTCCTTTGGGTTTGGAACAATCTCCGTTCTCTACTTTATATCCCACACAGTAAGTGTGCACTTACGGAGAACTTGAACTTACTCTGTTTAAATATATTCAACAACAACACTTAGGAGCTAAATTTATATAAAATAATGTAAAATACATGTTTATTTAATTGTATTGAAGAGCATTAATACCAAGTTTCAAGCAACTCTGACCATAAATAATTGTTTACCTTTTTACCCTTTTAAGGGATAAATTCCAAAAAATAAATAATACATATATTTCTTATTTTTCATCTTAAAGCTAAATACCACTTTCCGTGCATTTCGCGTTAAGAATGACTGAGTTTAATACAAACTTTTATTCCCTATTTTACTCCCTTATCGGATGAATTTCAAAAAATACTTTCTTAGCGGATGCCTACATTGTATAAAGAATATGTCCTCCAAATTTCACGTTTCTACGACCAGCGGTTTAGGCTGTGCGTTGATCGATCAGTCAGTCAGGACAAAATATTTTATGTATATATAGATGAACGTACTTTAATATTTACTATATTTTATAACTAATATTTTTATGTATTATTAGTGTATTAATATTCGCATACACGATGGGATAAATAATTGCCCTTAGGGTAAAAACTTTCATCCCAAATTAATAGGGAATGAATTTTAGATATTTGTTCTTAATGCTCCTGCTCTTGTACAGGCTAGACCTACCGGTAGAGGATGTGAGTTGTTCGTGTCAGATTTTTTTAAATTACTAATAAAAATTTGAATCAAAATCAAAATCTATATACAATGTTTTATTATAAATATAATATATAATTACTATCTTATGCAGTAACTTTTTTCTTAGAGCTAAGTTGTTCTGCTTCTTCTATGGTGTTAGGTAAGTTAGTGCCAAGTGTTTCGGGCGTGGTGAAAATAAGCAGTCCTGATAAAAGAGCCATTGATCCGAATAGTACTGATGGCAGACTTTCCCAGACTTCGAGGGCCTAAAATAAATTTAATAAAAAAGAAGTTATTAAAAATAAGCTTCTAGAATATCATTATTTATATTATTTAGTCAAGTTATTTTTGTGTCCAAAATCGAATTAACCTTCAAAGCTGGGACTCCAAGACTACCCAATCAGCAGGCGACAACGAGGCAATGAAAATATAATACTCGAGTCTAGTACTCGTACTTACCAGGGCAGGTGTAAGCGGTGCAGTGATAGATCCCAGTCGACCTAACATAGAAGCGAAGGCGAGCAAACTGTGGCGGTATCTGGTAGGGAATAATTCGGCTGTGTACACATATATTGACGTCATCACCATAGCGATGGAGAACTTTCCGATTAAATACACTGTTAGAGACAGTTCCTCATAGCCTGTAAAAAGGGAAAACTTTTTAAAAATTAAATGTACTAACTGAAGTGTTGAAAATTTCATAGCTAATAATATATATAATCGGTATATTATATAAAACAAAGTCGGGTTAGTTGTACCATTTATAACTCAAAAACGCCCCTGATAACAGAATAACTACTAAAAGATCAGGAAAATTCTCAAAAAAAAACAAAATTTCTATGGCTAACGCTGGCTAATAACTATTTATATCTATTTAAAACGTACCTACTACCTAGGTATGAAGCCGCTAGTTATAAATAAGATTAAAAAATGTTTGTCATTTATTTTGAAAACTTATCCCATCATAAATCTAAGCTCGATTGAAGTCGAGCTTAAGTATCGCAAACATAAAAAATAAGTTATGAACATTTTATGTTAATTGGCTCTTGACATCGTGTAAATATTTTATTTTATAGGTATCTTATTATGTAACAAGTTTTGCCTGTCGCTATCTTTCCCATCTGTGTAAACAGTTGATTTAACTCATCTTTTACAAACAAAGTAAGGGTTTGGGTGAAAGTAGAAGGCTATTTTAATAAAACAAAAGAAGAACTGCTTTACCGATTTTAGTGACACTTTCACAAGTGGTTTGTTATTAAAAAAAATACTTTTTTAATTTAAAGTCATTCAAAGTGCAGAAATGATTTTTACCTTTTGGGATAAACGCAAACCCGAACTGGCACGCCGCACAAAGCCAATATCCACCAATCAACACAGGTTTTCTTCCAATTCTGTCCAATAGTAAAATAGCTGTCCAGTATCCAGGAATTTCTACCGCAGCCACGTACACATAGTTCAAAAATCTATTTCCTGACAAATTCACTGCATTTATGGACATTCCGTAGTACACCAAAGTATTAGTTATCCACCAAATAGGTGCAACACAGCATCTAGATAAGATTATTTTTGATCTGAAAACTAATACTACTAGCCAAGTCTCTTTAGGCTTTTCAATAAGTTTTTCAGCTTCTGCCGAATATCGAAGGAGTTGCAAAGACTTTTCTGACAACTCCTTCTTATTTACCTTAGCCACTTTTTTCAAGATCGCTTCAGACTCTTCGTAGCGACCCTTGCTCATGAGCCAACGCACAGATTCTGATAGAATCCAGAAGTAGGAAATGACAAGTAACTGTGGTGCGTACAGCACCTGTGTGAGAGTGCGCCACGGCTGCACTCCCCAAGCGATTAGCCCGAGGAATACTTGTCCAAGTGCAAACATTGTAGACATAGTGGCTCCGACGATTACACGATACTTTGGCCCCACCAACTCTGTTACTGAAAATGTTAATAATAACACGTTTAATCATAAATGTAATAAACATGTAGATATATATTTAATTGTTTTTACGTATGTTAAAAGTGATTCTACAATCAACCCATCTTAATGTACAAAATTCCCATGTTACGATGTAGGTTCGTGATGAATTCCGAAACTACCTATCCGACTTAACGTATTTTTTTTAAATGTGTAATTTGTTCCAACTTAAAAGAAAGGATAGTTTTTATCCCGATTATTTCCTTTTTTTATAACGATTTTCATACGAATGCCACAGCAACGCGTGGCCAGGTTTGCTAATACATTATAAAATAAAATCGTAACGGAAATATAAAAAAGTTGAGTACCTAAAATATAACAAGACGAGTAAGCACCAGCTCCTAAAGTAGATTCAATAACTTCAAGCGCAAGAAACCACTCGTAAGAGTTCACAAAAGACCGCACGAGACCAATCCAAGCAGTGTTGAAGGCGTTGAGAGTGAGAGCGACGCGTCGGCCCCAGTGATCAGAAATATATCCAGTGATGGGGAGAACAAGTAAAGTTCCGATTGTACGGATGGAACCGATCTGTGAACGCTTCCATTCGTCACACGCCATATCAAACTGAAATAAAAAAATCCTAATATTAGTCAAGAAGTTCTTTGTATTATAATATTACGAAGACGACCACTATACATATACAGTAAAAATATTTAATGTTCATAATTTGAAAGGTATAATAATTTCGTCTAACATAAATTAAGTGATGGAAGTGAGGTGAAGTCATTCATTTTACACTTTTATTGTCAGCTTTATAAGTTGTCTGAAGTAAAATCAAGGTCCATATAATTTTGCTATCCAATCTAGCCAAGCCGTCCAGCCCTTTTAGCGTAAAGAAATAACATAAATATACTCAAACAATATTCGCAAGTATAATAGTGGCCTGATTATTCCCCCTACTACGGCAACAAAGGCATCTGACTAATAATTTTAATTATTATTATTATTATCTATTTATTTAATATATTTAAATGAGCAATTCTTGTATATTTATTTATTTATTTATACCGGCGATCTCAGAAACGGCTCTAAGGATTTCGCTGAAATTTGGTATGTGTTTGGTATGTCCGTTGTATTTTTGGGGGCGAAAAATCAATCTTGACTAATCTTATGTCTGGGAAAACGAGTTTTCATGCGGTTTCCTTTCACTTTATTTCACACAAAATATGTTAATAATTTCGCATATCGAGCATAAACGACGTGGTCAAGCGACCAAGGCATAAGATTGACTATCACAGGTGTCCGTGTTCGACTCTCGATCAGATACAAAGTTTTTACTTTAGTTTTTCTTTAAGCCAAATTGAAAAGAAAATTGTACTTCTAACCAAAATTTCCGAGCGAAGCTCGGTTGCCCAGATACTGTAAAACTAAAGTGAGATATTAAAAGAAGTGAGATATTTAACTAGTTTTGATTAAAATTCGTATTATAATTTATCAACAAAATGTTCATAACCTACATCATAAACCACACTGAGAGTATTTTCATACACATATCTCTCACAAGGCACAGTCTGCGATCGGTCGAACCATGCCGCGGGACACACGCCGGTTGCCTCGATCACTTGAGAACTGTTGGGATACCTTTCACACGCTTCAAAGTTGTCTCTACTTGACCCCGGAATAGCATTTAATATCCAACTTGGGGCAAATTCTGGATTTTCACCGTCACATTGTGGAATTAAACATCTGAAAATTAAAGTTATTCGATCAAATATTTATTTCTAGCGACTCACCCACGCTTCGCTCGAGTTCGTCCCTAGTTTTGACGCTTAGTGTGGAAGTACCTGGGCGACCAAGCTTCGCTCGGATTTCTTATTTGTTATATCGTAGTTTTAGATAAGAAAACTAAAAACTTAAATAAATATTAAAAAAAACCTTGATCGCTTGACCACGATGCTTATGCCTAAGTGTAAGAAATTTTCGACCGTATTCTGCGTAGAATAATGTAAAAGAAAATCGCACGAAAACTCGAAAGCACGCGTTTTCCCAGACATGAGACTAATCTAGATGGATTTTTCGCCCCCGAAAGCCCATACATACCAAATTTCAGCAAAATCGTTAGAGCCGTTTTTGAGATCGCTGGTATTAATAAATAAAGATATAAAGATATAAATATACAAGAATTGCTCGTTTAAATATATAAGATACATATAATAAATACTCGTAAACATAGGTATGATGAGTTTTATATATCTTTCTTGAGAAATGATTATTTCCCCATAAAAATTTCGCGTTGCTTAATATTTAACATTAAATAATAGCAACTCTTTTTAACGTCCCACTGCTGGGCACGGACCTCCCTTCAATACGAGGGGAATCAGGCCATAGTCCACCACGCTGGCCATGCGGATGGTTGCGGATGGATGCGGATGGTTAAAAAGGGTTGATACAAATAATAGCAAACTAAATTAATATTTTAACTTTTTTAAATTACATATCAAACAATAATATTGCTTAAATATAAATATTTTTATAGTTTTCTTTATGGTTATACATATTATAATAATAGCAACACTAATTAAGTTCAAAAAAATTGTAATATTTATATTATTATCAGCAAAAATTAATAAATAATCTTGCCATATCTAATTATAATGCTTATTAAAAAAAAAATGTTTAAAATTAAAATCAACAAATATTGTAAGGTATTATTATGCCATTTTTTAATTTTTAAAATTATTTTGTAAAATTTTTAATAGACACTGACTGTAACAAGTATATAATGCCTTTGAGACGTCTGAAACCTTAGTCTCTCCCGTGACCACGATTGCTGTAAAGCATTCGAAACGTCGGGAACCAAAAATCAAAACAAATCCGCGAAATACTCCGAAAAGATTGTTTTATTTAAAATGTCAAATATTCGCATAAATATAAGAAAGCATTAAAAAATTATAAACTTAATTAATTTATAAATGTAATACAAGAATTTTAGTTTTTACAAAAATAAATAATCAATCACCTTTATTCGCTTGTTTATAACTCGGAACACATCAATAATACCAATATGATTATAAATAATCCATATAAGATTACTGAAACTGACGACATTCCGATAGGGATTACTAATCTAAACATATTTTCTTCTAGGATTTTAGTTTAATATACACTTGATAGCTCATGTCGCTATTTGTTAATTCATAAATTCATCGACTTATGTATATTGATCTACAGTGATAAGTATCGTGAAACTACGTATCTTTTATCTATGGGGTAGACAGTAGGACAGAGTGACACCATTCCTCGATCTTTGGTTTTTAGCAAGATCAAAATTATGTATCTATTTCTTTTCATTGTTTCTTACAAACATGGCCTTCCTCAAGCGCGTCTCTTGAAATCTGATAATTCCATTCTCGTGGAAAGATAATATTTTCCTTGTAACATGAGTGAGTATCAGTAAGACGCACTGAATTAAAGTTACAATAAACTTAGTTAAATACTGTAACATTAAATAAACATAAATATTTTTTTATAATAATCTATCAATATTTTCTAGATACTTAATTATAATCAAAATTATACTGCCGTCATAAAAAAGAAGGTCACAACTTCGTCAAAGTTGATTTCGAGATAGAAGTTTTATCTTACTACTACGTCAAAATTACTACTAGTTTTGACGAATTTACGATGAAAATGGTTATGGTATCTCCGGATTCATAAGACTTAGAGCTTTATGAGTAGTCTTACTATCTTACTACTATCGAGTAGCATTTTTTTGCTAATTCTGAATCTGCATTTAAGTCATTTTTGACCAAATTGTTAGTTAGGGCCTTCTTTATTGTGACGGCAGTATAATGGTATTGATGTGTGCATGCGTATGTAATAAATAAGACTTATAGGTCTATCATCAGACCAGTTTATGGTTTCAAATAATTTATTTTCACGTGACGATACGTTTGGCTCAGTTTATAGTGACCCTACTTGCTGTGCCAGCGGTCGCGGGTTCGAGTTCCGCTGGGGGCATTCATTTGTGTGATGAGTACGAATATTTGTACTCCAGTCATGGGTGTTTATATTTATAATATGTATATATTTAAAGTTATATATGTAAGTGGATCAACTATCTGGTATCCATAACACAAGCCTCGTAGCTTATCACGGTAGTTGATGGCGCTATGTGTTAATAGCCGCATCCGAGCGAAACGTGGATAAGTTGTTGATAAAAGTATGTTTAAAAAAGTACAGCCTAAGTTTGAGTTACAGTTAACTATGTAACTGTAGTACGAGGAACGTTCAATAAAAAGTGAGAATGAGTATATTGCCGGTAACTTTTATTTAATGTTATTTTATTTTTCGATATATTCACCTTTTCACATAATACACTTGGAATATCTTTTTTCTAATCTAAAAATTCCTTTCTTAAAAAAACTCTTCATACTGAGCACCTAAAAACCTCCTTCAACCTTGGAAATAAATAGAAATCACAAGAAGCAACACACAACAACAAGGTCGGCCGAATATGGAGGATGCTCAAGTATTTCGAAGCCAGCATCTCGAATTACAGCTATAGCAACGGCGGACCTGTGAGCCCGACCATTATGTTGGTGGACCAAAACAATTTTCAGTAGTTTGTCTCGCCGTTTCTCGCGAATTTCGTAAAGCATTTTTTTTATTTGTTCTGCAAAAAAAGAGCCCGATGCAGTAGTTTCATGAAGGGGTTTTTTTGAAGGGGGGGAATTGAAGGGGTTGGAGATGATGTTATTTTCCAAGTCATAGACTTTAATTTTGTTTCTGGATCGTAATGGTGAAGCGATGTTTATTCCATGGTTATAAACCGAGAACAAGAATGATCACGATCTCGTGAAACAGTTACAAAGAAGCTCGAGAAATGTTCAGTCTGGTGTGTTTTTGTGCATCGGTTAGCATTCTTCCTTGCGCGGATACGTTTTTCATCACCAAGCGTTCGTATAAAATGCTGTGTATACTACCAGTCCAAATCTTTGTTTCTTCGGCTATAAAATGTACCGTGACACGACGATCTACTAAAACAATGTTTTAGACTTTTTTGACCATTTCTTCAGTCACTATTGTCGTGGGGCGACCCGAGCGAGAGTCATTTCTGGTGAATGTTCTACCATTTTTAAATTTGGCGCACCAACATGCAACTGTACAATACGATGAAATATTTGCTTCTAAAGTATCCTGTAAATCTTGATTAACTCATTCCGTAGTGACTTTTTTCACGTAATTCAATTTTTCCATTTTCAACAATACGCTACTACAGATTGTAAAATACTTCCATTTAAAAAAAAACAAAAGACATTCAAAATATTTTCATTTTTAAAATCTAAATAATATTCTAGCTTTACCAGCCAGTATTATCTTTTTTCGGGTCCAAAGAGGTTTGTATCTCATTCTTACTTTATAATGAACCCTTACATATACATATATTGTTCTCATCATCAAGTAGAACATAATTGAGTAATATAACAAATGTGCGTATTAGATTTTTTTTATTTTCATGTCCTACTGAAAGTTCTGACATGGTTCCCTTCATGAAAAATATATATAGTAGAAATCATTTACCTGCTTGGTATCCTGGCGATAGTAAAGATGTACTCTCCAGCGGCAAAAGCTGAAAATATGACAGGTAACGCCGCCAACAACACTGTCAGGATCTGATACCGACCAAACGAACCCACTTCATTTACTAATATACTATCTAGATCTATAAATTTACTCTCATTCTCGCCAGCTTCAACTTTTTGGCTGGACATTTTGAGATATCAGGACTTCTGGTCAGAAGAGCCAGTTCGAGGCGATTGGCACGAGACCCGGACACTCTTTTATCAAACAAATGTTTCCTTGTTTATTACAATCTTTCGATATCAAGTTTTATTGCTAAAAGCGAATAAAATGTACGTATTAGTAATAAAGATATTTTTTTACTTATTAGTTTAAAATTATCTTATCGACTTCGTCCTATCACCTCCTATGCCTTTACCTTCTATTTTCAAATATGCAGCCTTGATGTTGATAATCCGTTTATTACACCTTTGTGGGTATTTCTAAGTTTCCTAGGATTTTTATTGAAATTAGAATATATGTAATTTTGTTTTTGTTCTATTTCATAATTTAGTTACAATATTTATTTTCTTAATAAAACTACTAGTAAGAAGCTATTATCCAAATACATACATATGTTCGCTAATCCCATTTGCTTTTTATTTCCTAACGAGAATATAAAAAAGTTATATATTTTCTTTCTATAACTAGGCACTCACCCTCGCTTCGTTCGTCCTGAGAACGGCAAAGCACTATTTTTTTTTCTAAAGTAAAAGTAAATTAAGTTACTCCTTATAATGTCAGCTATCTGCCAGTGGAAGTCCCGTTAAAATTGGTCCCGCTGTTTCGGAGATAAGCCGGAAAAAAGAGACAGACAGACAAAAATTTTAAAAATTGAGTTTTTCTTATAAGTGCCGTATATAATGTCATATGCATTTAACATTACAAACAGATACTTTAATTTTATTTATCTGTATACATAACTTTTTAGTATCGAAAGTCCTTTGATAAATCCAATATAGTATAATTATATTAAGGTTACCTTGCTAAAAATATTTTTTAATTTCAAAATAACACCATCTTTAAAATAACCGCAAAGGCAATTCGACTACCCTTTAATGTTTGATAAATAAATAAAAATAAATAAATAAAACTATTACCAATGTACAAAATTTTATTACTTTAGAGACATATTTAGACTCATTATATTAAACATTTACCTGCTGATATTACAACTAATAATATTATTTTTTATGTACTTTTGTTATTCTTACAAGTAAATTATTTTTATTTTCTAACAATGCTTAATATTATATTATTGATTAATTTTATTTATTACAATTTACAAGTTCGATGAGTTTTTGTTACTATTTAACGAAGTAGACATAAAACTTCGAGATTATAATTTATAGTTGTTGTTACTATACAAATTATCTCTTATGTCACAACTCACAAATTGTCACAAAATACCCATATGTAGCATACTAGCTATTGCTCACGGCTTCCCTTGACTTTAGCTTAGCTTTAGCTTCAGACTTCAGTACTACGAAAAAAATCCTATCCGCACACCGCACCTATCACTGTCACCTTTGCTCCCTACCCGTACACTTTCCTCGTTTATCCTGCGACTATATTTTTCCTTGCTCAGGATAGAAATTTGTCTAGATAACTCTTACCATCTCAGTAATCTTCTATCGGACAATGGGTATTTCCTTTAAATTTATTCATTTAAACAGATTCAATATTAATATAAACAGCCAATTTGCAATGACATACAGATATATTATTTTGTAAAAATAATTAATAACTGCTATTTGCCTCTTTGGCCTAGTCTCTAGTTTAGAGTTCTTTGTCAAGTCAAATTGGGGTTTTCGATAAATAAATACTCAGGAACAGTCCTGAATAAAGAAGTAGGCCTTGTTCTACCCCTGTGCCCCGGAAAGTCGAGCCTCCAGCCGTCGGTCCTAAGCCTAATCTTGCACCGGTCTTGTTAAATTATCGTCCCACCGGACTTTATGAACTAATAAAGAGTGCACTTGTTTTCCTGCATACTTCTGTTAATATCTCCTACACATATGGCTAATCTCAGTGAGATTGGCCGCCGTAGTGAAATCGGAGAGAAGAGTATTGCTATTATTACTACATATATTAGTAACAAAAAAATCGAAGAAAATTATGCCAAGTTACAAAACATACGTGAAGCACATGGTTGAATTGGTAACTCAAGATCTTGACGTCATGGCTGTCGTCTGGATTATTATTAATTTAACTAGAATCCACATGACAACAGGAAGTGGACATAACATGTCACCGGGCCTATGCTCGATGTCTCTTTAGTTGTATTGAAATCGCAGAACCCAATAATGACAGTGAAAAAGTAGACATTTGATTAGTATTTGCACATACAGTATTTAGTGTTTCAGTAAAATTGACGACATTGGTTGAAAACCAGTCGTCCGACATTATATTATTTCTATGTCATATCAAAGAAATAACGTAGATTATTTTAAATAATGTAACCTTAACCAAAGAAAAATATTTTATAAGCCAAAATTAAAAATTTAGTAGTCTTCAGTGTGGTCCCTGGGCTTAATGATGCCGAGGCGGGTCGCAATAGCGGCGACGTTTGCTCGAACTTCTTCTTGTACGAGATTAAAAGACATAGCTAGTAAAGCAATTCCGAATAATAAGTATAAGGAGCATAGAGCTATGGAGTGAACTGCATCGGCTCCTTCTCCGCTCTGACCCTGAAAGTACATTTTAATTTGTAAGTGTTGTTATAATATTAATAAAGTAAAAGAAACTTGTAGCGAACGTGTTTTATTGAGAGATTTCTACCATAGAATAAAAATTACACAAGTAAGCCTAGTGACGTATCTTGCTTGTAGTGCTGTGCATAAAAAAGGGAAAAAATTACTATAACATCATAAGCTTTAAGCATTACCAAATTAGCTCAATCAATAAAAAACGCATCTACTCTGTCTATATTTAGATGCTCAGATGTACCGAGACCGCGTCAAATCTATACTAATATTATAAAGCTGAGGAGTATGTTTGTTTGTTTGGTTGGTTCAACGCGCTAATCTCAGAAACTACTAATCCGATTTGTTTTGTTTTTTTGCATTAGATAGCCCGTTAACTGAGGAAGGCTATGGGCTATATATCACCCCGGAAAAATGTACGGTTCCCGTGGGATAGATTTGTTTTTGTCTAGGGACGAACCCGAAGCGAAACGAGGGTGAGTCGCTAGTATTTTTATATAAGTAAAACAAAAATGAATCCCGGGCAAGACTTGATCTTCGGCGTAAAGACAGATTTGCATACAAAATGGGGAAAAAAATATTTCCGACGTGACGATACACTAATCATATTTATTTAGATAGAAATAAACCGTGTATATAAAATCATGAAAACAATAAAAATAAATAATTTTGAAACATAGTTATTAAGATAGAATCTGACGAGTAAGTGGATACCAAGTACCAATATATATATGCCTCATCTTTTTACCTGAGCTGGAACGAAATCTCCGAATCCGATAGTGGTGAGTGTAATGAAACAAAAGTAAGCCGCGTCCAGATACGCCCAACCCTCCCATTGCTTGAACAAGAATGTGCCCACGACGATGTAGGAAGCTACGAGGAACACGCACAGCCATATAGGCACCGGTTTTATCTGTAAACACATTCGTAACTTAGTTTATATTAAACACAGTAACTTTTTAAGCACTAGCCTACCCCACGGAAAAAATAAATTAACTTCTTGCCGCAGGCTTCTATTTCACACGAATTAATCGCTTTACCGAGTAGAAGTTGCCCCTGTTCTTTGGAAAGTTTACAGCGTAAAGAAGGATTAATAAACTTATATATTTCCTTACGCATTTATACCAGTAATAATACAATTCAATAGTATTAATACAAGTGTTCTACCGGTTAACAGGAAATCAAACAGAGGAAAAAAAGATACTGAACTGTTTTGTCTTCTCCTATTTATATGTATATACATACTCGCACATAATATGTATATAAAAAAAAACATTCCGTTCGAAGTCGTGGCTGGTTGCAATTGAAAGTACTTTATTTAAAAAATTATAGCACGTGCTTAGATTATCATAATTACTATTTATCTTAGAAATGAGATTTATTGATTAAAATAAATATCTATTGATTGAAGTTAATAGAAATGCACATTTTAATTAAGTACAAGACTTAACACTAAATCCTTCCTCTTACTTTGCTTATTTACTTTCTTTACATTCTTCTTCTTTTCCTTTGCTCGTTCCCACTTTAGGTGGGGTCGGCTCTCCTAATCTTCTTGCGCCAGGATAATCTGTCGAGGCTTGTCGGGTCAGGCAGGTTTTCTTTCGACACAAGTCTCGTCATACTGGACCACCATGTCGACGGGGGTCGTCCTCTGCCTCTCTTTTTCTCCGGCAGGTTTAGAGCTCTCTTGACAACGTACTCCTCATCTCTACGCATTACGTGGCCATACCACCTCAGACGACTTTCGGTAAGCTTTTCGGCTATCGGTGCCACCTTGAAGCTACCACGGATGTATTCGTTTCTCACTTTGTCTAATCGCGTAACTCCTCCGGCCCATCTGAGCATTTTCATTTCGGCTGTATGTAGTTTTTGCACGTTCGTTTCTTTGACAGGCCAACACTCAGCCCCGTACAACAGCGCCGGCCTAACTGCCATCTTATACACTTTTCCCTTAGTACGGACGGGCATATGTGTATCGCACAGTACTCCAGTCAGCGATCGCCACTTTTGCCAGCCTACGTTGACTCTATGAATCACGTCCTCTTCTATGTTACCATCCTCGGTTATAAGAGATCCTAGGTACTTGAAACGTGTCACCTTTGGTACCTGTAGGGTGTCAGGGTAGTGGATTGTAGACGTGTGGTTACTGTTGTTGAATTTGCATTGTAGGTACTCTGTTTTGGATCGACTGACTTTGAGACCGGAGGCTTCAAGGGCGTTGACCCATCTGTGCAGGGTGTCTTGAAGTTCGTTTGCTGTGTTAGCGATTAGAACTATGTCGTCAGCATATAGGAGGTTCATTGGGAGTGGAGCCTGAATATCCTTTGTAATTAGGTCCATAACTAAATTAAAAAGTAACGGGCTAAGCGCTGAGCCCTGGTGAACGCCTACTCCCACTTCAAAAGCTTTACTAAAGCCTGCTGGAGTTTTGACTTTGGTGGAGACATTTCGGTACATATCTTTTATTAACTCCACGTAGATTTCAGGTAGGTGTTGTGATCTGAGTGCCCTCCAAACAAGTTCCCGTGGTACTCGGTCGAACGCCTTCTCGAGGTCAATGAATATTAGATGTAGGTCTTCCTTGTTTAGGCGGTATTTATCCATTACAACTCGGACTGCCTGTATTGCGTCAGTGGTAGATTTTGAGGGTGTGAATCCGAACTGGTTTGGTGTTATTTACTTTCTTTACATTATACAGACATAATTATAATTAGTCTTTAACTTATTCATGTAATATATGATGATATAAAATAGATTCTTCTTTGTAGGGTTGACAAATAAAGAAGTTAAAATTTAAATCAGACGAAAATATTATAAAATCAATAATATTTTTTGTGGTCAATAAAAAATAACATTCTGTTATTACGTTCAGACTAGATTTTACAATTATTAGTCAAACTATGAATCTTTGTTAAAAAAATTAATATCTCTTACTTCTTCTTTAACAGGCCCCATAATTTGCACGGCGTAGATGTCGGACTGACGCGAGCCCCACGCTGAGGATGAGAAAGACGATTAACAAATAGTAAGACAAACAACACGATAACAAAACCCTTTTGAACTCTTTGAGGCATCTCAAGGAACATCAAGGGAAATCACAGATAAAGCTCTAACAAGCAGTGCTATTGTGTTAGATTTTATGTAACTCCACAGCTGAATCGCAAACATATTTCTTACAAAACTTCTGATATACTACATATAAAAAAGATTGTTTTTTAAGATATATTTAGCAGAAAGATCTGTGTCTTGTTATTATTTTGTTGCAACACACTCGTGTCATAGTAAGAGGCTTTTGATAATTTCTCTATCTATGACATTCTTTAGTTTCAGGGCGACGGATATGAAATGCCCTTTCTCTATTATTAGTAGTTTGCTTTCCCATACAAACTTTCATCCCCATTTTCATCCTCTTAAAGGATGATTTCCGATATAAAACTATTTTATGTCTTTCCCAGGGTCCCTAACTATCTTCTTACCAAATTTTATCGAAATCGTTTAAAAAAAAACTTTCCTCTTTATAATATTAGTATAGAGCTTCTATTGTAAATTCAAAAGATTGGATATCCAAAAATAACTAACTAATATACGAATATGTATTAAAATAGTAATATTTGCATGAAAATTATATTCGCAGACGCTATGTAAAGTACACATAAAATGTTTTATTCATATTTCTTCTTAATCATTGAGGATTGATTATTTAAGAATACTTTTAAATCATTGCTGGCGACCGGCCTGAATTTGTCTGGTGTAATTAAACAAATAGGAACATGCGACTAAAATAACTCCTTGTTATATTTAAGCTTTTCAAATTACTTATCGCATAATATATGTATCTGACGCGTAACATCTTTCAATATTCGAACGAACAACTTTATAACAAACCACTAAGATTTCATCTCTTTCAAATAAATACGTTATAAATTTAAAAAAATATGTCACAAACACAGCAAGACAACTTACAAGCAGATAGACAAATATACTATAAACATTTTCATGCATATATGTATAATAATTAAGTATTTACCTGCGGGACGTCCGCGCCGTAGCGGGGGCGCTTCGTCACTCCAATCGTCTCTATCTGGAGATGGAGTCTAGATAGACGTGCCAAATGTTATATTTATTTATTTATTTATTAGGATCCACTAGAGAAAATTACATTAAAACATTTTTAAATTAAAAACACAATGTAACTTAGTCCTAAATGCATTAAGAGGATTGTGAAGTGCCGATACGCGGCGCGAGTAGGTTTTTAGAAAAATGCTATCTGTTTCATACCGCTTAGCCTCCCTCCGGGCGTAAACAACACAAATACAACATACGCAAATTCTCACGCATACTATGATAGCAGCAGCCGGTGACGCGCGGGCGATCGCGGGGGGCGGCGCGGTGGCGGCGCGACTCGGCGCAAGAGCGTTCATTCGAAATTCGAAGTAAACTTTTCAAATTGAATTAGTCAGTTCCAGAGATTAGCGCATTTAATCAATCAAACAAACAAACAAACTCTGCCTCTTTGTAATATTATTGTATAGATGTTGTAATTGAGAATTTTTAATTTTACCACTTGACTAGTAATAATATTAGTCCATTCATCAATTAAAAAAGTACTAGATACACAATCCCATGCAAAAATAACTGTCACCTATTGTTTAGAACATAGATAATTCTAATTGAAATAAATATACTATAATGTAAATTCAACCTTAAATCCAAGGCTTAAAGTTGTTTTCGCAAAGCTATGTATAAAAAGCAAAAAATTTTACGACCTTTCGAGGCTTCGTACAACAAAACAAATTCTACCTTACACGCATGTCAGAATTACAAAGTGTAAAAAAAATCCAACAAATAGAAAGGAATCAACTAGCCCGGTCGCATTAGCTCAAAAAAGAGGCAAACATTGCAAAAATTTTAACAGCAATTTTCTTTCGGCATTCTTTTAATAAATAAATTTAGATTTTTGGGGTACCAGACCCATTGCGTCATTAGCCTTCTTGAAATTAAGGGTTGATTTTTGTTTATTGAATAACTCGTTTATTTTTAATTTTACACGAAAAATAGTAATTACAAAAGTTGCTTGAAATTAAATTTCCTACAGTTTTGGTTCTTATCACTTTTTCCTACGATCGATATTTTTGGATTTATACCCGAAAAGAGGGGGCGATTTTTTGTTTACTGAACAACTCGTATCTTTTTTTAAAATTATAATGAACAAAGTTGTTTAAAATTAAATTTCCTATAATTGTGGTCCTTATCAATTATTTCGTAGGATCGATATTTTTTTAATATATACCTGACATAAGGAGGGGGTACAATTTTATCATTATATTATCACGTTTATTTTCCATTTTACGCGAAAAATTGTAATAAATAAAGTTGTTTAAAATCAAATTTCCTACAATTTTGGTTCTTATCAAAAATTTTTTGTAGAATCGATATTTTTTTAATTAGTTCAAGTTGTTTTTTTAATCGACTTCTAAAAAAGAAGGTGGTTCTCAATTTGACTATATGCTTTTTTGTATGTATGTCCGTTCATATCTTCGCCAGCTGTGAACCGACTTCAATGATTCTTTTTTGTTTGATAGTATATGTCCGATAATTGATTCCGCATATATTTTATTAATATTGGTAGAATAGTTTAGTTTTTAAAGGAAAATAACTGACAAAAATATGTTATCCAAGTAAATGAAAAACTTTTTTTTTGTTTTTCTATGGCTTTTTGGGTGATTCTTTGAAAATGTGCATATTACGCGGCCTTCCTCAAAAAACTACTTAGTGAGATATAAAATTGTATTTTTTTTTATTTCACGTAAAACATAGTTTCAGCACTATATACAGATATACATAACATATTCCTATCTCATCACCATACTGTGTCCTAATTTCTAAATTTTTGCAGTTCTTGTTCGAAAAGTTGTAAATAAACCCTAAAGATCGTAATTTTTTGTAGTAATTTAAGTAGAAGAAGCTAAGAAGAAAATTTTACTTGGAGAAGCAATGAGGAATATCTTACAAAAAAACTATAAAAAAAATAGAAAGTAAAAAGAAAATTAAGTGATGCTGTCATTGGTGATAAGCTGTTTTTTAAAAATCGCAAGATTTTGTTTGAAATTAATAATTTCCGAGTGGGAGATAATATGAAGTACAACAACAACCAAAAAATTTTATTTTAACCGTTTTACTTTTATTGTTACCGTTTCTTAATAGATTTCAACGATAAAAAGTAGGCACTAAAAAATAAAACACTTTTTTCAAAAACTACGAAGTAAAAAGTAACTTTGATTTTGGAAATCGGTGGCAAAACAAAACAACAAACAGAACCAAAGCCGATGACTTTTTAATTTTAAGTCCTTATGGGTTCTAAAAAAAAAAGACTCAATAAAGTTATTCTCAGACATTTTTTTCATGATAGTTATTATTTGTGTAGGTTAATATAATCCCGATTGATGAACCTTTCAGTATCGATCGATATATCGATATTATTTTCTCCTCCCTAGGCGATGATAATGTCGATAACACCTTCAACATCACTACAATATGCCCCCGCCCCCGACCCGTATGGTGCGATAGAGAGAGTTGCAAGTCTTAGAGGCAAATACCTACATTTCTATTTTGAAATATTGTTTCGGGCGATAACGTTTTCACCCCCCTAAACATTTACGAAATGAGACAATTTTGGTATCATTCGATTCAGTACACCTTAATCTAGGTCTGTACGTTTTTATTTTTTTGTAATTCAGCTTAGTTTAATAAAAAAAAAATAAAAAAGCTCGAGCAAGTTTTTAAGTCAAAAATTTAGATATTTAGATGCTAATAACTTCTATCGTACGCAATATTTCTTTAAAATAAAAACGTACGGACCTAGATTTTCATTATATCTACAACATTTCCAAAAATTATGAAAATTGGACTATGTTTATGGGGGGAAAAACGTTATCGCTTTTTGTATGAAAATTTACAGCTTCACAATCCTCTTAACTTTTGAAGTGGATACAGCATACATTAATTTTAATTCACAAATTGAAATATCAATATATTAAAAAATAAATAAAAGTACTATTTTATCATTACCTATAAAATTAATATTAACAAAAAACACATTAAAGTTTTTTAATAATTTGTAATCGCTAGAGTTCAATAAATATTTATAAAAAAATATATTTAAAAATGTTATAATATAATCTGTATATCTAAATAATGACTACGACCATATTTTTTCAAGATCACTTTGGAACATTAATAATTACGGAAAATCATTTTGCGTTGCTAATACATACCATTATAGATTTTGCCCGCGGCTTCGCTCGCAGTAAGTGCGGCGGGAATCAAATATAGAGATAGCACTCCTTGAGAATGATATGATCGATATAAAAATTACTATTTTTTCCATTTATATCAAATCAGTTTAAGAACTAAAGTTCCGCTGAGTATTTTTTACTAGTTTTTCTTTTGATTGAGGCATTTTCCAGAACTGATAGTAGAAATTTGATAAACAATAAGTGTATTTCTGTAATACCAAAATTGAACAAAGCATTCTAAATTTGAACCTATGCTAACCTCACCTGAATCATACAAAGAGTGTAAATAATGTTATATACCATAGTTTCACTTACATATCCATGTGGCCCTCGCGCGGCATCTTCCACAGTGTGCAGCCTGCGCAGGCGCCTTGGACGCTCCACATACCCGCGCTCTCCCACCTCCCCCGCGCCCCCTGCGCGCCTCTCGTACCCACAGACCGCACTGCGCGCGCGTCTACCGCGCCTCCGGTCCAAGCATTCCTCTATGTCCCTCTCGTAATACTCTGATCTTCCACGGTTGTACCTGTCAAAATAGTTTTGAGGTCATGCCATTTAATATTACATAATTATATAGAACCTTTATCTATACTGGAGTCTTACATGAAGATACTGAAGCAAATTGATAAGAATGCTACTTCAGGATTATTTGTTAATGTTCAATAAATTTAATTATTTTTTTCTTTACAAGAGTTCATATTAAGGAACTTTGTTAATGACTGACAAAAATATAAATCACCTTCTGTCATAGCCTGCTCTTCTCCTTCTTGGGATGTCAAACTCAAAGTCATCGTCTTCAGGATCGTAGCCGCGATCTCTCGGTATATAGTCTTCCCGCTCCCTCAATCGACGCTCTCTCTCCTCCAAAGCTTTCCTTTCTTTATAGTTCTCGTAGTCGACGTCATGTAAGTCATGCATTTCATAGATTTCTTTGCTTTCGTCGAAATCGAAATGCCTTTGGTCGTCAAAATCTCGACGCGGTCCGTAATCTGACATGGGTCTAGATGGTCTAGGTAAGGATTTGCTTCTCATTTCTGGTTTAGATGAATACTTGGTCTGGTAGTTGTCCAGATCTTTGAGCGCCGCCTGCAAGTCTTGTAATGGCAATGATATTTTTGGAAATTCTTCTGTAATAATACACAGAATATTTAGTAACAAGTGTTATATTACTAAATTTATTATTTATGTATTACATAAAAGAATTTATGTATTATATAAAAAAACAACAATGTATTGTCTATTTTTACCTTCATCTTCATCGTAAATATCTCTTCCGTACTTTTCATATCGCACCGGAGAATGATCATCTCTTTCAAATTCTCTTGGTCCTGAAATCAATTACGTCAAATTTTAACTTTTTATGGAGATATATTTACCAGTATTCTTACAAGTAATGACATACACGTAAAAGGATTGCTTTGCTTTAATACTTATTTAATACGTGGCATTTTCTTTCTGAACTAGTGATAGAATCACTGACGTTTATTAGATCATTTCGTAAATGTAATAAGTGAAATATTATTTGGAAGACTAAATTTTTAGACTGACAGACTAAATATATAGCTTACCAAATGACCTTGAGGATGTAGGTGGTTGCGAACGCGTGCGTGGAGCGGAGACTGCTATAGGAGGTGGCCGCCCGCGACGAGGACGAGCTGTGTTATATCCACTATCACGATACCTAAATCAATTTTAAAATTTTACGTTATTCGCAGCTTAGTAATCATATTAAAGTACAGTACTGCTCGAAAATATTGTCAAACATTCGCTAAATTTGCCAAGTTTTTGTTTTACGACATTTGTCATTCTAGCAATGGTACAACCACAAATCCAGCATCATGTTGCCAAAAATTCCTTACTCAGTCAATGATCTCCACATATACCTAATAGTGATGTGATTATGTTAAAAAGAACTCAATTGGTGATCACCAATAAAGTAAGTAAATCGCCTTTGAATTATATTTTGTAGCAATGGCTTTTTAGGATTGTCTCGTGTGCGTCTTCTATTATATTTTACATTTAACATAAAATACTTTTCATTCAGTTAGCAAATGGGCGAAGGAGAAATCCTTATATCGAATTATAGACTTACAAGATTCTCAATACTATCAGAACCACCAATTATAATGATTGTTGTTTCCAACACGACTGTAATAGAAAATGTGAAATACTATTTAAATTAATATTTAAATTAATGCAAAGCAATGCAATTATAATCCATAAACCATTTAATATTATTGTCGTAAAATAATATTATTTAGATAGTTATTAACAAACGCACATCATGATTTTAAAACTTTGACGAATAATATACTCGTACAAACCTGCAGTCAGTATCTGATTGCGATCTTTCAAGCGGTTTTCGGCGGCGAGTTGAACTTCGCATGCTTCCTGGCCGCGCTGACCTCCTATATGAAAGAAATAAAATAGTCATATTGTCTTAGATTTGCTATATATTACAAAAAATAACTATTCTTATTAAATTATATAAAATGTATTCTTATTATTAAATAAAATACGGCCTGCCTGACTTTACCACAGCAAAAGTCCAATCATCAAGTCCATCAATTTACCCAGATTTGATTCAGACAAATGTGACGTTGGGTACCGCCACCAGTATCATCAAAATTTTTTTACTGAAATGTTTTATCAAATTGACCATTTACCTTTTAGAACGATGTCTTGGTTTAGGAGGTCTTGTACACACGTAGCAACATACACGCCAGTACAAAAACCTATAAAACGTTAATGAAATCAAAACATGTACTTATAATAATGTGTGATAAAAAATTTCATACAATAGTAAAATGAAACCCCTTATTAATTATATATAGCAAAAGCACTTGATTAAAAAATGTAGAGCTACCTATATGATTATAATTTTATCGACTAAAATGTATTAAATAGTATTAAAAATTAATCTTATTTATTTCCAATGCGTTAATAACAATTTCGATACTTCTAAAATAATACTTACAATTATTTTTACCAAGTATACTCGTAAAGTTAATAATGAATTTAGTTTTTACTATCTATACAGCATTTGTATCATTTTCATGTTCTGTCAGTACGTAGTTGGTAATTGATAGATGCGTAAACAAATAATGTAGTATCATTATACCTAAACGATGAAGCCATGACGTCACCGATGTTGGAAAGGCAAAGCAGCATAAGAGGGATTCCAAGGATTGCGTAAAATATCGTGACGACTTTGCCTGTCTGAGTCTTCGGAGCAATGTGTCCATACCCTGGAATATATAATTATATATTTACATGCATACGCATACTTTACGTATTTTTACACTAAAATAAATAAACGTTTTGTTTGCTCACATGTATGGGACATTATTAGACTCTGTATAACTACTGGATTGATTCTAAGAGTTATTTTACCTACTAAGATACACTATCCTTGAGAGCTCTGTAATATCTAAACTAATAATTAGAGGAAATGTAACATATTTTATAAGATGAAATCGTAAATTTAATTAAAATTTTTAAATTATTAAATTAATAATAATTTAATTAACTATTAAATTAATAATAATTTAATTAATTATTAAATTAATAATAATTAATTAATTAATTAATTATTTCTACATTTCTTTACATTTTATCTGTCTCTAATCGTAAGGCCTAGCTGTACAAAAGCGAGGTCAAAAGAACTCTGTTATAATAAACTCGTAAAAAGTTTTTACATTGCATGAAAGCCATATTACATAAGAGTGATTGTGACGTAAATTTGTAGGACACTTTGCGAGAGTGTAGAGCTATTTCGATGATCTGTATAACAGCATCGGTGGTTCAGTGGTAGAATGCTCGCCTGCCACGCGGGCGGCCCGGGTTCGATTCCCGGCCGATGCAATCTCTTTTTACTTTTTTTTGCTTTTAATTAAATCTATACAGGTAAATAAAATTGAAATGTCTGTTTGTAATGTTAAAATAACAGCTTTTTACTAAATGCATATAAAATTATATACGGTACTTATAAGATAAACAATTTTTAACATTTTTGTCTGTTTGTTCTGGCTAACCTCCGAAACGGCCGAACCGATGACGGGACTATCACTGGCAGATAGCTGATGTTATAAGGAGTAACGAAGACTATTTTTATTTAAAAAAAAAGAATAAGGGTTCCGCTAAAAACAATTAAAACGTACCTAAAGCGAAGCACCGGAAGCACCCAAGCGATGCGCGGGTAATTCGCTAGCATTATAATAAGTTAAATTATAACCTAACTACAACATAACGTCGATATCAAATATAATGTTTTCTAACGCCCTTATTATATGTACTAAGCGACTGTTTTATATTTTACATGACATAATATATTTCTACTATATTGTATTATTAATTTGTATTGATGGAGGGAGGGAAAAACTAATGGTGAGTCATCACCCTACAACGCATATTCTTTATCAAGCATGCAAAATGTAGGTTTCAATAAATTAAGAAATGATATAAAATTTAAGCTATAATTATTATCTGATATAAGTTTATAATATCATTCAATTTCCGACACATGTAACGGATACCGACAAGGTCACCGATAATAATTGACACAAAACACCAAAAAAATATAATTTTTGTAGGACCAATTTGAAATATAAGCATAAAAACCTTAACGGTAGAGTCGATATTTGTAGAGCACTTACAATATTGTCAAAATACTATAATAATAGGTAAGGACATTTACTATATTAGCCTTCATATTACTAATAATGATAGATCTTTTCGATGGGGTTTTTCTAAACAGCATTCGTGATTTGATTGAAGTCAAGGAGAGTGAGATTATTTAATAATGTTTTAATTTTAATAAATCATCTTATTTCTGTAATGATGAAGAATTCATGATATGAAATTAGTTAAAGTACATAAGAAATCATGTTGTTTTAACTTCAATTCAATATAACATTATTGTTGCAAACTTTTGTTAGTGAGTGTGTGTTTTTTACTTTATCACGCTTTAATGGATCTACGGATGTGGGTAAAATCCCGAAGAAAGTATAGAGGAGCATGATTTAGAATTTTTGTTGTACGCTTTAAGTATTTATTTAGAACTCAGCGACTCATCCTCGCTCCGCTCAGGTTCGTCCGTACTTACGTTTTAACGTTTAGTATAGATTTCTCAGAAATGAGATATTTTCCCGCAGTAAAAAGTATTCATTATGTAGACCCGGATAACTAGCTATGATTATACCAAATTTTATCAAAATCCCTCCAGTGGTTTTTTCGTAACACAGTCACAGAGAGACAGACAGATAGTCAAAATTTCTAAAAACTATAGACGAGGTGTGATGTATATTTTTATTTAGTAAGTTATAAAAGATGATATATAGATTGGTACGTAACAAAAATATAGATAGATATATATAATAGATTCTATAGAAAATAGATAGATAGAATAGATTCTATAGAAAATCTGGCCACAATTTTGTGTATAATTTCCTTAAGACGAAGACAGTAACGATAGTTTTATTCCAATAAAATAATTTTAAATGTAATCGTAGAAATTTTTGTAAGAAGAACTAGATTTTTCAAAATTTTATATTCATTAAGTCATTCTCACGCAACTAAAACGTTAAAAGGTTTATTTGAAAAGAAACTTCAGAATGTGGGTCACTTGCATTGCAGAGACCTTAGGGCTTCCCCAACCAGTAATAACCTGAGTTTGGTGCAAGCGGCCTTCGGTTCACTGACTGTCGAGTTTTGAAACACTTGCTTACTATATACAAATATATATTTGAAGATAGAAAATTATCGTTAAATATATTTTAATATTTGTAGTGTTTTTCAAATTTTGCTGAACGTAGTTTAATTATAATTACTAAAACGACCCTTACATAAAAATACGTATGTATGTTTATAAAAAAACATCCTCTCAAAATAGTAGGAAAACATTTTTCAGTAGTTATAAAAAAATAAGTTTGACGCTCTTTCCTTTGTAGATAATAAAAAATAAATATTGTAATTATATTATTATGCTAATTCATCTCACTTCCCTTGTGCAAACTTCGAGGCATAGTTAATCACTCTTCCCAATACTCATCATCATCTCCCTGCCCATTTCCCAATCACTTGGGGTCAGCGCAGTACATCTTCCGTAGTGCAGGTAGGATTTGGCAAAAGTTTTACGATCGACCACCTGCCTGACATCAACCCTCCTTAGGAATGCTAGTATTTATTGCGGAAAGGACCCGATGACCAGCACTGATCACTCTATCTAATACTCAGCTTTGCTTTGTCTATATAAGAAGTAATACTTATAATTAATTTATCCTGTACTGGAGTCGAACCTGTGCACTCAGTACATATCATAATAAGCTAACATGACATCTATTACTTAACATAAAAATAATCGATGAGTCATTAGGATAAAGATGTATGAATAAATCAACTATGTGTAAATATATAAAAAAACAACATTTTTCAATATGTTTCCAAGATATTTAGTAACCTACTCTACATACATACTCTATTAACGAATTATTGGTTCTTCATATGTGAAGGGCGATTCACTTACCGTTTTCGATAGAAGCAACTTGGCAATTATTAAGCAACTAGCGACTCACGCTCGCTTCGCTCGCGGTCATCCCTAGGTACGTTTTCACTGTTATTTTATATATATATATATATATATATATATATATATATATATATTATTATAGGACATAGGATAGTTTTTAATGGTGTTTAAAAGTGCGATGAAAGTTCGTATCGGGAATCATTTCTCAAGTAAGGGATGTATATATTTCTTTTTTTATTTGTACAGTAGGTACTTACTTTTCTATACCTATGTATGTACAATGTACATAATTATAGTTTATTCTAACCGTGAAAACGTAGTGAGCGTGAGCGTGAGAGCGAAGTGAGCGTGAGTCGCTAGTATCTATATAAACGTACCTAGCGAAGCGAGGTGAGAAGAGAGGCGCTAGTATTGAATAGTTTTTAGTTTTAAGAACCATAGTTAAATAATAATTTAGCAAAATGCTCGTAAACCGCAAGAGAACCGCAAGAGAGCACGTACCTGCATGTATTCAACTTTGGCCTAAAACAAAGTTGAGACATATTATCTTTATACGATAACAACAATGGGTATATAGTATAATGGGTATATAATAGCGATGTAGATAAATTAAATCTTTGAAGCATTTCTCAGATGACTAAAAAAATTAGAGTACTCTTAATTCTTCATGTCATTAATTTCAGTCAAATCTCACTTCAAATACAAATTATACGTCAAAATAACTTCAATATAATATATAATTATCTTATATATTTAAACGAGCAATTCTTGTATATTTATATCTTTATATATTTATTTCTTTATTTATACCAGCGATCTCGGAAACGGCTTTAACGATTTCGCTGAAATTTGGTATGCGGGGGCTTTCGGGGGCGAAAAATTGATTTAGATTAGTCTCATGTCTGGAAAAACGCGTGTTTTCGAGTTTTCATGCGGTTTTCTTTTGCATTATTCTGCCCCAGAATATGGTCGATAATTTCTTACACTCGGATGTAAGCATCGTGGTCAAGCGGTCAAAGCGCAAGTTAGACAACACATATGCCCGGAATCGAGTCTCGGTCGGAATACAAAGTTTTTACTTTTGTGTTTTTTTTTTGTAATAATTCAAGTTTTTAGTATTTTTTAATCTAAAAAATACGATATAACAAAAAAGAACTCCGAGCGAAGCTCGGTCGCCCAGGTACTAATTAATTTAATAATCTATTTTAAATCTATACAAATCTTCGATCAAAATAATATTAAAAAATAACACAGTACAGTGTAATAATCTCGAAAATATCATAACTCGTCTACGTGAGATCTTTTGATGAAGTCGGTTAATTTAAAGGATAACATATAACAGCGTGCAAGCAAACTCGAATAATTGATCTAGTTTACAATATAAAGCGTAATAAAAAGCTTGCCTCATAGATTTCTTATTCGACTACAGTTGCATCGGCCGAGTAGAGCCGCCTGAAGCCTGCTCACAGCTCAGTTGCACAACAACCGCGACTCCAGCGGCCGCGCCGAGACCGATAAGACATTGTTAATTATTGTTAACATTTAATTATTATATGTTATGTGCATCGTGGGTGACTTGAAAATATGTATATAGGTATGTATGTTTTTAATTTTATTTATATATATTTTTAATTATTAATTAAATACATAATATAATTATTATTATCTATAATTATTTACTATTATTACATATATTTAAAGTATTGGTTTAAAATAATAATTAATAGAAATCCATAGAAATTATACCAACATTGTATCTTTTATGGAATATAAACATCAATTATCCGTAGGTCTAAAATAATATAATCACTCCATAATAATTTTAATAAACAACAAAATTTGCGTTGATGAAAATCAAACTTGCGACCTTCATATACTTACCTAAAATATAATTTATTAAGTTATTTTCGTACATTTTTATCCAAACTTAAGGAAACTGCCTTGACCGACTTCTAAAAATCATAAACTTTGACTTATTCTGACATCTCATATTAAACTCGTTGTCAAGGTTTTTAACTGCATAATTATGTCCTAAGGTTTGTTGTTGCGAAATCTCCGCCCGCCCACGGGGCACTGGTCATACATGTTACCTGCCACGGTACATGTCTACTTATGTACATAGAATTCACCCGATTAGAGCGTTTCTTCATATTATAATAATAATTTAGTTATTTTAGATTATTTAAATCATATATATATATATATATATATATATATATATATATATATATATATATATATATATATATATATATATATATATATATATATATATATATATATATATATATATATGATTTAAATATATATATATGAATATATATATATAAATATATATATATATATATATATATATATATATATATATATAAAACAAAGTTGGGTCAGCTACACCATTTATAACTCAAGAACGGCTGGACCGATTTCTATTATCTTTGTTTTGTTGGATTTGTCTCAGCCCGGAATACAAAATAACTATTAAAACATTAGAAAAATTCACGAAAAAAAAATTATGGCTAAAACTGGCTAATAACTACTTAGGTATTTAAATAAAACTATCTTTTCGGATTTTTTCGCGGATTTATTTTGATTTTTGTTTCCCGACGTTTCGATTGCTTTACAGCAATCATGGTCACGGGAGAGACTAAGGTGTTAGATGTCTCAATGGCATTATACAGTTGTTACAGACAGCCTACCTACTATTTTACAAAAATGATTTTAAAAATTCAAAAATGGCATCAAAGTACCTTACAATATTGGTTGATTTTAATTCTAAGTTAACAATAGTGTTGCTTAATATTTTAACTTTAAATAATAACAATCTAAATTAATATTAAACTTCTTTTTTAAACTACATATAAAACAATTATATTGCTTAAATAAATAATTGATATTTTAAAAAATGTTTAATAATCTTTATGGTTACAGATAATATAATAATAGCAACACTAAATAAGATTAGTAATTAATAAAGAAAATTGTAATATTTATTATACTAGCAAAAATTAAGTAAATAATATTGCTATATTTAATTATAATACTTATTAAAAACTTAAACTTTAAAATGTTTAGAATTAAAATCAACCAATATTGTAAGGTACTTTGATGCCATTTTTGAATTTTTAAAATCATTTTTGTAAAATAGTAGGTAGGCTGTCTGTAACAACTGTATAATGCCATTGAGACATCTAACACCTTAGTCTCTCCCGTGACCATGATTGCTGTAAAGCAATCGAAACGTCGGGAAACAAAAATCAAAATAAATCCGCGAAAAAATCCGAAAAGATAGTTTTATTTAAATGTCAAATATTCGCGTAAATCTAAGAAAGTATTAACTACTTAGGTATATGTATTTAAAACGTACCTAGGGACGAACCCGAGCAAAGCGGAGGTGAGTCGCTAGTTACTTATAAAAAGTTTCGTAAAACAAGAATAAAAAAGAAATTGAATAGCTATAGCAGAGGTAAAGATTTGATTTATATTATTCTTTATACACTCTCGACACACCCTTATTATTTTTGAAGAAGCAAAACTTAATTTTTATATGAACTAGTAGAGTAAATAGTGTAATTAAAAAAAGTGACGCAAAAATTTTACTATGAAGTGACGTGGACCTGTTTGCTTTCATTTAGTTCAGTAATCAAATTTTGTAATACAATTTTTATGAACAAAGTCATATAATTATGTTGGACTACAACTACGTTATTATTAAAGATTTATTGAATAAAATTTACTTACTTTAGTAGTTGGTCCTAAACTAAAAAAATAATGTCTCAGTTTTAATATAAAATAAGATTTTCGTGTATTTTACGTACGTATTTGTTTATCAGTTACAAATATTCCTAAGAAACAACCACTTCAATTTCCTTACTTATTTATATCTATACATATAACAAAATTCTAACCGAGTCGAATCTGTATATAAAATATTTTTTGGAAAATCTTATTGAAATAGTCATTATTATCGATACAGAGGCCAAAGTAGTTTTTAGAATTTTTGTCTGTGTGTCTGTCTAAGAACGCATCACGAGAAAATCACTGAATAGATTTTGATGAAATTTGGTATGATGATAGCTGGTTATCCGGGTCAACATATAGGATACTTTTTACTGCTGAAAAATATCTCATCTCTTAGAAATCTATACTAACCGCTAACACGTACATAGGGGCGAAACCGAGCGGAGTGAGGGTGAATCGCTAGTCAAAATATAAAAAAAAAAACAAACTATAATTGTAACGTAACTTTTTTATAAATACTTCGCACTGTAGCAACGTTTTAGACTTGCACAATTTTCAATATATTTCCCCTTCTCTATCACCCGACTTTAAGCCTTTTGACCGCGTAATACAGAAAACATTGTACAGACCTAGACCTACTAAAATATTGCGCGCACTCGTCACAGGTACTCAAATTAACAAACAAATAAATATACTAATTATTTTAATTCGTTTATATATTTGTATTTAATAATAACCCTCCCTAACAGTTTTAATATAAGTAAAGAAATTATTACTCGGGTAATATATAAGGATATAATTAATTAGCTGCCTTATAGTAACCTATGTTCTACTCCAGGTCATAATCAATCTGCGTATTAAATTTCATCCACATCCAAAGCTGTTCCAGCGTGAAAGAGTAACAAACAAACAAACAAACAAACTTCCGCATATAATAATCTGATAATATATTGAAAATGTTATTAACAAGATCGATTAGTCATCAATGAGTAAGACTTAGCAAGTTGCGTTCAGTAACTATAACATCTAATTGTAGGGCATCTGTTATTGTTTTGCTTGAGACAATGCAGTGACGTCACACGCGACGCCGGACAGACAGACTCACGTGCTCGCGTGGTGTGGGGCATTAAGATAATCTTCCACCTTCATGATAAGCATCTATAACGATAGTTTACCCATACTTTAGTGTTAGTTACTGTTCATCCATTATTTGATCGACTTTTGATCGACTCAATTTTATTGTTTATTTGTGTGTATGTTCCGCGTTACAGTAGTTTCATAATAAGATAAGAAAATACCCACATTTAATAGTGAAATAAGTAATTTTAAGTCAATTCATAATTTTTGGTACCTTATTGGTGACTGTCCGCTAACAGGCAAGATCTATTATCTCAGTAGGCATGGGTTCGAGTATCACGTGATGTGTCTAATTAAATAACTGCATGCATAATTAAAAAAAAACAGCATAATGAAGTTGAACCGATTACTTTAAGTTTAGCATAATAATATGTATGTTTAACTTATTATTATTAGATGTTTTGGTTTTGAACTACACAGATATTTAAAAGACATAAGAGCGGAGTTAAAAAAAAACAATCAAGATATGAGCTTTCTTAGTTTACTTTAGTACACCAAAGTAAACGAAGAATGTGAGGAAAAAGATTAAGGATTAAATAAGTATAATATATTCCATAAATATTACTACTATTTTCGAGAAATTTATCTTGAAAAGAATTTTATATGATGATAATATAATATACATAATATTAAGTTTTTTTTTTATTTTATTTAAGTATTTTATGTTTAATAACACAAAATATTTTGTATCTGTAGACAGATTTCTTCTATGGCTGTTAGTGGCGAGGTGCGCGTGCGCAGAGCGGTGGAGCTGGCCGGACGCAGGCCCCGCGGACTCAGTTAGCGACGAAAGTGTGCGGATTGACACCAAAGTGCGTTTCATCGACTCAGACTCACAGCAAAAAAACAGTAAAAGGTATTCAATTACAATCCTTTCTAATAATAATGTCCGTTCATAAAAATGTTCTTCCCGAATAGGTCACGGTGGCCAATGTCACTAGACCTGCGATAGAAATATTATATGAGCAAGTGTATATGCAAATATATGTGCAGGCAAGTGACACTTTCTATTTCTCACTCTCATTCTCTATTTATATAAATCTCATCTTCCGATGGGACGGACAGTTGACAAAACCGGTAAAAGAGACGCAGGACTGAAATACGTTCTTTGCCTTGGCATGGGGAGGTACACAACGCCAACTTCCAACTCCGGACTTATGCTAAATATCTCTTGACGGAAAAATCCACAGTAAACATGACACAAGCTGGCGAAGTATTAGCAGTGTATTAATTCGGATTTATCTTATACATAGTCTTATATATACTATACAAACAGGAGCTACTAATACTACTTCCTTAATTTATATTCTTTTAAGTAAACCGTAATTTCATCAAAACTAATATCGCTTTCAATACCTAGTTGTAGCGGAATTTGATAATTAACTTAACCCAATAAATAAATATTACGTATTGTTGCGTGCACGTATGCAATGTTGTAGTGGTGAGATCTTGGAAATTAATTTAGGTAAAGATCATATTATATTAAGGCAGTGGTAGCCCAGTGGTAACGCGCTCGCTTGGGAAACCGAGTGAAGTGGGTTCAAATCTCGGGTCCCGCACCTCTGATATTTTTAAGTGCGAATTATGTCCAACATGATTACCATTTATCTTAACGGTGAAAGAAAATATCGTGAGGAAACCTGCATGTCTAAGAGAACCTAGCAAGTTTTCAAAAGACATGTGAAGTCCGCCAACCCGCACTTGGCCAGCGTGGTGGATTATGGCCTGATTCCCCTCGTACTGAAGGTGAAGTGAAGTGAAGGGTGAATACATACAAATATCATATTATAATACTATTCTAGGTATAACTAACTAGCTGATCTAACATTGTCCTGTCCAAATTTTAATAAAGTGTTCGATCTCCACGTTAATACCTATAAAATAATATGGATAAAAACACTTTCAGTTAACATTATGCATGCAAAATATTTCATTTTACTTTTAACTTAGCAAATTAAGAAGTGCAGAAATTTGTCTCTGGTATTTTTTTTTATTATGTAGATGTCACTTAAAAAGGCCGGGCGGTATTTATAAGATTCTAACGACTCAACCTCGCTCCGCTCGGGTTCGTCCCTAGTTACGTTTTAACGTTTAGAATAGATTTCTCAGAGATGAGATATTTTCTCGCAATATAAATTATCCTATATGTTGACCCGGATAACCAGCTATCATCATACTAAATTTCATAAAAATCTGTCCAGTGGTTTTCTCGTGATGCGTTTCCAGACATACAGACAGACAAAAATTCTAAAAACTATAGATACAGCTTCTATATCGATAATAATGACAAAAATTATTAAAACTGGCTCTACTTCTATCACATACTAAGTTTCAAACCCAACTATGTACTTTTAACATTCCTTCTTAAACCAATTTATAGGGCGATATTCATAAAATGATAATACAACTAAGTTACCTACGAAAAACTATATAATAACTTTTGAAACGTCAAAAAACTGAGTCTCTTTCGTGACCATGATTGATACGTGAAAATCCGCGAAAAAATCCATTTTTTTTAATGTCAAATAAAATAAATTCCGTGTATCTAAGAAACGGTACGTTTGGCTCAGTTTGTAGAGACCCTACTTTCTGCGCCAGAGGTCGCGGGTTCGAGTCCTGTTGGGGGCATTCATTTGTGTGATAAGCACGAATGTTTGTACTCTAGTCATGGATGTTTATATTTATAATATGTATGTATTTAAAATTATATATGTGTATCAACTATCTAGTATCCATAACACAGGCTTCATGGCTTACCATGAAATTAGGGTGTGTGTTAATGTCGCAACATATTTATTTATATTTATTTGTTTAAGAAAGTATTATAATTTAATTACAAAAATGACGAAGAGATGAAGCAAAATATAATGCTTCTAGAGCCGGAGGTTTCGTCTGTGCGCTGTCTGTCAGTGAGTCAGTGAAGAAATTCAAGATTATAATTAACTAAATAACATGCAGTGCGCAACTCTGACCCCGTTTCAGTTTTGATATATGTACATATTCATTTTAGTGTTAATTAAAAAAAAATAACAAAATCGTTATGACCTTATATATCATTCTAGTTAAGATGCAACAGTTGAAGGTCACTCGAGCAATTAACCACTTGAATGGACCGATGCAAAATTAGTATGTAGTACACCGGCGCGTTCCGGTCGGGCGGGCGCGGCGCCTTGGCCGACATCGCATCCCTATCACATGTATTGTTTTCTTATTACATTACACAGTACACTATCCCACAATCGCCATTTATGAAATAGATACTGTTTACGTCACTAACTAACTCACATTCAAATTGCGAGTTATGAAACTATTTGTCTACATTCTACCATCAGCTATTGTGTTTTCAAAGTATTGTCCTTGTATTTACTAAAACTTTTGTCGAAAATAAGATGTATATCTTTATCGATAGTGTAGGAACTGTGGGTTAATATTAGTACTTAATCATTTTGTTAACATAGCTGAAGCAAACAGCTATAGTATATATTATCCTATATCAAAGAAGAACGTATTCTGCAACTGCAATTGTGATATAAATAGAGTGCAGATTGATTACATTTAGGGGTTTCTGAGGTTGTTTCTGAGTTATGAACTTACGCAAGAAGAAGGAGGTATCAATGGCCGAGCCAACACGGAACTACGTGTGGTGTAAATGTATTATGAGTAATTATTGCTAATAATAAGTATAACAATATTTAGTAAGTCGCAAGTTTGCTTGATAATTAGTTTGATATAATTCTAGCAATCGTTTGCATACGGCTTTACCCACATTTGTAATTTTAAAAAGTCATCAATCACTAAATATATAGCAAGAAACCTATTACATGACTATAACCAAAACCTGTATATTCGGCTTCTTAATTGTCCAAATATCTCCAAAACAAAAACAATATGCAAAGTTAAATAAATTACAAAAATTAAAAACCCCGAACTGCGTAAAAAGCGAACTAAAAAGAAGAAAACAAGTTAACAAAAAAACCATAGTATAATGCACTTGAAGACATACATACGTACTTGTTTCGAATCTTGCCACATGTATGTATATATGTTATAGCCTATAACACTTGCGTTATTAAGACAAATCTAACGACATATTAATCATTAAATTCGCTTAAGCAGATTCATAATTAAGAGGGAACAAGGAGACTGATCCTTTATATATATATATATATATATATATATATATATATATATATATATATATATATATATATATATAACCCTTCTTAGGGCTTCTTAGGGCAGTCGGGTAATGTCTTACTTGAGCCTCTTATTTAGTACAAATCTTTTACCGCGATGTTTCGCTATTCGTTCTAATTTATTGAACTATGTTGCTAAAAGTTTCGAGCGCTGATCGTAATAATGTATAGATTGGCCCACATTATATTATATAAACACTCGCGCAAATGCTTACAATACTTACTGGTATTTCAACAGTAGACCGTCAAATGTATTGCTTCCGTATTCAACTTTTGTAATCTTAATTAAATAGTTAATATCTTAATAATACATCGAACTGCCAATTGCTAATAATAAAAAAAATTGGGCAAGTGCGAGTCCGATCAGTGCTCTAAAGGTTTCGCAACATGAATTATTGAATGAAATTAATGAATGATTAATATATGCTATATTTTTCATAAGTGATTTGTTTCGTCAAAATTGAAATAATTAATTCCATATTAAAATACCCATTTAAAATATTCTTTGGATTCATTGGTACTTGTAAATAATCTGGTTTTTGCCCTTTGGTTAAAGGATTCCTTTTATTTAATACTAATATTTAATACTAGTATTAAATAAAAAAGTTGTCAAACTTAACCTCCAAACTAAAAGTTCGTCAATATCCTCATCGCAATCGTAATTCTAAAACCTTACCACTTACCTGTGCATACCAAGGGCTAACACTTTCGGGGAATATAAAAAACCATAATTTTATTAAATTAAATTTATCGATACCACAGTAACCTTTTTTATAAGGCTCATACATTTAATTCTTTAGTTTCGTGGCTTCGATCAGTACCTTTGGGTACGATTTAGATCGCCAATGTCGCGTAGAATGGAAAAAAACGTTATATATACAGAATGACCGGTAAAAATAAACTATGAATAAAGGACTGATTTCCATTTGCCGTTGTGAGATGACACGATTCTAGTTCTATTTATATATATTTTTTTTCTTTCTCTTCTATGACCTTCTGAACAAATAAAATAAATTTTACCTGTATTAATTTTTATTTTTCATCGCTATTGAGGTCCTCTATCGTTTTTTTTTTATAAAAAAATTGTAAGCAGAATTATTTTTGGATTTTCTTTGGTTTAGTTTAAAAATATTTGGTTAGTATTAATAATATTTGTTACTAACCGATGTATGTCCCAATAAATCATTGAGAGTCAAATTTATTATTAATAATAAAAAATACTCATAAAAAAATATATTTATTACTACTAATTTTATCAAAATTATTATATTTATATGTTGATTTGTTTTAATTTAACTGCGATATCTACTACAGTGTAAAGAAGTTTTACTTCAACCGCGCAAAGGTTACACGTACTCATTTTTTTTCACTTTATTACAGAGATAGTAATATACAAGCAGACGAGATTCCCTTCGAAGAGGCAACGGATACGCAGGGCTTCTACAACCAGCCGCCGGGCGCAGGGCGCTTCCCCGTGCGCGTCGAGCAAGGCTACGACAGTGGCATACGTATAAATGGACAAACAGTCTTTCTGAATGATCAAAATAGGTATAATTTTTATTTATTATTAGATTTTCATGTACTTGCTGAGTAGGCTACATCAGCTAGTAACATGAATCACGTGTTCCGTTACATTTTTTAAAGGCATTTGTGACTGACGCACTTGAAAAATAGTTACTTTGTGTGGAAAACTCCTCAAGAAAAGTGTGCGTTGTGAAAACCACTCTATTTCATATTATTATCTGATCGGTAAAAAGGCATCGGAAATTTAATATTCATTATTTATCTTTTACCAAAACATACGAGTACATGAATAATTCATCACATCACAATTTAAGTTAAAAATTAATATATATTCTTTATTGCACTTAAAAGTAAATATAGTGATTTAAATACAATTATTGTATGCAAAGGTGGACTTATCTCTAGAAGAGATCTCTTCCAGCCAACCTATGGTAGTGAGAAATAGTGTTACAAAGCAGGCTACAGTCAATTAATAAGAAATATATAATAGGTATACATATTATAATTATTGCTGTATTGTTGTTATTCCTAGGGACGGAGCGCTGGACTCGCTGCAGCACTGCAAATGCGTGTCCCGCCCAGACTGCCAAGTACAGACTGATTATAATGTAAGTACAAGTATGTATTAGCTTTATTTAATAAAATAGCAACTCACCCTCGCTTCGATCGGGTTCGTCTCTAGGTGGCTCTTTAAGTCGACATAACTTTATTATTTAATAACCAATTGAAATAAAACAAATATTCAATGTTAAGTGAAGTTTACCACAATACATTAGTGAAAATGCACCTTAATTGGTTAAGCCATTTCAGAGATAAGCGTACACAAACGCACATACTAACAGACAAAAATTATAAAAAATATTCTATTGCTTTCATTAAGACCCCCAATAATATTTTTTCCCAAACATCTTCCATGTACAGACAGCGATCAGTTACACTTTTATTATACGTATAGATGTTATATTTAGCTTTTTTAAATGTTATTTATTATTGAGGTACAAGAAAGCACTTTCTAAAATTATGACTTAATTTGTGATACTTTTTGGACAATATGAAAATAGTTAAATATATGTAATTATAATAATATTTATAATAATTTGAAATAATTTATAAGTTTTTTTTTTTATGTACTGTGTTTTCCAGAACGCATGCGGATCCAACCAATATCTATGCTGTTACAATCAACCCAGACAACAAAACAAGTATCCTTCAGGTACGCGTTTAACAATAAATTATAAAATATTGAATTCGCTCACATTGTAAGAAACCTAATAAATAAATAAATCCCTTATACATAATTCAGACAAAGATAAAAAATAGACTTTTCGTGTTGTGTTCGTCCTTTTCCGATAATTCTAAATGAAACACAAATATGCCTATCCCAAAGGGGTTACATCACGTCATAATAAATCTTAATGTTAACAACATAATATTGTATTTCAGAATATTTCAACGAAGTCGAAGGTCATCCAGTGCTATATCCCAATCAAGCCAACAATGCGGGACCTTTCCATCCGCCCAACAGTAACAACGGATTATTTAGACCAAATCACGAGACTTACGATAATCGAGATCAGGCAATACTCGTCGGCCCTGGCGGCCCCTCTGGCAACATCGGCCCGCAAAAAAATCAAGTATTAGTCGGCCCCGGTGGCCCCACCGGAGTGGTTGGCCCTGAAAGACCTGCTTTTGTAGACTCTCAAGGACAAAATAAAAATCACGGCCAAAAAAATATTTTAGTTGGTCCAGAGGGTCCCACTGGAGAGATAGGCCCTAGCGAAAGTGCACAAAGAGGAGTGCTCGTCGGACCGGGAGGTCCCACAGGAATTATTGGTCCAGCGTTCAACCGGCCAGTTTTAGTTGGTCCTGGTGGCCCAACTGGCATAATAGGACCGCGCCGTCCAGGTGTTCTAGTCGGACCCGGTGGACCCACAGGAATAATAGGGCCCTCAAGATTTAACCGTCCCTCACAAAACCCGGGGGTGCTAGTGGGCCCAGGTGGTCCCACGGGAATAATAGGTCCAGGAAGGCAAATTCTCGTCGGTCCAGGAGGCCCAACAGGTCAGATTGGCCCCAGAAACTACTACTATTAAGTGTTGTACTGTGATAACTAATAAACTAATTTACTGTCGGTAATTAATGTCCGCAGCGGGCGTGTTTACGCGCCGAGTGCTCGTTGCGATTAGTTTAGTGTAAATATTTTGGTACGAATAGATCTAACGAACGAGTTCTGTGCTAACACCGCGCTTTAAACTGCGGCTTGTACCCACTTGTATACATAGCTGTAGATAAATGTGAATCTGTTTGAATATATGTAATTATGTACATACACAATTTATATTAAAGTACTATTTATACAATTCTCATACAATTACAGGGTGCTCGCGTCGCAAAAAGAATCCAAATGAATTCAAAGCAAAAAAAAATAATACTAAAAAAGAACGAGGCTGCTTACACTAGCTTTTTTTACCCAAATTTTAAATAAAATTAAAAAAAAATACATTTTTTATATACATATATTTATAAATATTGAATATAATCTTATCCAAAATATGAAAATATATTTTTGATAGCACTGTCCGAGTGTCCTCGACATCGAGCCACTGGCCTCAATAGCGAACGTGGATATAAAAAATTGACGTATAGATATTGCTCGCTGGCGCGCCGCCAGCGCCGCCGGCCGTCTTTGATATATCGCAATGCATGAATAACTCAAACTACATTTTTAACTTCACTATGGCGTTTAACGTCAAACACTGAATAATTAACGATTTTAGTTTAATTTTAGAATATTTTATTATTTTAGAAAATATTTGATTTAAATAAAGTTGTGTTTAAAGTACCAATGCAGTATTTATACACTTGCAGCATCCCTGTACCATAAATAATTGCCTTTCACAAATTCCAATAATTTGTAGAATACGTAATCGAAATCGACACCACTAAAAAGGTTTTTCAAACTTCGTGGGAGAGAAAATCTAAGATATATATTATATGTATATCTTATAATATAGTTAAAAAGCGTTTATAATGGTAAAAAAGAAAGCATTTGGGTGGACTCCTAAAGTCCACCCGATCCCATAGTTTTGTTCAACTTTTCTCTTTATTCGCAATATTGTTTAATTCTGTAATTGTACACGCACGAATCCAATATCCATATACAAAATCTCAAATAAAATAAAATAACAACAAAACATAAAAATAACTCCAAAAAAGGCACGGACAACAACATAGAGCAAAATTGCAGAGAAATAGTTTTTTTTGCTATTTAAAAAAAAGTTTCAATAAAATTATTAATAAAGTACATTTAGAAAATATAGGTTTTTTTCAAAGTATTAATATTGTAGGGGTATGATTAAATTACTCTGTAGATTGTTACAAACAAATATAGATTAATATGTACATAGATGCTACGAAAACGAATAATTCCAGACTTATAAATGCTACAATATATTATATGTGTTTAAAACTACGTATATTATAATTAATATTACAAATTAAATGTTATTTTTGTGCCTTTTGATATTTAAAGGCAATGTTGAGTTTCTTATAACTTTCTATCGCAAATTATTTTGTTACATGTGATTTGTTGGTCTTGTAGGAGATAGTAAGTGGCCCGAAGGGAAGACTTTTTGTGGGATAATAAAAACTACTGTTTTGCAAATAATTTAGCTTTAAAGCTTGAATGAAAGCCACTTGATGAAGACGTCACTAAGTAGACCCCTTCCATTTACCAAAAGGATATAATTCAGTGCAAGAGTTTTTGAGTGAGTATGCATGGTGCCTCATAACGCAGTAACAGCTCAAGGGATTAAAGTAAAATTCGCAATGGAGATAGCCTTTCTCCTGAATTTGAGTACGATTTATTGACGCAGATTTTACGCGAGCTGAAACTGATTTAATAAATAAAAACTTAAAAAAAAACCGACTTCCAGGCACTGAAAAGTAAAAAATAACTAAACGGGAGTTTTCGTTTAGAATAGATGATACTTAATCAGATATTTTCAAAGTCGGTGTGCTTT
Organism: Argynnis bischoffii washingtonia; assembly: GCA_033884665.1. Lineage (NCBI taxonomy): Eukaryota > Metazoa > Arthropoda > Insecta > Lepidoptera > Nymphalidae > Argynnis > Argynnis bischoffii. The sequence continues at coordinate 15,929,183 of CM066621.1, forward strand.
GATTTGTATTGGCTGGCACCGAAAAAATCCGCGAACAAACATAAAAAAAAATATCAAAAAAAATATATACGGTCGAATTGAGAACCTCCTCCTTTTTTTGGAAGTCGGTTAATAATAGTAAGCCATACCTATAGTAGTAATGACGATGATCGAGTAGAAGAGTGCTCCGAAGAAGGTCCACTGGATATGTTCGGTGCTCTCGTTACCGTCCCAGCCACGTACCTTCATCTCAAGCAATATCGCATTTTCAAAGTCCTGCCAAAAGTTGTATTGGCTAATGATTCTTATAATATTAAACACGAAATAATTATAATGCTCTACAACAAAGTCGGTCTAGCAACTAGAGTAAATTCAAAATTTTAAATATGTATTTATTTTATTATTTTATTTTGAAGTGATTTTGTTCATAATAAAATATAACGAATGTTTATCTTAGTATCTTATAATATTAAATGAGAAATTCTTTTTTATAAATATATAAAAGATATTATTATTATTTAATAATATATAATAAATATAATAATTAATAAATAAATAAAATATTTAAAAATTGAATATAAAATTATGTGTAAGCACTGTCCGTAACAAGTATATAACGCCTTTGAGATGTCTAAAACCTTAGTCTCTCCCGTGACTATGATTGCTATGAAGCATTCGGAACGTCGGGAACCAAAAATCAAAATAAATCCGCGAAATAATCCGAAAAGATAGTTTTATTTAAAATGTTCTTTTATATACATATATAAAACTAGCGACTCACCCTCGCTTCGCTTCGGGTTCGTCCCTAGAAAAAACAAATCTATCCTCAATTAACGGGCTATCTAATGCAAAAAGAATTTTTCAAATCGTATTAGTAGTTCCTGAGATTAGCGCGTTCAACCAAACAAACAAATAAACAAACTCTTTAGCTTTATAATATTAGTATAGATTATTTCGTGTATCTTGGAAACGGTTCTGACGATTCGGATCAAATATAATATTTAGGTAAGGTTACGCTTAAGTTTATCTATATAAGTGTCTTTACTGAAAAAAATCAATTTTTACATCTTTTCCAAAACGACTATCCTAGAAAACGCTGAAAGAAGCTCTGTCGCCAAGGTACTTGTACTAGTGTCTAGTACTAGTCTAATTCAAATTCAAATTCAAAATATTTTATTCAGCATTAAATGATTACAATTTTTTACTGAACATCATGAGTGTACCACCAGTTCGGAAAGAAGAAACCTCAGACCTGAGAAGAACTGGCGAAAGAAACTCAGCGGGACTAATATTTTTTTAATAAATTATAATTTACAAGTCTCATAATAATATAGCAAAAAATTACCTTAAACATAAACATACGAGGATTTCACGTAATAGAAAAAAGATATTTACAAATGTATGATAAGTAGGTAAATAATAAACATTGACATACTTTTAACATATCAACGACTTCGGCAGTCCAGTTGGTCTGATTGAGGTACGACACGCGGTTGGTCATGAGCCAGATGCTCTGCGTGGTGTTGCCGCGGATCTGCGATATGTTCATCTTTACCTGCAACCCGTTTTAACTGAACAAATAAATCGAATCTAAGTGATACCTACGTTATATACATTATTTAATTTATTCCACATCCTGGTACAGTTAAGCAAAATAAACAATTACTTTAAATAATAATCTTAAACTTAGCTAATGTTATTTTATCTTTAAAACAAAATTCTTTCATACCTTTCGTTAATTTTCCGTTAATAATATTCGGATGATATAACTATTTTTCAAAATATTAAAATAAAATATCGTGTCTTAGATCTGATTAACACTTAAATCATAATAATATGGTTTTAATCTCAGAAGCCTTTAAAATTCAGTTACGTTTACTTCAAATTAATTGTATTTTCAATCATTCTTAATTTAAATATAACGTGGTAATTAAAATATATAGAATATGTAGTTCAAAATCAATTCCCTAGATTCAAAGTTCAATAATATTATAAGTACCTACGTGAGAGCGTTTATTAATACGATTATACTTGCAATTAGCTATTGCACAGCTTCACAGAGTGACACAAAACATTATTAACTCTGGTTAATCCCAATGGCGTCTGATGGAAACTACTTTGTCGCAAGTTTCGTAAACAAAAACAGAATTACCTCCCTCTCATGTTGAGATTCCAGCTTCTCAAAGGTGACAGCCCCCAGTATGCAGTACGCCACCACCAGGCTGATCATCACGAAGTGTGAGAAAACCACGGAGCACAGCTTCCATGTGTAGTACAGCACCTAAACCCATGGATTTACTATAAAACTCTATTGTACACAAAATAAATTAATACTTTCTTAGATTTACGCGAGTATTTAACATTTTAAATAATATTTATTTTTATTTTTGGTTCCCGACGTTTCGAATGCTTTACAGCAATCATGGTCACGGAAGAGACTAAGGTTTTAGATGTCTCAAATGTCATTATGTAGTCGTTACATATAGCACCTACCCACATAATTAAAACGTTGAGAAACATAAATAAAAATAAATCTTTAAAAAAATCTAAAATGATAGTTTTATCGGTACATATTAAAACTGTAGAGATTAAATGTCTGTACATAGAAAAAAAAGCTAAAAACCGAGTAAGGGGGATGTAAGAAGAGAAACAGAACAAATCCAGATTTTTTCATTATTTTTGTTTCTCTGTCTGTTTGTCTGTTTGTACGGGCTAATCTCCGAAACTGTTGGACCGATTTAAATTAAATTTTGCATGGTGGTACCTTTTATCCCCAGTCAACATTTTAGATACTTTTCATCTTGGAAAATTAAAGAGTTCCCGTGGGATAGTTAAAAAACTATACTAACTTATACAGCTTAGTATACAACAACTTATGCACCTAATTTAGTAAAATTCGACATGCTGATACCTTATACCGGGAAAATGTACGGTTTCCGTGAGATAGATTTGTTTTCGTTTTCCTAGAGGCGAACGTAACTAGTTTAAAATAAATTAAGTTTATTATTAGTTATAAATAATTCGTTCTAATTCCTTTGCCTACAAGAGTTAATGATTTGATGAGACTATTTTTAGTTTCTATTATTTATATATTCAGTTTTTTGTAATATCCTGTAAACCAAGATTGAGGGATGGGTCAGCATCGAGCTGGTGCTTTTACATCACCAATTCAATACAACTTTAACTTAGCCACCTCTTTATACCACTATTTTTCTCTAGATTTCTCACTATATATTTTTATTTACGTATAAGTACTTAATATGTACTTTATATACGGATATTACGGATAAATGATTTATTGTGTAACGAAACTGTTCATTGCCACCTTATATTTCATACTAATATATTTTTGATAAACTTTAAAAACTAAGATTACTAATAAGCATAGAATCATTCATCCCGCGAGATTATGGAACCCACGATATCTTAAACGTAAACAACATGAGTCGAGCAACATGCACTGACGGCATGCCAATACGTCACGATGGCAATCACACTAATGTTATAAATGCGAATGTAGATAATGTGGTTGTGAGTTAATACTCATTCACGCTGAAAAGGCTGGACGTATTTGTATGAAATTTAGTACACAGATAGATTATGACCTGGGGTGACACATAGGCTAGTTTTTGTAATAAAATTTGTTATATTATTATATTGTTAGTAGCGAATCATTCATGCTTCGCTTCGGGTTCGTCTCTAGACAAAAACAAATCTATCCCACGGGAACCATACTTTTTTCCGGGATGATATATAGCCTATAGCCTTTCTCAGTTAAGGAACTATCTAATGCAAAAATAATTTTTCAAATCGAATTAGTAGTTCCCGAGATTAGCGCGTTCAACCAAACAAACAAACAAACAAACTCTTCAGCTTTATGATATTACTATAGACATTTTATATTTAAGTTTGAATCTAGACTCACCTGGTCGGTTACAATCGACACAGTATTAGCCCTTTATATTAATTGTCAGTTTATTTTAAAGAAGTATTTATTTAAGATTTAATGAATAACATAACTATACTAACATTTGCTACTACTGTGAAATAAAAGAGGAGGAGACCAGCCTGTCTGAGAGAACCTAACTAGTTTTAAAATGGTATGTGAAGTCCTCCAATCTGCATCGAGCCAGCATGCAGCGTGGCAAATTATGTCCTTGCATTAGGTAGAGTCTCGTGCCCAGCAGTGGGACGTCATCATCACGTCATTTATATTATATTTATTACACTAAATACATACTTATCTTCACGCTGGATGTCTGACGAGATAGGTAGAGTATATAAAGAAAATAACCGAATTTAAAAAAGACACTAGAATCTATTAAATATTATATTAATATTTTTTATTTTATTTTATAGTTACACATTTCATTTATATCTGTATTTGTTTACTTGTAAGCAAGTATACTTTGCTATCTCTATCTTATGTATAAGCGGAAACTTTTTTGGCTAAGTGTACTAATCCTAAAGTAGTTTGCATTTGATGTTTGTTTATGCTGCTTGTTTTTCAAGTTACAAAATAAATAAATAAATATACTCAATAAAGGTTAACTTATAACTAACATATTAAAAGTATTACTTTTTATCAACTGTAGGTACCAATATTGGCCCAAAATGAGTGATTCACAATTTATGCAATTTATATTATTTTATTACACAATGTGGTTAAATAGTAATTCGTCGTTAAATAATAAAATATTGAACTTTGAAAACGTATGATTTAAATATGAACCTTAGCGCAGTTGCTCGGAGGCGGCGGCGGGTACTCCAAGCGCTCTATACGAGTGTCACGTCGAGACATTGTGAATTACTTCTACTATCTATTTTAAATCTAATACTTTACACTATTTAATTAAGAATCACATATCACCATTTTATAGAGTTCAACATATTTGCACTTACGACCACGAACACAAATATAGATCGCACAATTGTATGAAACATGCATATTTTATTATAAAAATACTCAAAATTCCTATTTCCTTTCATTTTCTTCATATAGAAAAGTAACTTTTCGCAATTTTGGAGCGAATATATGTTTTTTGTTCAGAAATTATTTAATAATGAAGAATATAAAACATTTTTCATTTTTAAAACTTTAAATGGAATTTAGCGTTTTGTAATATTAACATAATTAGGTATATATAAAGTGTGGGCGGGCGGGCGCTAAGGCGGGTGGCACGTGCGCGTGCGCGGCGGCCGCTGGATACTGCGATATATCGGGAATTCCGGACTTTATGATCCACAACTTCCCTCTTACATAGGATTTAGGTTTTGATTTCGCAATACAAGCTATTTATACCATTTATCAGTTCGTTGCGAAATTGTAAATCTGTCAATCGAAGCTCTTAATTAACGTATGTTGTACCGCTTTTTCAAATGAAGCTGGCTTCTTAAGAAATTAAAAATGTAATACTATCCAGTATTATATTCTAAGATTCTTTATATTTATATTATATATTAAAAGTAGGTTCCAAAGAATAATAAAGTTGTCATTTAGCTTAAAAATGTATGTTGGAAAGTGAATAAGGGTGAAAAATAAAGTATCGATATGTTTCAATATATATATTATTTAAAATACACTTACAAAATATCACTCATTAATAAATACTATAACATCTGATAATAAATACTTTAATAGCTACACTTAACGTATTTAAATAATTTGCGCAATGAATTGGAAAAACATTAGTATTAGGGTCCTTATTCATTTCGACGCCTTACAATTACTTGAAAATTGTCATGAAATTAAATCAAATACAAATCCCTACATATACCAAAATTTTATTACAATCAAACGTATATTTTAAGAATATATTTACGTAATATGAATTTTAAACAAAAAATGTCAGTCAGCTGTAGAATAACATCTTTTCTAAGTCCTCTCAGTAGTTATTGTTCTACACTCTCCCGTGTAAAGTTCATATTAAATTTATTAGTTTCGGATGTGTTTGAAAGTGATTGAAACTGCAGGCAATCGGTATAAATTTTACGATTCATGATTATAACAAATGCGAAAATGGTTTTTTTTATCTTTCACCTAAAACGGGTTGGCCGGATTTTCTCCATAGATTTAGTTTATGGAAAAAGTCATATGTTATTATGTCTTTCTCGGTATACTAAGCAGTTTCATGGCATATTAGTCTGACATAGTTAATTTGTTAGATTATATACATAAGGGTACCTACTAGTGAAGCTAGTCACTACATCACTAGTTTATGTATCTAATTCCTTAATGTGCATCTCACTATTTGTAACTCTGCTTCTATCACAGAGTAATAACACTATAACATGTATATATAGTAACCTCCAGAGTTGTTAACGAAAATGAAGGTACAAATTCAACCGCACGTTTTTTAGTCTGTAACTTCGCCCATTCGCTGACATTTCGCGCAAAATATAGTTAGAATACATATTTAGTTAAAAATTATACTATATATATAATTTTTAAATCGGCTATTCTTTACAAACTAAAATTCTTCTGAATGAGTTTTATCGTTTAAACATACAATATAAATTACTCTATGTACATACATATTACTATAGAAAAATTAAAATCTAGAGGTGGCTTGTGCAGACCCATTGACCTGTTTATCAGGTTTTTTGTTTTTTAGTTGTGATGCGATGCATTCTGCCTCCTGTATGGTGTCCGGGAGACGAGTGTTGAAAGTCTCGGGTGTGGTCAGCATGAGACCGCCGGCCAATATGGCTGCTGCGCCGAAGAGTACCGATGGCAACCAGTCGATGTAAATCGCCTGTAAATTAAAAGTGACGTCATAGATATGATAGATTGTAAGTAAGTTGTTACATCATACTGTATGTTCAACGAGTTTGAGTGTAATGCGGAAATGAAATAGCTTATGCCCAAGATTAAACTTTTATCGAATTGCACACCTACCCTGCTGGTAATGTGTATTTGAAATATACGTGAATAAATAATATAAAAAAGAAAACACTTTGAATATAATCCTCTAGTCCAATCTATACTAATATTATAAAGCTGTAGAGTTTGTTTGTTTGTTTGTTTGTTCGTTTGTTTGTTCGTTCGTTCGTTCGTTCGTTCGTTCGTTCGTTCGTTTGTCTGTCTGTTTGTCTGTCTGTCTGTTTATCTGTTTATCTGTTTGTCTGTTTACCTGTTTGTCTGTTTGTCTGTTTGTCTGTTTGTCTGTTTGTTTGTTTGTCTGTTTGTCTGTTTGTCTGTTGGTCTGTTTGTCTGTTGGTCTGTTTGTCCGTTTGTCTGTTTGTCTGTTTGTCTGGTTGTCTGGTTGGTTGTTTGGTTGTTTGTTTGTTTAATTGTTTGTTTGTTTGTTTGTTTGTTTAGTTGGTTGGTTGGTTGGTTGGTTGTTTGGTTGGTTGTTTGGTTGGTTGGTTGGTTGGTTGGTTGATTGGTTGGTTGGTTGTTTGGTTGTTTGGTTATGTGTTTGTTGGTTTTGTTTGTTTGTTTGTTTTTTTGTTTGTTTATTTGGTTGTTTGGTTGTTTGTTTGTTTGTTTTTTGTTTGTTTGTTTGTTTTTTGTTTGTTTGTTTGTTTGGTTGGTTGGTTGTTTGGTTGTTTGGTTGTTTGGTTGCTTGGTTGCTTGGTTGCTTGCTTGCTTGCTTGCTTGCTTGTTTGTTTGTTTGTTTGTTTGTTTCTTTAGTTGAACGCGCTAATCTCAGGAACTACTGGTTGGAATTGAAAAATTATTTTTGTGTTGGATAGTCCATTTATTGAAGAAGGCTTTAGGCTATATAACATCACGCTACGATCAATCAGAGCGGAGCATAAATGAAAAATGTTGAAAAAACGGGAAAAAATGATTCCTTTTGAGAGCTTACGTTGCGTGCGCTGCGTAAACGGTTAAAGTTACGCAAAAATCGTGTATAACGGAATTATTCTCCTTTAAAAGTTCTAAAAAAAGTCCGCAACAGCATATGTCTATCTTTTAAGGTAGACTCAATATAACCCTTTTTATGGTAATCAAATTTGTTCTAAAATAATGCATTACTTCCGAAGGTGTTTTTATAAACATGATATTAATACTTATGCAAATAAATACGTTATTCATCACAAGTATTTAATTTTGAATAAAATACCCTTTGACATCATTTAATTTCAATAAATATCTTAGGAGATCATAGTTTTAAAATATACATATTTAACTTTACGCGGACTACGGGTGAGCGCGCTCTCAGCCCGATGCAAGGCGAGGGCGGGGCGGTCGTGAGGGGAGAGTGCGCTGGCTGCCGCCCGGTATCTCTGCGAGCAAAGTTACTATTCCACGCGGACGAAGTCGCGGGCAAAAGCTAGTATTTAAATATTTGTGAAGGTGTTTGCATGTTTGTTACTCAATAATGCGTAACGAATTTTTAAAATGAACTAATTTCGCTGAAACTTTGCACGTAGATAGATCATATTATGAATTAACATATATTTCATATTACTCTGTTCAAATATCATCTTAAGTCCACGCTAGTTAATAGCAACCAATAACATCAGTGTAAAAACATAAATGAATCTCTTTCTCTTCGGAAAAAATTGGTAGGACAAAATGTTTAACTGTTACTAATATCGTAGTGCATTTGTTAGAAATGTGTTTTACATTTCTAACAAATGCACCTACATTAGTTTTACTGTAAAGAAAAAAATATTCTAAGCTTATCTTACTAGTAGCGGCATCTGAGGGGCCACGATGGATCCAATCCGTCCCACCATCGAGCAGAAGCCAAGCAGAGAGTGTCGCGCGTGCGTCGGGAACAGCTCCGACGTGTACATGTAGATGCCGCCGAAGGCTTGCGTGATGGCGATCTTGCCAATCAGATATAGAAGGGTTGCTAACCAGGGCATTGCTGGAATATACAAAAGGCTAAGTAAGTATGTTATTATTATAAATACAAATTTAAACAATTTTATGCAGAAAATCAAACTATCTTACATAATCTGTTTTCAAAATATTAATTATAAAAACAAACATTGGTAGTTACAATGGCATATAGGATTAGATATATCGTAGAAAATATAATCAAATAATGTTAAAATACATTAGTTGAAATGATACTGAAAATTTTCCTAATTGTGATGTTAAAACTTTTTAAAGATATAAATTATAGTCTTACTCTTGGGCACAAATGCAATAGAGACACACGAGAACCCGCACACTAGATACGCAATCAACAGCGTCCTCTTTCGGCCGATGCGGTCCAACACCAAGGCGTTGGTGACGACGGCTATCACCTCCACACTCACTACTAACATGTAATTAGTGTATTTATCTCCGGCCAGCAAAACAGAATTAATAGCGAGTCCATAGAACACAAAAGTACAAGTGATCCACCACCATGAACAGATGGCGAGACGTTTCATTATTATGGGGGAGTGCAGGACTTGGATCCAGAGACCCTCTTCCGCTTGATTTTTTTTATCGTCAACCTTTACTTTTTCCTCCACACTAGTCAGCTGGCGCATCGTCTCATCAGACAACGTAACCTTATTCATCTTCGATGCTTTCATAATGATTTCCAAAGCTTCTTCCTTACGTCCTTTGGATAAGAGCCAGCGAATACTCTCTGGCAGGAAATATATGTATAAGAGGAAAAGTAACGAGGGCGGATACGCGACTAAGACAAAGGTACGCCAGTAAGGGAAAGCTTTAGCGAGTAGGGCGAAGCTCAAGTCCCCCAGCACCAACATAATGCCGAGGAAAGACATTGTCAGAACTCTCTTGTCCTGTCCCAGAAGCTCGATCGCTGAAAAAATCCAATAAAATTTTGTTAAACAAATCATATTTTCTTAGATTTACGCTTATTTAATATTTAATTTGTTAAACACTAAAGTTACAAATTAACATTAAAGTTAACATTTAACACAAAAATTAATATATATTTTTTTCGTGACTAGATGGCGCTTATATTATATTTATATCAAATGCTATAATTTTGTTGTTAGTAGTAGAGTACAGTATTGGATATAATATAAGACTAAAAAACTCCTTCAGTCAAGAGTAAGTCAGTCCTAGTTATAAATAGAACGTTAAAATGAATAGCATTTTTTTTCAATCGCCTATCATAGCGCGAATCCGATTCAGGTTTGGCCATATTTTATTATTTGATGGCAAATTATTGCAGTAATATTTATGATAAAACTCACTTAGGATGTAAGCCGCTGGGAAGGCACTGGCGCCGGCCACCGTCTCCAGAAACTCCACAATAACGTACATTTCGTAGGAAATGGAAAATGCCTTCATAGTACCGATGGCGCCCAGTAACGTGCAACTTAAAATTAGAGCTCGCTTTCGGCCCCATCTGAAATTATCCAAACTTATTTGGTAAATATTTTTAAAATATACTTAAATCACTTTACAATGCAATGTTTGACGACACGTTTAGCTCAGTTTGTAGTGACTCTACTTGCTATGCCAGCGGTCGCGAGTTTGAGTCCCGCTGGGGCGCAGTCCCGCATTTATATGATAAGCACGAATGTTTGTACTCCAGTCATGGATGTTTATATTTATTTTATGAATGTATCCATGACACGAGCCTCGTAGCTTACCACGGAACAGGACGGTGCTGTGTGTTAATGTCCCAACAACATATTAATAAAAAGAAAATACTTAACACATTTTGAAATGAAGGGACATTTAACTTTATAGAATATATTGTTTCTTTATTAAATAATGACCAGTAAGAACCGGGGGGTCAACCCTAGATGATGATGATGCTGAGGACAGGCTGAAAGCTTATTATATTGCCAAAGTAAAGTATAAAGAAATAATTATAAATTACCGGCAACGAACACACTAATTAAAATATTTCATAAATAAATATAAATAAATAAATATGTTAGGACATTATGACACAGCACCATCTAGCTCCACGGTAAGCTACGAGGCTTGTGTTTTGGATTCCAGATAGCTGATACGTTACACATATGTATGTAACTTTAAATACATACATATTATGAATATAAAAAATTGATGTAAATACATTAATAATACTATAATTTTTACAATCATGTAATTGATTGCTGTAGCCATTGTAAGTTACAATATGGCATTGTAGACCAGGGTCGATAATTTTTAAAACCAATTAAAATCGTAGTAGGATGAAACCCATTAAAAAAGGAGGGGAATATTATAAAAATGAAGGGAAAAATAATTTACGGGCGATCTGAGGTCGGGGAGGGGATGGGGGTGAGTTTTTAAGGGTAAAAAACGGTTTTTCTCGATTTCCGGCAAAACTAAAAGTCCTATCGAAAAAAGTCAAATGGCAAAGTTGTAGGTAATAAAAAGATCTAAAACTTTTGTATTTACACTTTTTTCACATAACCTCAAAATTTATGTGAAAAATTCAAAAAACCAAGTTTTTGGTTTTTTATTTTTATCTTTTACAAAAAAATTTTTTAACGAAATTTGGCGAAAACTTACCTTTTTATGTCCCAAATACGCTGTAATTTATTTGATTAAAAATATTTATTTTTTCACCTTATTTTGAATTAATATCGAAAAAACACCCTTATTTTCAATCGAAAACTCACCCGTCAAAATATCAGCTTTTTTCAAAAAGTTGGTATGTTTTCTGTTCGTTGAAACCTCTACTTTTTGATGGTGAAAAAAAAAATATATGTTACTATAGTAAATCTTCTCAGAAAATGCAAAAAATCGAAAAAAACTCGAATTCGATTTTTTTTTAATTATTATAAATAATTTCATTTAAAAAATGTGATTGCTGCAATTTGTTTCAATTAAAAAGTTGATTTATTTAATGCTAATTACATTTATGTCATAGAAAATCTCATTATATAAAAATATAAATGTAAATCGTACAATTAAATGTAGATACTTTATTCTGATTACGTTATTCATTACAATATTTTTAACACATTAATCTTATGATTCATAAATACCTTATCTTCAATTCTAATCACTTATCCATTAGTTTTTGTTTTTTTGACGGCATTTCTTCATCGCTAGATTCGTCAAACATCTCCGATTCTAGTAGATCTTCGAAATCTTCATGACTATTACCTTCTTCCTCTCCAACATTATTTCCAGACTGCGTTGGTTCTTCATCCACAATTTCTTCTGAATCATTAACTTCTTTGTAGGTTTCTTCTTCAATATTGGAGCAATTTTCAGAACCATGACAGTTTGAACATAAATTTGTGCATTTTAAACCATGTTTTCGGCAACCACATTTTAAACTGTTACATCCAGTTTCACAGCTGTAGCAAATAGTTTTGAGCAATATTTCCGGAATTAATTCTTTTTGTGTAAATTTGGGCATAATTCCACGTTGATATAGCTTCCAGCCCCAATCTGTTGCTGTTAGTTCGTGACCCAACCAAGTTTGAAGCTGATAATATGCCCTGTAACAATGTTGTTCTGCTGCTCCTTCTGTGGGTGGGAGGTTTGCCAAAACGAAAGATGATTTAATTTTTGCCAATTGATATTTTTGAAACCTTAATTGATTCAGTGTTTTTTTTTTCATTTTTACATTTATAAATAGATTTGATTAGTTGTAATCCATTTTTTTTTTTATTTCTTCTTTACTCGCATCTTTCTTATAAAAAACATTGGCCAAATGCGACAAATTTTTAACGTCTAATAATGAATTGACGATACTTTTCTTTCCTTTTCCGGCAAATCCAGATGTTGTATCGCAACCAGAAAAACAATGCAGAAATGCAACAATGTTTCTTAAGGATTCATGTTTGAAACTATTAGACGTGAAATATAGGTCTTTTACATTTCCAGAACCTGGTTTGAGAAAATGAATGTCATGATTATGTGAATTTAACTGATTTAAAAGGAAAAGTTTTTTTTTAAGTAAACTTGTCACAATTATCTTCAAGAAACTCAGCGTGCACGTGTATTTTTATAAACGATGTTGTATATTGTACTGTATTTCGAATACTGGTTAGGCTAACGGTTGTAACAGCTGCTACGAAATAGTAGGTATGTATGTAGTAAGACCCAGACTCGCCTAGCCCCTTCCCCACTTCTCCATGAAATACCTTTTGATGGGCTACTATTTTTCGTAGGTTACTCAGGTATATATTTTTTCTTAAAATAGTTATAAATAGACATCTACGCATATAATTTAAAGAAGATTCGACAACTTTCTCCAAATATTGTAAATGTCTTATTAAATATTAATTTTATTAACTGATTTGTTTGTTAATTATAGTAGTATATTCTTATTTGCAATTTTTTATCAATGTAACATGTAATCTAATGTTTTTCGAGTAATCAAAGTGTTAATTTTAATAAATAGCTCAAAATTTTTTATAAAAATTAAAAAAAATATTTCGAATTCGAGTTTTTTTCGATTTTTTGCATTTTCTGAGAAGATTTACTATAGTAACATATTTTTTTTTTTTCACCATCAAAAAGTAGAGGTTTCAACGAACAGAACACATACCAACTTTTTGAAAAAAGCTGATATTTTGACGGGTGAGTTTTCGATTGAAAATTAGGGTGTTTTTTCGATATTAATTCAAAATAAGGTGAAAAAATAAATATTTTTAATCAAATAAATTACAGCGTATTTGGGACATAATAAGTTTTCGCCAGATTTCGTTAAAAAAAAATTTTGTAAAAGATAAAAATAAAAAACCAAAAACTTGGTTTTTTGAATTTTTCACATAAATTTTGAGGTTATGTGAAAAAAGTGTAAATACAAAAGTTTTAGATCTTTTTATTACCTACAACTTTGCCATTTGACTTATTTCGATAGGACTTTTAGTTTTGCCGGAAATCGAGAAAAACCGTTTTTTACCCTTAAAAACTCACCCCCATCCCCTCCCCGACCTCAGATCGCCCGTAAATTATTTTTCCCTTCATTTTTATAATATTCCCCTCCTTTTCTAATGGGTTTCATCCTACTACGATTTTATTTCACTTTTTATTATTTTTAAAGGCTTCTACCCTGGTCTATTGAGAGAATTTCACAATTCGCCAACTATTTAAATATCAATTATATATGGTTGATAATTTATACTTCGATTTATAGCTGTGCGCTTGAATATATGTTACGAAACACTTACATTTAAGTTTTGTTGCCAATTTATATATATTGCAAGAAAAATATACTGCCATTCTGGTACTGGTTAGTAATATATTTTAAATATATAAACACATCATTTTTCAATATAATGTTTTGCCTAAGTTTCGAGATAAGTTTAACTTTTAGGCTATTTCCCCCTTATTGTATCTATCTCACTCACATAAATTATAGCGTTGAGCATCTTACTTGTTAATCAATAAATCTTACTATGATCATAATGCTTTTTTAGATTTACGCGAACATTTGCCATTTTAAATAAAACTATCTTTTCAGATTTCCGAGAGACTCTTCCGTGATCATGATTGCTGTAAAGTTTTTGAAACGTGGAGAGCCAAATATCAAAATAAATCCACAAAAGAATCCGAAAAACCAACTATTTACTATCCTTTGAATCAATGTAAACTTAGTAAACAATTAGGAACCATCCTCAATCATACGTGATGTCTATAAAAACTTATTTGACAACGAAGCAGACCCCACATCACATAACTTATCGCTGTTGGGTTTTCGTTGTAGAACTATAATTGATCTTAGATCTATGCGAAGAAGCTGCAGGTGATTGATACGTTACAAAGCAATAAGATTAATTTCATCAATGACCAATCGCGATTGAAATATACGTGCCGCCATATTCGGATTAAAGATATATATTTTTATTTCCAAAAAAGAACAATGTTCACTTTACATTAGGAAATTCAAGTTGTGCAAGATTATAATCTACAATTTAAACAGTGGTGATTCTAAACAAATTCTGGATTCTTACATGACATAATGTAATGTTTTAAGTTTTTCTTAAACATATTTAAAATGTATGACTCCTTAACATTGTTTGGCAAAGAATTGTAAAGCTGTGCTCCTTCAAATGTAATAGTTTTTATTCCATATTTGGTTCGAGTCTGAGGCAGTTCATTATTCCATACCATATTATTCCATACAGTAATCAAAATGAAGATATTACAACTACGGGAGAATTTATTCAAATTTAAATTTTGAGATATTTCAGACATAACTTCATAACATAATATTATTATTCACATTAATATTTGGGCGATAGAACGACGAATCTGTGACGTTTCGCCTTGTATTCACCGTCCTTCTAAAGCTTAAAAGTTATGCTAAAGTAGAATGCGAGGTAGCTGTGTAGATCCAAACCTTAGCAAGAGCCTCAAATTCAATACATTAAAGAAATTATTCTGAATAATATTTCTTAGTATTATATATAAAGATATTTTATGTGTCGACACAACATTTATTGTTATTTAAGAAACAAAGACAGACACAAAATAATAGAGCAAAAATTAATAAAAAGTAAATAGATTTTTCATATGGCAGTAATATGGATAAATTAGTGTATTTTACACTTTCCTTTAAGCAAAACTTTTAATGGAATATTTTTCAGAAAAAACAAGCTCTTCGGAGTAAAAATATTTTTCAATTTTTTATGATACGTTTTAACAAAGGAAAATGATCATCAAAATATGTCAACCGCGGAGTCATTTACTAATGATTCTTGAAAGTGTTCGCCGCTAATATAATACTTCTTAAGCTAATAACTAACTTCAAATAATAAGACAGGAATAAATGCATCATTATGTTAGATCATCAAGTTATAAAAAATGGATATGACAAAAAAAAGTTAGTATTTGTTTGATGATCGCCACGTTGTGTAGTTGACAGTTGTTATTCTCAAGTAAACTATTTTTATTATCTACACATATAATAAAATTCTGAGTCGAATCTGTACATTAAATATTTTTTGCAAAATCTTATTTTAGTCATTATTATCGATACAGAGGCCGAATCTATAGTTTTTAGAATTTTTGTTTGTCTGTCTATCTGTCACTTTGTCTATCTGTCTGTCTGTGACCGCATCACGACAAAATCATTGGACATATTTTGATGAAATTTAGTATGATGATAGCTGGTTACATAGGTCAACATATAGAATACTTTTTACTGCGGGAAAATATCTCATCTCTGAGAAATCTATACAAAAGTTTAAAACGTAATTAGGGAGGAACCCGCGTGGAGTGAGGGTGAGCCGCTAGACTAATAAAGTTAAAAGTTGCTCTCTTAAAAAGCTCCTATTTTTAAAATATAGTTTCTTCTAACCTGTCAGATATGTATCCGAGTATGGGTAGCGAGACCAGCATGCCGATGTTGTGGATGGTGCCCACCAGCGTACGTTTCCACTCCTGACACGCCAGGTTAAACTGAAAACATTATACCATAGTGTCACTGCAAGTACGAGTGCAAGTATGCACTTGACGTTCGTTATTATTTTAATAAAGACAAAGTAGACGTACTATTAACTAATTATTTAGTGTCGCCAAGTTTGATATTTGAATATACAAAAACAAAAACATCCTATTTTTGTATCAAATGGAAAAATTAATCAATTAAGTATAAAATAAATATTGATAAAATATGTAAGTGTATCTTGTTAAGATTAGAAATTTTTATGTGCAACTATTTATTACGATGTATAATTCACGCGACCGGTGAGGAAACAGGCGTTGAAGTTAGGAAGTTGGCGGTATTATGTGGGTAACACCGCCATCTTCCCAACTCCAGGCTGTTACTAAGAATTCCTTAACAGAAATACTTGGCCCACCCCGGTACTCGAACTCAAGACCTCCGACTCTGCAACCCCCATGATAGCCACTACATTAACAAGGTGATTCAGACATCCCACGTCGTCCATCGTCGAAATATATCCCTTATATTATCATAAACCTTTCTTTAATAATTAAAACTGATTTCATTTAACATCATATTACTTAATGTTTATATTTATTGTATGTATGTGGTGTTTTATTTTACTAGTAATATGTGATTATAGTACAGTAACGCGCTCGCTTGGGCAACCGAGTGAAGCGGGTTCAATTCCCGGGTCTCGCACCCGATGTTTTCATGTGCGAAACATTTCTAACATGATTACCACTTGTCTTACGATGAAGGAAAACATCGTGAGGAAACCTGAATGCCTGAGAAAACCTAGCAAGTTTTCGAAAGACCTATGAAGTCCGCCAATCCGCACTTGGCCAGCGTGGTGGACTATGGCCTGATCTCCCTCGTATTGAAGGGAGGCCCGTGCCCAGCAGTGGGACGTTACGAAGGGTTGAACGCATACGTGATTTAAAACTGCCATAATATAATCTATATACCTGTATGTAATATCATTCAAACGATACGTTCAAACTCAATTGCAATAAATTTTAAAGACGTCGTAGCACAGTTTATCGTGCTTACACAATATAGTAAGGGTCATAAGTTCGATCCCCGCACAAAATATTATGCTCATCACAGATACGTTTTCGAGTATTCGACCAAAATGTGAGAACAGTTGCGATAAAAGTGGTTTACAAAAAACCTACGTACACTCTTGATACTTACATCGCAGGGAATAATACCTATGATGATGTTTATTATTATTACACAAAATATAAGCTAAATCTTTTAAACCTCACGAAGGAAGATATCTTTCAACAAACATATGCCGAAACACTCTTTTCAATACTATCAGTTCTTACATTGTTATGTTGTATGTTTTAGAGAATTACGCAAGGAAAAGGTCATTTACTACATATACTTAGATTTTTTCCGAAAAGTATCTTAATTTAAATTAAAAAGAAGTATATAAGTGAAACTTCAGAAAAGTCATCAACGAGAGAATGAGATGAATATAGCGTATCAGGAGTAGGATAATTATAAGGTTTTTTTTAAATAATATTTTTGACAAGTTAAAAAGTTATTTTACATTTTTTTTAACATTACATTACATATTATTCAGCATTATTCTTATTATTTTTCACTTGCTGTGTATTGCTTGTATGTATTCTATCTCATTCTCTTGCCGGTTTAATCCTATATATTTATGTGTTTTCTGTCTGTCGTGACGCATTTTCGTTTCATCGAGTTTCAAATCACAACGATTCTAAAAGAGTTTTTTACGAAAATTTATATGTATTATTTAAGTTAGTTCTTATATATTTTATCTATCTGGAAACTGTGTGCAGAAAAAAACCTGCTGAATGGATTTAGACAGATTTTTTACTGTACATCATATTACTTAATGTAAAATACTTATAATTAATTCCAATAATTGCACAAAGACACGTATTTACCTCTCCGGTCTACTGGCTTCTATACATCACGTGAGCTGAGGTTATGTTAAGTACTCGCAACATGTTTTACTTATAGTACTTGATTATATAAAACAAATTACTTTTATTAATAAATATAAATTTTACCTTAAAAAAATCGAAACAAATAATCCTATTCCTATTTTGATGGAATTTTCCTAAACAAGGAAAACAATTTAACATAAAATATGAACTGTTTATTTCAAGGACGAATCAATGAATTGAAGTATACCTATCCTATATTTATGAATAATACAAAATTATACAAATAAAATACAAGTTCGGTATTTATTTATTTATTTTTATTACATCTTTATAGTCAAGGCTCTATTATATTACTTAATTTAAATGAATACTTATTATAGAGATATGTTACCTCGGCCACTATAGTGTCTTTACTGGCGTAGAGCCAGTGCTCGCAAGGACGCAGCTCGTCTGAGAATCCATCTTTATCACAGGGAAGCTTTGCATCGAGGGGTACTTTGCTAGCACAGCGCTGTTCTCGACTATCCGCAGGCAGAGCACCCTCCAGCCAAATAGGACTATACTCTGTACTGTTGATCGCTTCACATTCTGGTACTACACATCTGAAAAAAAATACATGAATTAATTTTAATTAATAACCCGGCCTTTTTATGGACATGAATATTAAATTCGTCGTGATCGCGCAGTGAAATACAAAAAATGGGAAATCTACCTCATGAAAGCGGATGCCTTTGTTATTGTTCAACGTGTACATTATTTTGTTGTACAGTGCGCTATAGCTCTAAAAATGGACTGAAATATAAATAGTTTACATTATGCAATGAACCCGCGACCTCCGTATTAAGTCAAAATGAAAGAAGACATGCTAACAAATGTACAGATAATACCTTGACTGATAATAGATTTATGCGAATATGTAGCATTTTAATGATAATAATGTAATAATACTATTTTTTTCGGGTTTGTCACGGCAAAGCAACTTTGATACCATTTCTCTTTCATTTCAAATTATTGTATAATTTTGTAGGGCATTGTCTGTAAAAACTATGAATTTGAGTCGTTAAAAACCTTAGTTTTTCTCGTGACCGTGAAACGTCGGAAACTAAAAATTTAATCCGACGGCTTTAAATACTCTCCAAGGCACGCTCGTTTATCACTGAGTACAATAAAAATATATATAATGCCTTTGAGACGTCTAAAACCTTAGTCTCTCCCGTGACCATGATTGCTGTAAAGCATTCCAAAAATCAAAATAAATCTGCGAAATAATCCCAATAGATAGTTTTATTTAAAATGTCAAATATTCGGTAAATCTAAGAAAACATAATTCATGATGTTTAATTTGAAACATGGTGGAAGCGGGTCTAATACCACAGAATTGATGAAAGATACTAGAATGGTAATCACGCGTAATTTGTATGAGAACCACTGTCGCCACTCATCCCTTCTTGATATTTTTACTACACGCGCAAGTCAAATAAACACAAGCATTCGCACACATACGCAACCTTTAACGCAGCCCTGTAATTGGTCAACACATAGATAATTAGTGTTGCGTCTGTTCTGTGCAAAATCAAATAAAATTACACGTACGCTAGTGGTTGAAAATAAAAAATGCTATCAAAATTTTTGTCGATAATTTATGTCAGTGTATTAAAATAAATTTTATATAATATTCGTTTTTTTACAGTTATTAAAAACACATTTTATAAACGAATTAGATTAGTTCAATTTAAAAATAAAATAAAAGGAGTGTAACTTCATCAATTCAATAATAAGCCATATAATACAAATTAAATAGTTGTTTAGTCAACGCTCGTGTGAATGACTGCTGAGTTTGTTGACAAATTATGAGGAAGGTACTGTAGCGAAGAATAATATCATCTATAGGTGCAGATAATATCCGGTCCGTCGTCACATTTGGTGTGAATCTCACATCTTTTTCAACTGGTATAACCTATAGAATATTTTTGTAAATAACGTATAATTCATTCGCGACTCTTTCTAGTTTCTACCATACATGTCTATATGTTTCTTAGCAATTTAGTACCTTGACTTCCTCTTAGTGAAAGAGTTCGCACAATTGTATCAGTAGTTTCAGAGATTACCCGCTACATTCAGACATCCAAACTTAACTTGTATATAATATAGTGTTCATATAATTTTAATAAACACATATTATATTGTATGTATATGTTTGTATAGACATGTATCTTTATATTTAGAGTCGCCTCATAATGAACTCTGTTGATTAATAAAATAAGTATAATATTAAGGACGAAAAGGTATTCATTCTGTCCAACTCATTGAGTAAATAATTAATTAAGTGAAGTTATACAATGTAAGTAATTATCAGGGATAGGCCGAAATTTGTTTTACATTCGCTTTGACCGAATTTCGGCAGCTTGAGCCGAACTTTGAAGTATGAAGAAAAAAATAATTAAAGAGTGCGTGTATGAATGTGTACACGCGCAAGAAGCAATACTTCTGTAGGTTATCGGTACTCTTTATGAAATTCAATTTATGTTTTAAATAATTAGGATAGGTGAGATACTAAAAATAACGCATATTAGGCATATTACAATCATATTTTTATAGAACATTGTTTATTTATAGAATATAAAAGAATATAATATTATAAATAACTAGCGCAACCTGTGGCTTCGCTCGCGCTAAAACTACAACATTTTTTTTTTAAAAAGGTAGGTTTCATACAAATTTTCATCCCTTATTTTATCTCCTTATGAGATGAATTTCAAAAAACGTTAAAAGACGTACTTATTTAATTGTATTGAAGAGCATTAATACCACGTTTCAAGAAATCCTAATCATATTTATATTTTTTGGGTTGTGTTATAAAGTGTATCCCGTGGGAATTAGATAATCTCCCGCGGTAAAAAGTATCCTATATGTTGACCCGGATATCCAGCTATTATCATACCTAATTTCATTAAAATCCCTCCCGTGGTTTTTCTGTGATGCGGTAACAGACAGACAAAAAGACAGAGACAAAAAATCTAAAAACTATAGATTCGGCCTCTGTATCGATAATAAAGTCTATTTCAATAAGATTTTCCAAAAAATATTTAAGGTACAGATTCGACTCAGAATTTTATTGTATGTATAGATTTGTCAGACAACAATAACAGTTACCATGACAACAAACGTACGTACATGTTTCCGTAACGCATTCACCAGCTTACCGCCCAAGTCAAGCGTGCGTAAAGAAGTTTTACTTCAAAAACACTTACTTGTACTATTTTGATTGCAATAATTAATAGAAAGCATGTCTGTCATAACAGTAAAATAAAATTAAGCGTTTTATATACTCATTTTCATTTATTTTAGTTAGGAACATGTAAACTCGTATGCGATAATTAAATTAGTTCTTCGTAATGTAATAGTCTTAAAATCTTTGCTTAATTAAATAGACAAAAGGAAATAAACTTAGTATTCTTCTAACGAAAATCTTAATTACAATTCGTAAATTGACTAAAAAAGATCACGTTTTTGGTTCACAGACTAAACACCCAGAAATATTAAGTTTTTTTTTTATTTTTATTATCTTAATTAATTTATTTATTTTGATCGTAATGAATGTGACATGTACTACTAATTCGTAAATTGTAAATTATCTCATTTTGACTTTGTTATTATTTGATAAACCGTTAACTTGAATTTTTATTTAATTTGACTTATTTTGAATCTATCGATTCATTTGATTGATTTGACTTATATTATTTGACTTTTCTTTTTTTTTAACATTATTTAACTTAATTATTTTAGCTGACAGGTGTTGACTTATTATGAATCTTTTTATTGAAAAGAGTTGGCTCGAGTCGTTTTCACGACTCTTTTATCAGTAACAGACGTAAGACAATATGTTGGCTTTTAAGAAGCTATAACTTCTTCTACTATAATATATTTTAAATACGAAAAAGTGATTTTATATAAAATAACATGATTATATAGGAGTAAGTATTACATTAAGAAATACTATAAATCTTGAAATTTCCATTGACTATAAAATGTATTGCTAAATTTTTGTCAATAACCCAATTAAAAGAATCCAAAATCAAGTTGTCAACAATATTGTAGGTAAATATTACGTTACTTGTTGTGCAACGACGCGACGCGACGCCGCAACCGTCGACCGCACGTATATATAATATGTATGTATGTATGAACATACGAGAAGCTACCAACAAACACCACAAATTAACCAAAATTCTACAATGTACGATCTAAAATCATACTCGAAACACTAACACGTCGTGTATTATATTTTTATTAATTTAAACAAGCCTCATAAACAGATAAAAAACTTAATGAGACTTGTTATACCTGTACCTTTGATGTATGTACTTACTGAGTGCTCGATCCGAATATCGGACTCTACCTAACTTTAAAAGGAAATAGAATTATTTATGCCTACAGCTTTGTTCGTATAGTAAACATGGCAAATTTCATCGAAATCTGTTCTGCAGTTTAACCATGTAAAGGCAACCTTCAATTTATAATATTAGTATTAGTATGCATATATTATCTTATTATATAAAAGGCAAAGATGATTGACTGATGTATCAACGCACAGGCCAAACCCTTAAACTAGCAAATTGAAATTTCGCACACGTATTTCTCATATAACGAAAGCATCCACTAAGGAAGGATTTTTCAAAATTAAACCCCAAAGGGGTTAATTGGGGATAAAAGTTTGTATGAAACTTTTTATTTCTTGGACATATTGCCATGAAATTTCGTATGAATTGAAATTCGAAAATAATGAGTTATGTATTTCAGCGTTTTCCAATATTCAACTCCTAAGAGGGTAAAATAGGGGATGAAAATTTTAAATAAACGCACAGGCTAAACCCTTAGTAGGGCTCGAAACTTAAAATTTCGCACACGTATTTCTCTTATGACGTAGGCATCCACTAAGGGAGGATTTTACGAAATTCAACCCCCAAGGGGGTGAAATAGGGGATAGAAGTTTGTATGAAACTTTTTATTCCTTGGACATATTTGCATGAAATTTCGTATTTTTTGTAGTTTAATCGCGAACGAAGCCGCGAGTTCTGCTAGTAAAACACTAAAACACTAACCCATATGACGTTACCTCAAGCTTTACCTTTTTATTTTCTTGAAGGGTTGAAGATAATCTTAGCTTCATACATACATATATTTCTAACTAGAGAACTACCATAGCTTCGCTCGGGTACATCCCTAGGTACGTTTTAATTTTTTTGAACAGAATCCTAATTTTTTTTATAAAATAAATGTAGCCTAAGTAACTCCTTATAACATCAGCTATCGAGTCAAAATCAGTCTAGCCGTTTTGGAGATTAGTCGGAACAAACAGACAGACAGACAAAAATTTTAAAAAATATATACACTTTTTATAAGTACCGTATATAATTCCATATGCATTTAGTAATCAGGTGTTATTTTGACATTACAAACAGATACTTCAATTTATCTGTATAGATTCAAAAATGTTTATTATAAAATTATTAGTACAAAAAGTCCATAAGAACACGTCCAGCCGACTTCAAATGATGTTGATTCGTAAAAATCAACGTTTTCGAAATTACAGTAATAATGTTGATTAGTCTGTCAGTTTATAATGAAGTTTTATTATTACTTAATTATTGAACCAATCATTTTGTTATCGTTTCGTCGTACATAATAGATAATATTATTATTTTAAAAGCCCATTGTTGTTTTTCTTTCGCTACATAGACCCATTGAATGAATTATATGTATTCATCTATACTACAATCTATACTAATATTATAAAGCTGAAGAGTTTGTTTGTTTGTTTGTTTGTTTGTTTGGTTGAACGCGCTAATCTCAGGAACTACTGATCCGATTTGAAAAATTCTTTTTGCATTTGATAGCCTGTTAACTGAGGAAGGCTATAGGCTATATACTCGTATCATCCCGGAAAAGTGTACAGGTCCCATGGGATAGTTTTGTTTTTGTCTAGGGACGAACCCGAAGCGAAGCGAGGGTGAATCGCTAATAATATTATAAAGCTGAAGAGTTTGTTTGTTTGTTTGTTTGGTTGAACGCGCTAATCTCAGGAACTACTGATCCGATTTGAAAAATGTTAAATGAGGAAGGCTATAGACTATATATCATCCCGTAAAAGTGTACGGGTCCCGTGGGATAGTTTTGTTTTTGTCTAAGGACGAACCCGAAGCGAAGCAAGGGTGAGTCGCTAGTTATGTATAATGTAACTACTCGTAAAAGATGCGGTTGTGGTGACAATGAAACATATCATTACTTGAAAATATTTACGATTTTACTTGGTTCTTTGCTCGATACTTATATATAGATGTATGCAAAATGAATTGGCAAAGTCGAATTAGTAAAAAATATATTCAACAACTAGCGGCTCATCCTCGCTTCGCACGCAATAACAAATCTATCCCACGGGAACCATATATTTTTCTGAGATCAAAGGTAGCCTGTTTGTTATTTTGATGTATAATATATATATAAATATATAAATTTTGATGTATATATAGTATTGTAAAGTTTTATTAAAATCCAATCAGTAGTTTTTGTGTACTAAGCTGTATAAGTTATGATAGTTTTTTAACTATCCCACGGGAACTCTTTAATTTTTCGGGATGAAAAGTATCTAAGATATTGCCCGAGGATAAAAGGCACCACCACACAAAATATCATTTAAATCGGTTTAATACTTTTGGAGATTAGCCCGTACAAACAGACAAACAGCAAAACAAAAAATTTGAATAAAATCTGGATTTTGTTCTATTTCTCTTCTTACATCCCCCTGACTCAGTTTTTAGCATTTTTTTTTTTTACTATGTACAGAGATTCGACCTCTACAGTTTTATTATATGTTAAAATAGACTTTGCTCATCATCATCTACGACTATGTATATATGTATATCTATATAACAGAAAATAATTGGCTGTTTTTGTATCTTGTATGTATATTATGTAATATCTCAAAGTACAATCTTGGATATTATCTAATATATTTAACCGAGCAATTCTTGTATAATTATTTATTTGTACCGGTGATCGCGGAAACGGCTCTAATGATACTTTCTTAGATTTACGCGAATATTAGACATTGTTAATGTTTATTAAATTGTTAATGTTTATTAACATGTAGGACAATTTACTAACATAAACATTCCTTTTAGTAGGGGAGCCCAAAAGGAGATTTTAGGATATACTCAAGCGCGGCAGATCCGAGTATCATGAAGTTTATAAACGATTTTTGTTTTTTCAGCTTGTGGAAAACGTTGGATTATTAAATTGCACACTTTTCAGCGTGTTACATTTAAATAAAACTATCTTTTCGGATTTTTTCGCGGATTTATTTTGATTTTTGTTTCCCGACGTTTCGATTGCTTTACAGCAATCATGGTCACGGGAGAGACTAAGGTTTTAAAGCAATAGTGTTGCTTAATATTCTTATTTTAAATCAATATTTTAAACATTTTTAAATTACATACAAAACAATAATATTGCTTAAATAAATAATTATTATTTTTAATTCTTAATTTTCTTTATGATTATTCATATAAAAAAGCAACATAAATAATATGATTAATTAATAAAGTTTAAAAAAAAACTGTAATAATTATAATAATAACAGCTAAAATTTGATAAATAAATAATCGCTTTTCTAACCGGTCAGTCCCACATCCACCTGTACAGCACCTGTACATCCACAGTATGCAAATAGTGTGCGTCGTGTATTTCCCATCGGTGAAAAAAAGCCAAATATCTCTATTCCGAACTACATCCGATACAGTATGGAGAAATCATACGCTCACTAGAAACTTTAGCGTTTACGAGTATATTATCAGTGCGTTATAAAATAAATAATTACTATTCTAATCTATGGCAACTATAAATCGTGCAAAATTGCAAAAGTAGTAAAAAAAGTGATAAAAATGAAATAAATAAGCAATATATGCACACTAACTGGTTTTACGAATGTTCGAATCTCATCATAAAATCAAACAATTATTATTAACAAATGCAGGATACATGCAAAGACAGGGAATGTCACAATTTTGTTTTTTTTTTGTTTTGTACTGGCAACGAATCTGTGTCTATGGTACTTGCATTCCCAGCCACTGGTTTTTACAAATCAACGGATGTCGCTAAAAATATGTTTTTATCTATGCCCAAAACGAAAAGAACTGGGAATGTCGATGACATACCGATAAAGAAGGATTGTCCAAAAATATAGGTACATGGTTAAAAGTTACTGCATATTTTGATCTCAATAAAAATATTACTTCTAAACTTTAATTGATTTTTTCTCATAATCAATTCATTAAGGCATTGCTTGTTTTTTTCCTGTCACCTTCAAATCTATGTATACTAATATAATAAAGAGACAGAGTTTGTTTATTTGTTCGTTTGTTTGTTTGAACGCGCTAATCTCGGGAACTACTAATCCGATTTGAAAAATTCTTTTTATATTCAAAAGCCCGTTTATTGAGGAAGGCTATATGTCATTATTCTACTACCCAATAGAGCAGAGCAGTAATCATAAATGTCAACAAATCGGCTAGACTTCCATACATTATTTGTTTATATCGAAGATTTGAACGCGAGCGAAGCGAATACAATTTTGAGAACATTAAGTGAATTTGGTCAAGTTTGCAAATGTCACTGACTAGACACCTGCACTAAACACAACACAAGTGCACCGCCTATTACTCTAACTCTCGCATTCCTGCGGGACTCAATCTCTCTCAATACGACTGCCGAGAAATCAGGCGCAGGACCGACAGGCACAGGGGTGTACACTGTACACACCGACGCCTTCCCAATTCAAGGCTTCAGAGTATTTTGTGACAAAAAAAAACCAGTTTCTATTCTTCTATCCAGTTTTTATCCGACTTCAGACTGAAACCTACGACTTCAAAGTAATATAAACGAGGTAATAATAAAAAACTCCCTTATAGAGGTGGATTTTTTCCTGTATAAATAATTGTTTAAAATATATCGTTACTTCTCTATTTTTTGAAGACGCTTTGACTAAGGCTCACTACTACTACACGTGTACACTCAAAATATTAAAAAATATTAAAAGTGATTGAATAATTATCAGTACCGGCATAATGTGAAAATTATA
Organism: Argynnis bischoffii washingtonia; assembly: GCA_033884665.1. Taxonomy (NCBI): domain Eukaryota; kingdom Metazoa; phylum Arthropoda; class Insecta; order Lepidoptera; family Nymphalidae; genus Argynnis; species Argynnis bischoffii. The sequence goes on from CM066621.1 coordinate 15,956,467, forward strand.
TACAAAAAGTTTGTAAACACACACACGGATGAATATATGGTATATGTAATTTTAATATTTTTGATAGAGAAAAAATAATAGAGTAGCGAGACTCGTTGAATATAAATATTATCTAGAAAAATATGTATGTCAAAAATATTTTTTCTAAATAAATGATACGTATGCGATGATGAACTGATATTAATGTACGTTTATTTACCTGTAAGGTACGTCTGCCGCTAAGAAAATATAATTTGTCCCATATAGAGAAATAGCATAAGCCACTAAAGCCAAAAGTACATAATTTACGAGATGGAAGCGCTTGAACTGCCCCAACTCCTGCATCAGAACGTCCGTGTTCACTCCCGGGACGCTCCTCTCACACGAAGATTTTTCACTACTCATTTTTAAAGGTTTTACTTAAATTATAAAATAGCAACTTTCACATATTTCCTAATCTAACAATTTAAATTCTAGTTCCAATTTCCGTCACAATAAAACAATATTTCTTTCACTTTTACAAATTATACATTAAATATAATTTGCGGTTTTACAAAGTTAAACAAATAATTTTAAACATAGTTTCGATTCGTATTGAAAGCAAAGCGCGAAGTACGCGCGTGAGGTGCGCGTGCGCCGCGGATGTGTCTAAGACTGCGGTGTGCGGACGATCCTAATATATTGCTACTAAGATTTTTTAATTAGTCACTCCATAAGAGACGTCTAACATTTTTTAATTCCACAATGGCTTAAGTTGTAAGGTCTTAAGAAATTAAATATTGAAAAACTAATGGCATCAAATAACTAACTATATTAGTATGGAGTTTTGCAATAATTAACATTATTTGTTGAAAATTATACCAGATATTATACCATATGATGTAATATGCTTACGCCTATTTTTATAAGATTTTTAAACTATTGTAATTGCGCAGTGTTGGGAGTGCTACTCAGCATCAGGACTAGCAGGTTACATATTTGCGGTTGAAAATAGAAATAAATGTATAAGTTTAATAAGTAAATTAGAGGATAAGATAGCTGTTTTGAATCTTTAACTTTATATATATATATATATATATATATATATATATATATATATATATATATATATATATATATATATATATATATATATATATATATATATAGATTATCATTTAGCGGAGCAGAAAAGTGCTAGGTAATAAAAAAAAAAGAAATCACAGTATATATCTACTATAAAAAACATACTACATGCAGTATATATATGCATAGTAATAAATAACACAAATATATAAAATTATAAAATACATAGATAACAATAATAATTATAATACATAGGTATATTTTAATTATTTAAGAGTATATAATAAATTATTATTAAGGAAGTGAATTATTAAACAAAAATTTAAATTTACTCTACCGACTGCTTATACAATACATAAGTGTTCACAGTTTTTGTTATGAAAATCACATCTGGATGTATCTATTCTTTAGGAACGTGCAGACTTTCTAGTGGCCTTTAATCTCGACTCATTGTTTCGGACGTGCCTCGCATGCTCCGGTGTCGTCAACACGTGCTTAATGCTTCATGAAAGCTGTCACCACCCAGTTTGTACATATGTTGACATCACATAACGTATAATATAAACGCGAAAGTTGTAAGGATGAAATGGATAGGTGGTTAAATGTTTGTTACTCCTTTACGCAAAAACTACTGAACACATTTTGATGAAACTTTACAGATTTTAATGTAATATAGCTTATATATAGGCTGTAATATTTATAGATATAGTAATATATAATAGAACTATGCATGCGACACCACGGGAAATGCTAGTAATATATAAGTTAAGACGGGAAAAAATATATTTTTAAGTAGTATGTCATTGCAAAAATAATGAGGAAATTTTGTTGTGTTGGTTTGTTAGTATGTGCTTCTCGCGCAACAAGAGACAGGCTTGAAGTGATTCTGGGATAAACGTAGTTGGCTACTACTAAGTATGGCTCGGAACACCGGTTCCCGTAGACGTTTTCCCGAGTTTCCTATAGGAACTAGTTCCTATAGAGGAACTCCATAATATGTATATTGAAAAAAAAAACACATCAATATTTTGAAATAAAAAACGCATGCATATTATCTATATCGCCCACGCTGGTGAGGAAACTCAGCCTGATTTCTCATCGCGGTGCAGCAGTTGCTGTTGGAATATTAGTGTATTGCAAAAAGTAACTCTAGTGTTATTTATTATACTTTTTAATTCCTAGGAAAGATCTTAGAATGTGACTGGTTTAATGTAAAGCTTAAATAATGTTTATTGTTTACTTTTATAATTGATTCCAGACCGGTACGTAGATGAAGTTATTTTCCTTTGATCTGTTGTTATTCATAAATATTCATGTTTATAATTTGTTTAAAGATTTCTACTGAACTTGAAAACATAGTCGAGGAAAAAGTATTTTTTCAAAAATATTTTATAACTCAAACTAACCGTCTAAGGACTGACAATATCTGAACAGTTTCTTATTATTGTAAGTTTGTTTATATTTTAAGGATATCATCACGCGGAAAAGTTTGAGAAACTAAATGTTTATTTATTTATAAAGACGTTTGATTTTTCACATGTTAATATGCGCTTGATAAGTTCAAAGGGAAGGAAACACTAAAACTCGTACTGACTACTGACTCTGTCTCATGTTTACGGAACAACCGTTTGACGATTACTACAGGACATTAATATTCGTACAACATTTTTAAAATCTCGTATTGGTCAGAAGGTCAAAAGATTTTAGGATTATGATAGTGTTGCTCGTATTTATGTTTATCTATTTACATAATAAATATAAATATACGTTATATACTGCAGGAAAAACACATCATATTTCTTCATTATACCCAACACTTCAAATAGATAGACATATTATTAAATTGAAAAACAATAGCAAGTATTAATGAATACTTGAAATATGTAATTGCTAAATATAAAAAAAATATCACATATTATAGTATGCCATGGATCAGATCTAAATATAAAAAAAAATATTATAAAACTTTTTTTTAAATTACGTAGATATAAGCATGATGGCTAAGAAGACATCATTAAATAAAAATTCGTAAAAAGTGTGTTAAGTATAAACATTGCGAAGATGGCCGTTTACGGTGGAGCGCGCGGCCTCGAAAGGTCAACTTTATGCGATCAAACTACGAATTATTATTCAACGAAATTTCAAATACATAATACGAAATTTCATGCAAATATGTTCAAGGAATAAAAAGTTTCATACGAACTTTTAACCCCTATTTCACCCCCTTGGGGGTTGAATTTTGAAAAATCCTTCTTTCTTGGATGCCTACATTATAAGAGAGATGAATGTGCGAAATTTTAACTTTCTAACCCTAAGGGCTTGGCTGTGCGTTAATTTAAAATTTTCATCCCCTATTTTACCCTCTTAGGGGTGCAATTTAGAAAACACTGAAACACGTAACTCATTATTTATATTATTTGCCCTACTCAATTCAAACGTAATTTCTTGCAAATATGTCCAAAGAATGAAAGGTTTCATACAAACTTATATCCCCTATTTCACCCCCTGGGGGAGTTGAATTTTGAAAAATACTTCCTTAGTGAATGCCTTCGTCGTATGAGGAATGCGTGTGTGAAATTTCAATTTTCTAGCCTTAAGGATTTGACCTGTGCGTTGATACATCAACAAGCAACTATCGTGAATCAGGATGACATGATTTGCTAATTTTTTATAAAACCTAATCGATGCCTTCCACTACATTGGTAACTATCGAGGACCGAGAGCAAATACTAATATACCAAATATAATTATATGTACATATGTCCTGTGAGGGATTAAGACCCAGGACTTTAGGCTTAAGAAGAAATACCTACTTCTAGTAGCTTCTACTTCTAGCATGTCGGTGTATGCACACATGCACACGTACATATACACGCATAAACATACAAACACACGAACACACACACACACACCTACACATACTTTCACATTTCTAACAATAGTTCGATTAGTAAATGGTAGTCCCGATAATTGCTATCATAATAAATATCGATGTATATTTAGCCGAAAGAGTAGACGACCCGTTATCGCCACAACATGGATGTAGGAAGTCACAATATAAGTCATAAAAATATTATTTTATTTAATGTACCCTATTTGCTAAGAACAAATAATAAGATAATACAAAGAGGAATGATAAAATAATTAACGTATACAATTTAACTTCGTTTTTAACATTAATATAAACTACACATAATACAATCTCGTTGATCCGCTAAGGTTATTTGAATTTGATCTAGATTATTTTTTTAAATTACCTTTATAAAATGAGATAGTAATATAGAACAAAATTGAGAAATCGACTGCGTAAACTTTTTTATCTATATAATAAAGCAGTAACTTAGCGAAATCTGTACATGGGATATTTAAAAAAAAATGACTGTAACGTATTATGAATACAATATAGACCCCAAAATAAATAGTTATTAAAATTTTTGTCTGTTTGTCTCTTTGTCTGTGCGCGTTTCACGCAAAAAGTAATGAACCGATTTCAACGAAATTTTGTGAAGTGATTCTGACTTTTTATTCGGGTCAACATTTAGGATACCTTTTACTTCATGAAAATCTTCCTTTCCCACGGGATATTGTAATAACTAGTTTTATCAAGGTCTCTTTAGAAACCTTCTGCTGGCTAAAGCTTAAGATATACATCAAAACAATATACTAAAAAATTGTAGATCTTGAAAAGGCCAACATAAAAATGTGCAACAGTGTATGTCTATCTCTTAAGGTATACTCGCAATACCTATTCTTATCTATACCTATAATAAAACTAACTTAGTCAAATCGATGTGCGCGTTTCACTCAAAAACTACTGAACCGATTTTAAGTAAATTTTGTATAGTGATAACTTATTACTCGGGTCAACATTAAATATACCATTTACTACAGGCACATTTTTACCGATTTAGATGAAAATTGGTATGGATATAGATATTTTTTATCCCGGAAAACATATCATATATAAATGGGTGAAAAGGGTAGTGGAAGATTGGATGGGGAATCAATCATTTCATAGACCTTATCTGTGCTTTCGAGCTAAGATTAAGGTCAAGAGTAAGTCCATTTCTAATAATAAAAAAACATATGTATGTACATTGTACATATGTATATAATATAGTCTATGCTATACTACCCGTTAAACCGTACCTAGGGACGAACCCGAGCGATGCAAGCGAGCGAAGGGTGAGTCGCTAGTTTTTAATAATACTATAGTAAAATGCAGTGGTAGCCCAGTGGTAACGCGCTCGCTTGAGAAACCGGGTTCAAAACCCGGGTTCTGATATTTTTATGTGCGAAACATTTCCAACATAATTACCACTTGCTTTATGGTGAAGGAAAATATCGTGAGGAAACCTGCATGTTTGAGAGAACCTAGCAATTAGTTGCTAGGTTCTCTAGCAACTAGCAAGTTTGCAAAAGACATGTGTTTGCTAAAGACACGCACTTGGCCAGCGTGGTAGACTATGGCCTGAACTCCTCGTATTGAAGGGAGGTCCGTGCGGTGCGATGTTAAAAAAAGCTGAATACATATATTAAACAGAAAATATTTAATTAATTTTCTTGTTTTTGTGAAGCAACAAAATATAATTTATAAATTGGAATATGGACAACTAGACAAGCATTTTTATTTTTCTTTTATTTTATTTTTATTAGGGAAACAAACAATAAAGATAGTACTTATACAATACTAAAATACAAAACCACATACAGCTAAGTTTCCTCTAATAGTAATTACATAAACACTAGCATTAGAGTAAAAAGACTGATATTTAGTCAACATTAATCTTTAGGATGTTTATAGCTTACAAGAGATATGTAATGGAGATACGTAAAATAGTATTGAAAAATGAAAACAACTATCATCAAATGTCCATTTATTCACAGAGGCATAATATATGACGAAGTTAGATCATTAGCCTAATTAGTTCTGTCCTCCGGAGAGAGGCGTTGTGTGAAGATGTTATTGTAATTGAAAAGCGTATCTATCGTTATTAGTTATGGTATGTTATGGTTATTTGTTGAAAATGCATCATTGAGAACATCAGAGGTCAAGCGACAATGAGTCGGTAAAGGTAAATGTCCACCAAAGGTACACAATTATTATTTACTAACTTAAAAGTTGTATTAGACTCTATAATTAATTATTTCAAACTAAAAAAATCGTAAAAGTGTAGTTTATTGATCGGTGTTGATAAAATTAAAAGCAAAGTTGGCTTAAACCTAACTTCTTGAAGAGTTACAAACGGGTGCGAGAAAGTTGCCAACTTTTTTGGTATAAACGCCTTTGCTGTCAAATTATGCGCAATAAAAAGTAGTTGCTCCCATTTCAAAATGTACCAAACCAGAATTACTTTTTCGAATTAATTTTTCAATAAACATTATTGTACAGACACAGACTTTCAAGGCTACGGCGACGACTATTTATATCCCTTTACAATTGCCATGCTTTTGCAACATCGAATGTTTTCCATTCCATAGCTGTAATAGATATTGATCAATGCATTATATGTAATTATTTGCGTATAACTACGTTTCAAAACATTACTGCTCTACATCTATACTAATATTATAAAGAGGAAGGATTTGATTGTTTGTTTGTTTGCACCGAATAGGCTCCGAAACTACTGAACCGATGAAAATGAAATTTAGTAAGAAGATAGTTTGAGACCCTGGGAAGGATATAGGATAGTTTTTATCCCGGAAATCATCCCTTAAGGGAGTGAAAATGGGGATGAAAGTTTGTATGGGGAATTAACCTAAGGACGAATCCGAGCGAAGCGAAGGTGAATCGCTAGTAAGTAATAACTTTCCTCCAGTCAAACAATGATACGACTGTCACCTCGAGCTCTAAGTTCGAAGACTTGTGCTGAACGTTTTAACTAAACAAAACGTATTGTGAAGGTTAAACATATGGTAATAGGGAAAGGCTTTTTGTTTATTGATTAAACATTGTAGTAAGGTAGCGACCGGCCCCGACATCAACCCGCTTGCACTTGGTTGCTGGAAGCTAATAAAGCACAATCTATACTAATATTATAAAAAGGTAAAGTTTGTAAGTTTGTGAGATTGTAGCGGGTAATCTCTGGATCTACTGAACCGATTTAGATGAAATTTGGTAAGACGATAGTTTGAGACCCTGAGAAGGATATAGGATACTTTTTATCCCGGAAATTATCCTTTAGGGGGTGAAAATGAGGATGAAGCAAGCAAGTAATAAAATAAAATCTTTGGCGAGACGAACCTGCTGACTCAAAATTAATTACTTACTTCTTAGTCAGAAGTCCTAACTGATAACGGATCAAAGTTATGGATAAATTTTACTTACACTCATTGCAAATGTAACCATTGTAACTCTAGGAAAATAGATTGAGGTGAGAGTCAGAGGTGTATCGCGTTCAAGCTTTCAATATATTGATTTAAAGCTTTTTATTAAATATAATGAGTGCTTCTGGCCGATTTAAAAAAAAACAGTCTTAGTAGGAGATGTTATAGAGCACAAGTGTATGCGCGAACGAATTTAAGTGCACTTCTCCATTCTTTCACTCTGAAAGCTCATTGGAACATCAATCCGACATGACCGGTGAGAGATGTGCGCCGGACGGCGGACCAACGACTTGTCATGCTCTTTGAGATACGGGAATGTAACGCCAGTTACGATTATCAAATATATTATTTAGCTTAAATATTGTTAAGCTTTTGCTCATTGAAAGCTCATATGAAAAAGTTTATATTACTTTACATTTATTTATTTTTTCTATGCCAATATTAGAGTTACTAAAAATACAAATATTTAAAGCCAATTGGCCAATGAAGAATATAAAACATTTTTCATATTAAAAACTTTAAATGGAGTTTAGTGTTTTGTAATATTAACATAATCAGGTATATATAAAGTGTAGGCGGGCGGGCGCAAAGGCGGGCGGCACGTGCGCGGCGGCCGCTGGATACTGCGATATATCGGGAATTCCGGACTTTATGATCCACAACTTCCCTCTTACATAGGATTTAGGTTTTGATTTCGCAATACAAGCTATTTATACCATTTATCAGTTCGTTGCGAAATTGTAAATCTGTCAATCGAAGCTCTTAATTAACGTATGTTGTACCGCTTTTTCAAATGAAGCTGGCTTCTTAAGAAATTAAAAATGTAATACTATCCAGTATTATATTCTAAGATTCTTTATATTTATATTATATATTAAAAGTAGGTTCCAAAGAATAATAAAGTTGTCATTTAGCTTAAAAATGTATGTTGGAAAGTGAATAAGGGTGAAAAATAAAGTATCGATATGTTTCAATATATATATTATTTAAAATACACTTACAAAATATCACTCATTAATAAATACTATAACATCTGATAATAAATACTTTAATAGCTACACTTAACGTATTTAAATAATTTGCGCAATGAATTGGAAAAACATTAGTATTAGGGTCCTTATTCATTTCGACGCCTTACAATTACTTGAAAATTGTCATGAAATTAAATCAAATACAAATCCCTACATATACCAAAATTTTATTACAATCAAACGTATATTTTAAGAATATATTTACGTAATATGAATTTTAAACAAAAAATGTCAGTCAGCTGTAGAATAACATCTTTTCTAAGTCCTCTCAGTAGTTATTGTTCTACACTCTCCCGTGTAAAGTTCATATTAAATTTATTAGTTTCGGATGTGTTTGAAAGTGATTGAAACTGCAGGCAATCGGTATAAATTTTACGATTCATGATTATAACAAATGCGAAAATGGTTTTTTTATCTTTCACCTAAAACGGGTTGGCCGGATTTTCTCCATAGATTTAGTTTATGGAAAAAGTCATATGTTATTATGTCTTTCTCGGTATACTAAGCAGTTTCATGGCATATTAGTCTGACATTGTTAATTTGTTAGATTTACTATACATAAGGGTACCTACTAGTGAAGCTAGTCACTATATCACTAGTTTATGTATTAAATTCCTTAATGTGCATCTCACTATTTGTAACTCTGCTTCTATCACAGAGTAATAACACTATAACATGTATATATAGTAACCTCCAGAGTTGTTAACGAAAATGAAGGTACAAATTCAACCACACGTTTTTTAGTCTGTAACTTCGCCCATAGTAAACTTTTTTTAAGGTTATTTTTGTCAAAAATTTAACAAAAATATAGTTAGAATACATATTTAGTTAAAAATTATACTATATATATAATTTTTTAATTCGGCTATTCTTTACAAACTAAAATTCTTCTGAATGAGTTTTATCGTTTAAACATACAATATAAATTACTCTATGTACATACATATTACTACAGAAAAATTAAAATCTAGAGGTGGCGTGTGCAGACCCATTGACCTGTTTATCAGGTTTTTTGTTTTTTAGTTGTGATGCGATGCATTCTGCCTCCTGTATGGTGTCCGGGAGACGAGTGTTGAGAGTCTCGGGTGTGGTCAGCATGAGACCGCCGGCCAATATGGCTGCTGCGCCGAAGAGTACCGATGGCAACCAGTCGATGTAAATCGCCTGTAAATTAAAAGTGACGTCATAAATATGAAAGATTGTAAGTAAGTTGTTACATCATACTGTATGCTCAACGAGTTTGAGTGTAAATCGGAAATGAAATAGCTTATGTCTAAGATTAAACTTTTATTGAATTGCACACCTACCCTGCTGGTAATATGTATTTGAAATATACGTGAATAAATAATATAAAAAAGAAAACACTTTGAATACAATCCTCTAGTCCAATCTATACTAATATTATAAAGTTGAAGAGTTTGTTTGTTTGTTTGTTTTATTGTTTGTTTGTTTGTTTGTTCGTTCGTTCGTTCGTTCTTTCGTTCGTTCGTTCGTTCGTTCCTTCGTTCGTTCGCTCGTTCGCTCGTTCGCTCGTTCGCTCGTTTGCTCGTTTGCTTGTTTGCTTGTTTGTGTGTTTGTTTGTTTGCTTGTTTGTGTTTGTTTGTTTGTTTGTTTGTTTGTTCATTTGGTCGTTTGGTGGTTTGGTCGTTTGGTCGCTTGGTCGCTTGGTCGCTTGGTTGGTTGCTTGCTTGCTTGCTTGCAAGCGCGGATCCAGGGGGGGGGGTCATGGGGGTCATGAAAATCACTAAACTTTTATTGAATTGCACACCTACCCTGCTGGTAATATGTATTTGAAATATACGTGAATAAATAATATAAAAAAGAAAACACTTTGAATACAATCCTCTAGTCCAATCTATACTAATATTATAAAGTTGAAGAGTTTGTTTGTTTGTTTGTTTTATTGTTTGTTTGTTTGTTTGTTCGTTCGTTCGTTCGTTCTTTCGTTCGTTCGTTCGTTCGTTCCTTCGTTCGTTCGCTCGTTCGCTCGTTCGCTCGTTCGCTCGTTTGCTCGTTTGCTTGTTTGCTTGTTTGTGTGTTTGTTTGTTTGCTTGTTTGTGTTTGTTTGTTTGTTTGTTTGTTTGTTCATTTGGTCGTTTGGTGGTTTGGTCGTTTGGTCGCTTGGTCGCTTGGTCGCTTGGTTGGTTGCTTGCTTGCTTGCTTGCAAGCGCGGATCCAGGGGGGGGGGGTCATAGGGGTCATGACCCCCCCCAAAGCCGAATATATTTTTTAAGAAGTTTGAAGTTTGAGAACAGAAGGATTAGGTAATACAAAATATTTATTCGTTTATGAGTTTTTCTTTTTTTTCTTAAATATGCGCTAAAAGTATAAAACTACTTTTCTTTCTATCATGGATAACTAGCGGCTTACCCTCGCTTAGCTTGGGCGCGTCTCTCTAAGTTTTAAATAGATATAAATTACGGATGGGCCGAAATTCGTTTTGAATTTTGGCAGCTTGAGCCGAACTTCGGCATTCGACCGAAATTCGGTTTGAATGCCGAACATTTGGCAATAGAAAAAAAAACCTACTTGCACTATTTTGACTGAAATTAATAGAAAGCACGTCTATCATGACCTGTCGGTTTGTAAACAAAAAAATTAAAACCTAAAGTAGTACCTATATCTTTAAAACGTTAGCACGTTATCTATACTAATATTATAAATGTCAAACTTTGTGAGTATGGACGTTTGTTACTTTTTCACGCCAGAACGGCTAAACGGATCTGCATGAAATTCGGCACAGAGTTAGATTAGTCTGGAATAACACATAGGCTATTTTTTATCGCGGAATAATTTACGGTTCCCGTGGGATAGGTTTGCTTTTATTTTCCTAGAGGCAAACCCGAGCGAGGTGAGGGTGAGGCGCTAGTATACCATAATTATGACAGTTTTTACAATAACCTCAAAGTTTTCGAGACATTTGCAAAATTACCCGTTTTTCAATTTTTTCTTGGTTTTTTATATTTAATTTCTGCAATATCTTTTTGATTTAAGTGAAAGTAGGGGAAGGTAACCTTCAAAATACTTATAACGACCAAAAAAAATAATTTAGTTGAAATATTTAGCCGTTTCCAAGAAATTTATGTTTTATGGTCTCGAGAGGCTGAAAATCACCTTTAACTTTGTACAGTCGTCCTAAAATTACAGTAAGGTTGAAATTGAAAAAAAAAAAACTATTTTTAACGCCTTTCATCCCCTTATTTCTCGGGGATAGCTGGATATCGGGGGCATTTTACGGTTTTTTGTTCCTTGTATAGGTACTTGCTAACTTTTTACGACGTTAAATTTCAGGTTTTAATTTTTTTTCTATTTTTAATAATAAACGGATTCCGATCGGTCTACATGGTCATTTATTTTAGTTAGGAAGGTGTAAACCTTAACACGTATGCGATAAAAAATTAAATTAGTTCTTCTTAATTTAACAGTCCCAAAAATCGTTGCCTAATTAAATAGACAAAATGAAATAAACTTAGTATTCTTCTAACAAACACCTTAATTACAATTCGTAAATTGAATTTAAAAAATCACGTTTTTAGTTCACTAAAAACACTCAGAAATATTAAGTATTTTTAATAATAAAGGGTCACGTTTCTCACGAGAAAACGCGGTGAAATTGAACCGAAGTTCGGCTGAATTTCTGCCGAATTTTTTATTCTCACCGAATGTTCAGCCGAAATTCGTATTCGGTTCAAGCCACATTCGGCCCATCTCTAAATTATAAATAGCTATTACGAGAACCTTACAAGAAAAACTTATGCTATTGCAGATTTTTCTGTAGGTCTTTTTAAGACCTACAATTTTCTAGTAGATATATTGTTTTGATGTATTTCTTAAGATTTAGCCAGCGTTAGCCATGTAAATGTCTTAGGATGACTCGATAGAACCCTGACACCCTGAAGAAATGGAATTGTTTTCTCGTGGGAACTAAAATTTTCTTGTAGTAAAAGTCATCCTTAATGTTGACCCGAGTAAAATTATCACTAAAATTTGGTTAAAATCGGTTTAATACTTTTCGCGTGAAACCGCACACACAAACAGACATACTGACAAAAATTTTGTTTTGGGTTCTATATTCTGTACATTATACATTAGAGTCATTGTTTTTAAACAAATATTTCGTGTACAGATTTTGCTAAGTTACTGTTTTATAATATGTATATTTCAGTCTCTGACCCCCCCCAAAATCTAACCCTAGATCCGCGCCTGCTTGCTTGCTTGTTTATTTGTTTGTTTGTTTCTTTAGTTGAACGCGCTAATCTCAGGAACTACTGGTTGGAATTGAAAAATTCTTTTTGTGTTGGATAGTCCATTTATTGAGGAAGGCTTTAGGCTATATAACATCACGCTACGATCAATCGGAGCGGAGCATAAATGAAAAATGTTGCAAAAACGGGAAAAAATGATTCCTTTTGAGAGCTTACGTTGCGTGCGCTGCGTAAACGGTTAAAGTTACGCAAAAATCGTGTATAACGGAATTATTCTCCTTTAAAAGTTCTAGAAAAAGTCCGCAACAGCATATGTCTATCTTTTAAGGTTGACTCAATATAACCCTTTTTATGGTAATCAAATTTGTTCTAAAATAATGCATTATTTCCGAAGGTGTTTTTATAAACATGATATTAATCCTTATCCAAATAAATACGTTATTCATCACAGGTATTTAATTTTGAATAAAATACCCTTTGACATCATTTGATTTCAATAAATATCTTAGGAGATATCATAGTTTTAAAATATACATATTTAACTTTACGCGGACTATGGGTGAGCGCGCTCTCAGCCCGATGCAAGGCGAGGGCGGGGCGGTCGTGAGGGGGGAGTGCGCTGGCTGCCGCCCGGTATCTCTGCGAGCAAAGTCACTATTCCACGCGGACGAAGTCGCGGGCAAAAGCTAGTATTTAAATATTTGTGAAGGTGTTTGCATGTTTGTTACTCAATAATGCGTAACGAATTTTCAAAATGAACTAATTTCGCTGAAACTTTGCACGTAGATAGATTATATTATGAATTAACATATATTGGATATTACTCTGTTCAAATATCATCTTAAGTCCACGCTAGTTAATAGCAACTAATAACATCAGTGTAAAAACATAAATGAATCTCTTTCTCTTCGGAAAAAAATTGGTCGGACAAAATGTTTAACTGTTACTAATATCGTAGTGCATTTGTTAGAAATGTGTTTTACATTTCTAACAAATGCACCTACATTAGTTTTACTGTAAAGAAAAATATATTCTAAGCTTATCTTACTAGTAGCGGCATCTGAGGGGCCACGATGGATCCAATCCGTCCCACCATCGAGCAGAAGCCAAGCAGAGAGTGTCGCGCGTGCGTCGGGAACAGCTCCGATGTGTACATGTAGATGCCGCTGAAGGCTTGCGTGATGGCGATCTTGCCAATCAGATATAGAAGGGTTGCTAACCAGGGCATTGCTGGAATATACAAAAAGCTACTTAGCTTTTTATACTTACTTAAGTATGTTATTATTATAAATAGAAATTTAAACAATTTTATGCAGAAAATCAAACTATCTTACATAATCTGTTTTCAAAATATTAATTATAAAAACAAACATTGGTAGTTACAATGGCATAAGGGCTTAGATATATCGCAGAAAATATAATCAAATAATGTTAAAATTCATTAATTGCAATAATAATTAAATTTTTCCTAATTGTGATGTTAAAACTTTTTAAAGATATAAATTATAGTCTTACTCTTGGGCACAAATGCAATAGTGACACACGAGAACCCGCACACTAGATACGCAATCAACAGCGTCCTCTTTCGGCCGATGCGGTCCAACACCAAGGCGTTGGTGACGACGGCTATCACCTCCACACTCACTACTAACATGTAATTAGTGTATTTATCTCCGGCCAGCAAAACAGAATTAATAGCTAGTCCATAGAACACAAAAGTACAAGTGATCCACCACCATGAACAGATGGCGAGACGTTTCATTATTATGGGGGAGTGCAGGACTTGGATCCAGAGACCTTCTTCCTCTTGATTTTTTTTATCGTCAACCTTTACTTTTTCCTCCACACTAGTCAGCTGGCGCATCGTCTCATCAGACAACGTAACCTTATTCATCTTCGATGCTTTCATAATGATTTCCAAAGCTTCTTCCTTACGTCCTTTGGATAAGAGCCAGCGAATACTCTCTGGCAGGAAATATATGTATAAGAGGAAAAGTAACGAGGGCGGATACGCGACTAAGACAAAGGTACGCCAGTAAGGGAAAGTTTTAGCGAGTAGGGCGAAGCTCAAGCCCCCCAGCACCAACATAATGCCGAGGAAAGCTATTGTCAGAACTCTCTTGTCCTGTCCTAGAAGCTCGATCGCTGAAAAAATCCAATAAAATTTTGTTAAACAAATAATACTTTCTTAGATTTACGCTTATTTAATATTTAATTTGTTAAACACTAAAGTTACAAATTAACATTAAAGTTAACATTTAACACAAAAATTAATATATTTTTTTCGTGACTAGATAGCGCTTGGTGTATTCAGCCCTTTTTTAACGTCCCACTGCTGGGCACGGGCCTCCCTTTAAGACGAGGGGAATCAGGCCATAGTCCACCACGCTGGCCAAGTGCGGGTTGGCAGACTTCACATGTCTTTCGAAAACTTGCTAGGTTCTCTCAGACATGCAGGTTTCCTCACGATGTTTTCCTTCACCGTAAGGCAAGTGGTAATCAAGTTAGAAAATGATTCGCACATAAAAATAGATGGCGCTTATATTATATTTATATCAAATGCTATAATTTTGTTGTTAGTAGTAGAGTACAGTATTGGATATAATATAAGACTAAAAAGCTCCTTCAGTCAAGAGTAAGTCAGTCCTAGTTATAAATAGAACGTTAAAATGAATAGCATTTTTTTTTCAATCGCCTATCATAGCGCGAATCCGATTCAGGTTTGGCCATATTCTATTTTTTGATGGAAAATTATTGCAGTAATATTTATTTATCATAAATCTTACTTAGGATGTAAGCCGCTGGGTAGGCACTGGCGCCGGCCACCGTCTCCAGAAACTCCACAATAACGTACATTTCGTAGGAAATGGAAAATGCCTTCATAGTACCGATGGCGCCCAGTAACGTGCAACTTAAAATTAGAGCTCGCTTTCGGCCCCATCTGAAATTATCCAAACTTATTTGGTAAATATTTTATAAATATACCTAAATCACGTTACAATGCAATGTTTGACGACACGTTTAGCTCAGTTTGTAGTGACTCTACTTGCTATGCCAGCGGTCGCGAGTTTGAGACTCGCTGGGGCGCAGTCCCGCATTTATATGATGAGCACGAATGTTTGTACTCCAATCATGGGTGTTTATATTTATTTTATGAATGTATCCATAACACAAGCCTCGTAGCTTACCACGGAACTAGACGGTGGTGTGTGTTAATGTCCCAACAACATATTAATAAAGAGAAAATACCTAACACATTTTGTACTGAAGGGACATTTAACTTTATAGAGTATATTATTTCTTTATTAAATAAAGACAAGAAGAACCGGGGGGTCAACCCTAGGTGATACTTCAGGCTTAAAACTTATTATATTGCCGAAGTAAAGTATAAAGAAATAATTATAAATTACCGGCAACGAACACACTAATTAAAATATTTCATAAATAAATAAATATGTTAGGACATTAACACTCAGCACCATCTAGTTCTATGGTAAGATTGTGTATGTGCCATGTAAGGCTTGTGTTATGGATACCATATAGCTGATACATTACACATATATGTATTCAGCCCTTTTTAACGTCCCACTGCTGGGCACGGGCCTCCCTTCGATACGAGGGGAATCAGGCCATAGTCCACCACGCTGGCCAAGTGCGGATTGGCGAACTTCACGTGTCTTTCGAAAACTTGCTAGGTTCTCTCAGACACGCAAGCTGCATGTCCTCACGATGTCTTCCTTCACAGTAAGGCAAGTGGTAATCAAGTTAGAAAATGATTCGCACATGAACATATCAGAGATGTGAGACCCGGGATTTGAACCCGCTTCACTCGGATTCCCAAGTGAACGCGTTACCTCTGGGCTACCACTGCCCATTACATATATATATATATTATAAACAAATACATACATATTATAAATATAAAAAATTGATGTAAATACATTAATACATAATACTATAATTTTGACAATCATGTAATTGATTGCTGCAGCCATTGTAAGTTACAATATGGCATTGAGATAATTTCACAATGATTTTGATTGACAAATTTCGCCAACTATTTAAATATCAATTATATATGGTTGATATTTTATACTTCGATTTATAGCTGTGCGCTTGAATATACGTTACGAAACACTTACATTTAAGTTTTCTTGCCAATTTATTTATATTGCAAGAAAAATATACTACCATTCTGGTACTGGTTAGTAATGATCATGTTCTCCCGACCGATTCCGGCCACGGCGGCCAATCTCATTGAGACTAGCCAACTGCGCAGGAGATATTATAGTGCACAAGTGTACGCGCAGACACAAGTGCACTCTCTATTCCTGTCACTCTCATACTCCGGTGGGACGACTACTCGACACGACCGGTGAGAGTTAAGGCGCAGGACCGACGGCTTTACGTGCTCTCCGAGGCACGGGGGTGAAACACCGCCAACTTCCCAACTCCGGGCTGTTACTGAGGCTTACTATACAGAAAGATTCAATAACTAAACTTGGCCCGACCCGGGACTCGAACCCAGGACCTCAGGATGTGCAGCCGTACATGCTAGCCACTACACCACCGAGGCAGTACTGGTTAGTAATACCTATCTCTTAAATATCTAAACACATCATTTTTCAATATAATATTTTGCCTAAGTTTCGAGATTAGTTTAACTTCTAGGCTATTTCCCCCTTATTGTATGTATCTCACTCATATAAATTATACGTTTTACGATACGTTTTAACAAAGGAAAATGATCATCAAAATATGTCAACCACGGACTCATTTACTAATGATTCTTGAAAATGTTCGCCGCTAATGTAATACTTCTTAAGCTAATAACTAACTTCAAATAATAAGACAGAAATAAATGCATCATTATGTTAGATCATCAAGTTATAAAAAAAGGATATGACAAAAACAAGTTAGTATTTGTTTGATGATCGCCACGTTGTGTAGTTGACAGTTGTTATTCTCAAGTAAACTATTTTTATTATCTATAATAAAATTACACATATAATAAACACACATATAATAAAATTCTGAGTCGAATCTGTACATTAATTTTTTTTTCTGGAAAATCTTACTTTAGTCATTATTATCGATACAGAGGCCGAAACTATAGTCTTTAGAATTTTTGTTTCTGTGTCTCTCTACCTGTTTGTCTGTCTATCGCTCTATCTGTCTGTCTGTGACCGCATCACGACAAAATCATTGGACATATTTTGATGAAATTTGGTATGATGATAGCTGGTTACATAGGTCAACATATAGAATACTTTTTACTGCGGGAAAATATCTCATCTCTGAGAAATCTATACATATATATAAAAGTTTGATACGTAATTAGGGAGGCATCCGTGTGGAGTGAGGGTGAGCCGCTAGACTAATATAAATTTCAAAAGCTATACTCTACGTGTTCTCCCTTTCAATGTCGAGAAGAGGTAATGAATAATCTCTCCATTCTCTGCATTTTACTAAGAATGATACTAAGAGACTGGGGTTATATATTTTATTTAACGGTTAGTATGGATATCCCACGGGAACCGTACATTTTTCAGGATAAAAAGTAGCCTATGCGTTATTCCAGACTATAGTTTCTATGCCAAATTTCATCAAGATTCGTTCAGCCGATCTGGCGTGAAAGAGTAACAAACATTCATACTCACAAACTTTCACATTATTATATTAGTATAGATAATTAACAATTAATTGTTTAAACTAAAACTTGTGTAAAAATTGAACCTGGGACCTTCAAAAACGGTCAAAGTAGATAGTAGCAATTAGGCATCGTTAGTACATAAACAACGCATTAAAATAAACTCAGTCAACACTGAGATCTAACGAACACACAAGAAATCTAAATACTAAACTTTTAATTTTGCATGGATACTCGTACGTCGAATAATAATAAATTAATAGACTTAAGATCTTTATGAGATAAGTATATGTATGATTGTCATATTATTGGTAATTTTTAAAATGTCCTCATCCGACCATTTTTTATTGCTATGTCTTTATCTGTGACATATTCATACAATCATAACTATAATAAAACTATGTATTTCCTTAAACATAGTAATGCCTGTTTTTCGGTAGTAGGTAGTATCGGTATCCAGTGGTATTACGGCGGTTATTTAGCTGTCATACTGTGCATAGTACACAAACTATTAAGTATAATTCATATAAATTATAGTATAATACACTTGTAAAAAATGATCATATAATATTCACAACTTGTGTTGGCCAAATTTTAAGTTATTGCGTTTTTGTGAAGCTGGTTTTTTTGGGATGACTTTATCAATTAGACATTACTAGTGAATTTACAACAAAATTTTTGTTATTGTATAAAATTTTTATTGAATTTTCTGTAATAAAAAAAAATACCAAAATAGTTAACTAGCGACTCACCCTCGCATCGATTGGGGTCCGTCCGTAGAGAAAAACTAATCTATCCCACGCGAACCGTACATTTTTCCAGAATGATATATAGCCTATAGCCTTCCTCAGTTATTTTACCTTTATGCAAAAAGAATTTTTCAAAGTGGATTAGTAGTTCCTGAGATTAACGCGTTCAACCAAACAAACAAACAAACTCTTCAGCTTTATAATATTAGTATAGATTATATATACAAAACAAATGTTAACTAGTGAATTGAGTAGTCTAAATTGTACGAAGTAGACAATAGAACGGTAGAGGTTTGCATTACACTGCCGCATATCTTAAGCGGCAAAAATTGATTTGTGACTCGTTACTATTATGAATATTTTAGCGTAGTAAATCCTTCGAAGGCCTTTTTACAGTGTTTCATTTCATAATACATTAAAGATCAAGGGCGTTGCATATAAATGTGTTGCAAAATTAGAGGCTCAAATTTCATGTTCATAAATAAATATAATATACATTTTTTACTTTGTAATCAGCCCTCTGCTGGGCACGGGCCCTCCTTCAACACGAGGGGAATTAGGCCATAGTCCACCACACTGGCCAAGTGCGGGTTGGTGGATTCCACATGTCTTTCAAAAACTTGCTAGGCTCTCTCAGACATGTAGTTTTCCTCACGATGTTTTCCTTCTAATAATTATGTTAGAAATGATTCGTACATGAGAATATTAGAGGTGCGAGACACTGAATTTAAATCCGCTTCGCTCGGATTCCCGAGCGAGCGCGTTACCACTAAGCTACTGCTGAATTTTTTTTAACACATCATTAAGTTTTTGTGACTACAGTATAAATATAAGTAATACTGGTTGTTTAAACCAGTATTGACACTAGAAATAACAATAACGTTTAGAACCGGTCAACGAAGCATATATTAGAATATTTCAATCATAATTAATTAGTTTATAATTGAGGCGTAGAGAAGAAAATGTTAAGAATATTTTAGTTATAATAGAAACAATATCATCAGTTTTTATATTTTTTGTCGGTCTGTTTTTTTGATTTGAATTTTTTCTTGTATTCAAACTAAATTAAATTAAGTAGATCTAGACTTACTAGACACTTCGAGATACATTATTGAAATAGACTTTTATAAAATAACTTTTGAATCAATTTTACATTTAATTAACTGTCAATATTTTAAACCCGACCCGGAAGGCAGTTCGTCAGAGTAGAGCCAGCAAAAAAAAGTTAAAAGTTGTTCCTTAAAAGCTATTATTTTTAAAATATAATTTCATCTAACCTGTCAGATATGTATCCGAGTATGGGTAGCGAGACCAGCATGCCAATGTTGTGGATGGTGCCCACCAGCGTACGTTTCCACTCCTGACACGCCAGGTTAAACTGAAAACATTATACCATAGTGTCACTGCAAGTACGAGTGCAAGTACGCACTTGACGTTCGTTATTATTTTAATAAAGACAAAGTAGACGTACTATTAACTAATTATTTAGTGTCGCCAAGTTTGATACTTGAATATACAGAAACAAAAACATCCTATTTTTTTGTATCAAATGGAAAAATTAATCAATTAAGTATAAAATAAATATTGATAAAATATGTAAATGTATCTTGTTAAGATTAGAAATTTTTATGTGCAACTATTTATTACGATGTATAATCCACGCGACCGGTGAGGAAACAGGCGCTGAAGTTAGGAAGTTGGCGGTATTATGTGTGTAACACCGCCATCTTCCCAACTCCAGGCTGTTACTAAGAATTCCTTAACAGAAATACTTGGCCCACCCCGGTACTCGAACTCAAGACCTCCGGCTCTGCAACCCCCATGATAGCCACTACATTAACAAGGTGATTCAGACATCCCACGTCGTCCATCGTCGAAATATGTCCCTTATATTATCATAAACCTTTCTTTAATAATTAAAACTGATTTCATTTAACATCATATTACTTAATGTTTATATTTATTGTATGTATGTGGTGTTTTATTTTACTAGTAATATGTGATTATAGTACAGTACCGCGCTCGCTTGGGAAACCGAGTGAAGCGGGTTTAATTCCCGGGTCTCGCACCCGATGTTTTCATGTGCGAAACATTTCTAACATGATTACCACTTGTCTTACGATGAAGAAAAACATCGTGAGGAAACCTGAATGCCTGAGAAAACCCAGCAAGTTTTCGAAAGACTATGAAGTCCGCCAACCTGCACTTGGCCAGCGTGGTGGACTATGGCCTGATCTCCCTCGTATTGAAGGGAGGCTCGTGCCCAGCAGTGGGACGTTAAGAAAGGTTGAACGCATACGTGATTTAAAACTGCCATATAATCTATATACCTGTATGTAATATCATTCAAACGGCACGTTCAAACTCAATTGCAATTAATTTTAAAGACGTCATAGCAGATACGTTTTCGAGTGTTCGACTAAAATGTAAGTACAGTTTCGATAACAGTGGTTTACAAAAAACCTACGTACACTCTTGACACTTACATCGCAGGGAATAATACCTACAAAATTTAAGCTAAATCTTTTAAACCTCACGAAGGAAGATATCTTTCAACAAACATATGCCGAAACACTCTTTTCAATACTATCAGTTCTTACATTGTTATGTTGTATGTTATAGAGAATTACGCAAGGAAAAGGACATTTACTATACTTAGATTTTTCCGAAAAGTATCTTAATTTAAATTAAAAAGAAGTATATAAGTGAAACTTCAGCAAAGTCATCAACGAGAGAATGAGATGAATATAGCGTATCAGGAGTAGGATAACTATAAGTTTTTTTTTCATAATATTTTTGACAAGTTATTTTACATTTTTTTTAACATTACATTACATATTATTCCGCATTATTTTTATTATTTTTCACTTGCTGTGTATTGCTTGTATGTATTCTATCTCATTCTCTTGCCGGCTTAATCCTATATATTTATGTGTTTTCTGTCTGTCGTGACGCATTTTCGTTTCATCGAGTTTCAAATCACAACGATTCTAAAAGAGTTTTTTACGAAAATTTATATGTATTATTTAAGTTAGTTCTTATATATTTTATCTATCTGGAAACTGTGTGCAGAAAAAAACCTGCTGAATGGATTTAGACAGATTTTTTACTGTACATCATATTACTTAATGTAAAATACTTATAATTAATTCCAATAATTGCACACAGACACGTGTTGAGCTCTCCGGTCTACTGGCTTCTATACATCACGTGAGCTGAGGTTGTGTTAAGTACTCGCAACATGTTTTACTTATAGTACTTGAATATATAAAACAAGTTACTTTTATTAATAAATATAAATATTTCCTTGAAAAAATCGAAACAAATAATCCTATTCCTATTTTGATGGAATTTTCTTAAACAAGGAAAACAATTTAACATAAACTATAAACTGTTTATTTCAAGGACGAATCAATGAATTGAGGTATATCCTATATTTATGAATAAGACAAAATTATACAAATAAAATACAAGTTCGGTATTTATTTATTTATTTTTATTACATTTTTATAGTCAAGGCTCTATTATATTACTTAATTTAAATGAATACTTATTATAGAGATATGTTACCTCGGCCACTATAGTGTCTTTACTGGCGTAGAGCCAGTGCTCGCAAGGACGCAGCTCGTCTGAGA
Organism: Argynnis bischoffii washingtonia; assembly: GCA_033884665.1. Classification (NCBI taxonomy): domain Eukaryota; kingdom Metazoa; phylum Arthropoda; class Insecta; order Lepidoptera; family Nymphalidae; genus Argynnis; species Argynnis bischoffii. The sequence continues at coordinate 15,979,108 of CM066621.1, forward strand.
ATCCATCTTTATCACAGGGAAGCTTTGCATCGAGGGGTACTTTGCTAGCACAGCGCTGTTCTCGACTATCCGCAGGCAGAGCACCCTCCAGCCAAATAGGACTATACTCTGTACTGTTGATCGCTTCACATTCTGGTACTACACATCTGAAAAATAATACATGAATTAATTTTAATTAATAACCCGGCCTTTTTTATGGACATGAATATTAAATTCGTCGTGATCGCGCAGTGAAATACAAAAAATGGGAAATCTACCTCATGAAAGCGGATGCCTTTGTTTGATTGTTCAACGTGTATATTATTTTGTTGTATAGTGCGCTATAGCTCTTAAAAATGGACTGAAATATAAATAGTTTACATTATGCAATGAACCCGCGACCTCCGTAGTAAGCCAAGATGAAAGAAGACATGCTAACAAATGTACAGATAATACCTTCTTAAATTTATGCGAATATGTAGCATTTTAATGATAATAATATAATACCTAATACTATTTTTTTCGGGTTTGTCACGGCAAAACAACTTCGGTACCATTTCTCTTTCATTTCAAATTATTGTATAATTTTGTAGGGCATCGTCTGCAATAACTATGAATTTGAGTCGTTAAAAACCTTAGTTTTTCTCGTGACCGTGAAACGTCGGAAACAAAAAATTTAATCCGACGGCTTTAAATACTCTCCAAGGCACGGGAGTGTAACTCCATCAATTCAATAATAATCCATATAATACAAATTGAATATTTGTTTAGTCAACGCTCGTGTGAATGACTGCTGAGTTTGTTGACAAATTATGAGGAAGGTACTGTAGCGAAGAATAATATCATCTATAGGTGCAGAAAATATCCGGTCCGTCGTCACATTTGGTGTGAATCTCACATCTTGTTCAACTGGTACAACCTACTGTCCCCGTAGTCACAGATTCAATTCATGAAGAATATTTTTGTAAATAACGTATAATTCATTCGCGACTCTTTCTAGTTTCTACCATACATGTCTACATGTTTCTTAGCAATTTATTACTTAACTTCCTCTTAGTGAAAGACTTTGCACAATTGTATCAGTAGTTTCAGAGATTACCCGCTACATTCAGACATACAAACTTAACTTGTATATAATATAGTGTTCATATAATTTTTATACATACATATTATATTGTATGTATGTATATGTTGACATGTATCTTTATATTTAGAGTCGCCTCACAATGAACTCTGTTGATTAATAAGTATAATATTAAGGACGAAAAGGTCAATATTCATTCTGTCCAGCTCATTGAGTAAATAATTAATTAAGTGAAGTTATACAATGTAAGTAATTATCAGGGATAGGCCGAAATTTGTTTTACATTCACTTTAACCGAATTTCGGCAGCTTGAGCCGAACTTTGAAGTATGAAGAAAAAAATAATTAAAGAGTGCGTGTATGAATGTGTACACGCGCAAGAAGCAAAACTTCTGTAGATGTAGAAATTTCTGTAGAAATTCAATTTATGTTTTAAATAATTAGGATAGGTGAGATACTAAAAATAACGCATATTAGGCATATTACAATCATATATTTATAGAATATTGTTTATTTATAGAATATTGTTTATTTATAGAATATCTTTAAGGAAAGAATAAAATATTATAAATCACTAGCAAAACCCGTGGCTTCGCTCGCGCTAAAACTACAACAAAAAAACTTTAATAAAAAGGTAGGTTTCATACAAATTTTCATCCCTTATTTTATCTCCTAATGAGATGAATTTCAAAAAACGCTTAAATACGTATTTATTTAATTGTATTGAAGAGTATTAATACCAAGTTTCAAGAAATTCTGATCATAAATATTTTTTGGGTTGTGTTATAACGTGTACTCCCGTGGGAATGAGATAATCTCCCGCGGTAAAAAGTATCCTATATGTTGACCCGGATATTCAGCTATCACAATACCAAATTTCATCCAAATCCCTCCAGTGATCTGTGATGCGGTAACAGACAGACAGACAGACAGACAAAAATTCTAAAAAGTAAAAACTATAGATTCGGCCTCTGTATCGATAATAATGTCTATTTCAATAAAATTTTCCAAAAAATATTTAAGGTACAGATTCGACTCACAATTTTATTATATGTATAGATTTTTCAGAGAACAACAACGGTTACCATGACAACAAACGTACGTACATGTTTTCGTAACGCATTCACCAGCTTACCGCCCAAGTCAAGCGTGCGTAAAGAAGTTTTACTTCAAAAACACCTACTTGTACTATTTTGACTGCAATAATTAATAGAAAGCATGTCTGTCATAACAGTAAAATAAAATTAAGCGTTTTATATACTCATTTCATTTATTTTAGTTAGGAACATGTAAACTCGTATGCGATAAAAATTTTAATTAAATTAGTTCTTCTTAATGTAATAGTCTTAAAATCTTTACTTAATTAAATAGACAAAAGGAAATAAACTTAGTATTCTTCTAACGAAAATCTTAATTACAATTCGTAAATTGACTAAAAAAATCACGTTTTTGGTTCACAGACTAAACACTCAGAAATATTAAGTTTTTTTCTTATTTAAATAAAACTACGGGATGGTCAGTCTCTCCCGTGACCATGATTGCTGTAAAGCAATCGAAATGTCGGGAAACAAAAATCAAAATAAATCCGCGAAAAAATCCGAAAAGATAGTTTTATTTAAATGTCTAATATTCGCGTAAACCTAAGAAAGTTTTTTTTTTTATTTTTATTATCTTAATTAATTTATTTATTTTGATCGCAATGAATGTGACATGTACTACTAATTCGTAAATTGTAAATTATCTCATTTTGACTTTGTTATTATTTGATAAACCGTTAACTTGAATTTGTATTTAATTTGACTTATTTTGAATCCATCGATTCATTTGATTGATTTGACTTATATTATTTGACTTTTCTTTTTTTTTAACATTATTTAACTTGTCACACCTGTCAGCTAAAATAATTATATTTTAGCTGACAGGTGTTAGTTAACTTATTATGAATCTTTTTATTGTATTTAAATTGTATTTCTTAATTATATATTTGGGTGAAAACGACTCGAGCCAACTCTTTTATCAGTAACAGACGTAAGACAATATGTTGGCTTTTAAGAAGCTATAACTTCTTCTACTATAATATATTTTAAATACGAAAAAGTGATTTTATATAAAATAACATAATTATATAGCAGTATGTATTACATTAAGAAATACTATAAATCTTAAAATTTCCATTGACTATAAAATGTATTGCTAAATTTTTGTCAATAACCCAATTAACAAAATAAAAAATCAAGTTCTCAACAATATTGTATGTAAATATCACGTTACTTGTTGTGCAACGACGCAACGCGACGCCGCAACCGTCGACCGCACGTATATATAATATGTACGTATGTATGTATGAACATACGAGAAGCTACCAATAAACTCTATAAATTAACCAAAATTCTACAATGTACGAGTACATCTAAAATCATACTCGAAACACCAACACTGGCGTCGTGTATTATATTTTTATTAAATTAAACAAGCCTCATAAACAGATAAAAAACTTAATGAGACTTGTTATACCTGTACCTTTGATGTATGTACTTACTGAGTGCTCGATCCGAATATCGGACTCTACGTAACTTTAAAAGGAAATAGAATTATTTATGCCTACAGCTTTGTTCGTATAGTAAACTTGGCAAATTTCATCGAAGTCTGTTCTGCAGTTTAACCATGTAAAGGCAACCTTCAAATTATAATATTAGTATTAGTATACATATATTATCTTATTATATAAAAGGCAAAGGTGATTGACTGATGTATCAACGCACAGGCCAAACCCTTAAACTAGCAAATTGAAATTTCGCACACGTATTTCTCATATAAAGAAGGCATCCACTAAGGAAGGATTTTTCAAAATTAAACCCCAAGGGGGTGAAATAGGGGATAAAAGTTTGTATGAAACTTTTTATTTCTTGGACATATTGCCATGAAATTTCGTATGAATTGAAATTCGAAAATAATGAGTTATGTATTTCAGCGTTTTCCAAAATTCAACTCCTAAGAGGGTAAAATAGGGGATGAAAATTTTAAATAAACGCACAGGCTAAACCCTTAGTAGGGCTCGAAACTTAAAATTTCGCACACGTATTTCTCTTATGACGTAGGCATCCACTAAGGGAGGATTTTTCGAAATTCAACCCCCAAGGGGGTGAAATAGGGGATAGAAGTTTGTATGAAACTTTTTATTCCTTGGACATTTGCATGAAATTTCGTATTTTTTGTAGTTTGATCGCGAGCGAAGCCGCGAGTTCTGCTAGTAAAACACTAAAACACTAACCCATATGACGTTACCTCAAGCTTTACCTTTTTATTTTCTTGAAGGGTTGAAGATAATCTTAGCTTCATACATACATATATTTCTAACTAGTGAATTACCATAGCTTCGCTCGGGTATATCCCTAGGTACGTTTTAATTTTTTTGAACAGAATCCTAATTTTTTTTATAAAATAAATGTAGCCTAAGTAACTCCTTATAACATCAGCTATCGAGTCAAAATCAGTCTAGCCGTTTTGGAGATTAGTCGGAACAAACAGACAGACAGACAAAAATTTTAAAAAATATATACACTTCTTATAAGTACCGTATATAATTCCATATGCATTTAGTAAACAGGTGTTATTTTGACATTACAAAAGATACTTCAATTTATCTGTATAGATTCAAAAATTTTTATTATAAAATTATCAGTACAATAAGTCCATAAGAACACGTCCAGCCGACTTCAAATGATGTTGATTCGTAAAAATCAACGTTTTCGAAATTACAGTAATAATGTTGATTAGTCTGTCAGTTTATAATGAAGTTTTATTATTACTTAATTATTGAACCAATCATTTTGTTATCGTTTCGTCGTACATAATAGATAATATTATTTTAAAAGCCCATTGTTGTTTTTCTTTCGTTACATAGACCCATTGAATGAATTATATGTATTAATATACATATACTATAATATAATATAATAAAGCTGAAGAGTTTGTTTGTTTGTTTGGTTGAACGCGCTAATCTCAGGAACTACTGATCCGATTTGAAAAATTCTTTTTGCATTTGATAGCCTGTTAAACGAGGAAGGCTATAGGCTATATATCATCCCGTAAAAGTGTACGGGTCCCGTGGGATAGTTTTGTTTTTGTCTAAGGACGAACCCGAAGCGAAACGAGGGTGAGTCGCTAGTTATGTATAATGTAACTACTCGTAAAAGATGCGGTTGCGGTGACAATGAAACATATTATTACTTGAAAATATTTACGATTTTACTTGGTTCTTTACTCGATACTTATATATAGATGTATGCAAAATGAAGTAGCAAAGTCGAATTAGTAAAAAATATATTTAACAACTATCGGCTCATTCTCGCTTCGCTCGGGTTCGCTCTAGATAAATCTATCCCACGGGACCCGTATATTTTTCCAAGATCAAAGTATAATGTATATATAGTATTGTAAAGTTTTATTAAAATTCAATCAGTAGTTTTTGTGTACTAAGCTGTATAAGTTATGATAGTTTTTTAACTATCCCACGGGAACTATTTAATTTTCCGGGATGAAAAGTATCTAAGATGTTGACTGAGGATAAAAGGCACCATCACACAAAATATCATTTAAATCGGTTTAATACTTTCGGAGATTAGCCCATACAAACAGACAAAGAGCGAAACAAAAAATTTGAATAAAATCTGGATTTGTTCTATTTCTCTTCTTACATCCCCCTGACTCGGTTTTCAGCATCTTTTTTACTATGTACAGACATTCGTCCTCTACAGTTTTATTATATGTTAAGATAGACTTTGCTCATCATCATCTACGACTATGTATATATGTATATCTATATAACAGAAAGTAATTGGCTCTTTTTGTATCTTGTATATGTAATATCTCAAAGTACAATCTTGGATATTATCTAATATATTTAACCGAGCAATTCTTGTATATTTATTTATTTGTGGCGGCGATCGCGGAAACGGCTCTAATGATTTCGTTGAAATTTTGTATTTCAACTTCAAAAAAAATTTTTTTTTGTGTGTGTTCTAAAAACATCTGATTATAAATAAATAAATAAATATATTGGGACATTAACACACAGCACCATCTAGTTCCATGGTAAGCTATGAAGCCTGTGTTATCGATACTAGATAGTTGATACACTACACATATATAACTTTAAATACATACATATAATAAATATAAACACCCATGACTGGAGTATAAACATTCGTGCTCATCACACAAATGAATGTCCCCAGCGGGACTCGAACCCGCGACCGCTGGCGCAGAAAGTAGAACACTACAAACTGAGCCAAACGTGCCGTCAAATCAATCTGATCTTTAGCTCATTCCTCTTTCTTATTTTCATCAAAGATTTGTGAAATTGAAGTCTTTATATCTATCTATTTATTATTTAATAAATAATTTAAAAAGAAGATAACGTAAAGATTTTTAACAAAAAAAAGGTACTAAATGTAGAAGTCTTACAAGAACGCTTAAAATCTTTAATTTAATTTTTTTTTTTCAATTTTTTCTTTTTAATTTTTTTTTTTGTTTTGTACTGGCAACGAATCTGTGTCTATGGTACTTGCATTCCCAGCCACTGGTTTTTTTTTACAAATCAACGGATGTCGCTAAAAATATGTTTTTATCTATGCCCAAAACGAAAAGAACTGGGAATGTCGATGACATACCGATAAAGAAGGATTGTCCAAAAATATAGGTACATGGTTAAAAGTTACTGCATATTTTGATCTCAATAAAAATATTACTTCTAAACTTTAAATTGATTTTTTCTCATAATCTATTCATTAAGGCATTGCTTGTTCTTTTCCTGTCACCTTCAAATCTATGTATACTAATATTATAAAGAGACAGAGTTTGTTTATTTGTTCGTTTGTTTGTTTGAACGCGCTAATCTCGGGAACTACTAATCCGATTTGAAAAATTCTTTTTATATTCAAAAGCCCGTTTATTGAGGAAGGCTATATGTCATTATTCTACTACCCAATATAGCGGAGCAGTAATCATAAATGTCAACAAATCGGTCAGACTTCCATACATTATTTGTTTATATCGAAGATTTGAACGCGAGCGAAGCCGCGGGGTTATATAGGAGTTTTGAACGCGAGCGAAGCGAATATAATTTTGAGAACATTAAGTGAATTGGTCAAGTTTGCAAATGTCAATGACTAGACGCCTGCGCTAAACACAACACGAGAAATCAGGCGCAGGACCGACAGGCACAGGGGTGTAGTGTGTACACACCGACGCCTTCCCAATTCTAGGCTTTAGAGTATTTTGTGAAAAAAAAAACAGTTTCTATTCTTCTATCCAGTTTTTATCCGACTTCAGACTGAAACCTACGGCTTCAAAATAATATAAACGAGGTAATAATAAAAAAACTCCCTTATAGAGGTGTATTTTTTCCTGTATAAATAATTGTTTAAAATATATCGTTACTTCTCTATTTTTTGAAGACGCTTTGACTACGGCTCACTACTACTACATGTGTACACTCAAAATATTAAAAAATATTAAAAGTGATTGAATAATTATCAGTACCGGCATAATGTGAAAATTATATACAAAAAGTTTGCAAACACACACACGGATGAATATATGGTATATGTAATTTAAAATTTTTGCTAGAGAAAAAATAATAGAGTAGGAAGACTCGTTGAATATAAATATTATCTAGAAAAATATGTATGTCAAAAACAATTTTTCTAATTAAATGATACGTATGCGATGATAAACTGATATTAATGTATATAAACTGATATTATTTACCTGTAAGGTACGTCTGCCGCTAAGAAAATATAATTTGTCCCATATAGAGAAATAGCATAAGGCACTAAAGCCAAAAGTACATAATTTATGAGATGGAAGCGCTTGAACTGCCCCAACTCCTGCATCAGAACGTCCGTGTTCACTCCCGGGACGCTCCTCTCACACGAAGGTTTTTCAGTACTCATTTTTAAAGGTTTTACTTAAATTACAAAATAGCAACTTTCACATATTTCCTAATCTAACAATTTAAATTCTAGTTCCGATTTCCGTCACAATAAAACAATATTTCTTTCACTTTTACAAATTATACATTAAATATAATTTGCGGTTTTACAAAGTTAAACAAATAATTTTAAACACAGTTTCGATTCGTATTGAAAGCAAAGCGCGAAGTACGCGCGTGAGGTGCGCGTGCGCCGCGGATGTGTCTAAGACTGCGGTGTGCGGACGATCCTAATATATTGCTACTAAGATTATTTAATTAGTCACTCCATAAGAGACGTCTAACATTTTTTTAATTCCGCAAAGGCTTAAGTTGTAAGGTCTTAAGAAATTAAATATTAAAAAACTAATGGCATCAAATAACTAACTATATTAGTATGGAGTTTTGCAATAATTAACATTATTTGTTGTTAAATTATACCAGATATTATACCATATGATGTAATATGCTGACGCCTATTTTTATAAATTTTTAAACTATTGTAATTGCGCAGTGTTGGGAGTGCTACTCTGCATCATTACTAGCTGGTCACATATACTCAGTTGAAAAATAGAAATAAATGTATGAGTTTATAATAAGTAAATTAGAGGATAAGATAGCTGTTTTAAATCTTTAACTTTATATATATTCTTTATTACAAATATTAAGAAAAAATTGAAGGCAAAGGTGAACCTAGGAGGTGAGAAAGATTATCATTTAGCGGAGCAGAAAAGTGCTAGGTAATAAAAAAAAAAGAAATCACAGTATATATCTACTATAAAAAAACATACTACATGCAGTATATAAAATACATAGATAACAATAATAATTATAATACATAGGTATATTTTAATTATTTAAGAGTATATAATAAATTATTATTAAGGAAGTGAATTATTAAAGAAAAATTTAAATCTACTCTACCGATTGCTTATACATGAGTGTTCACAGTTTTTGTTATGAAAATCACATCTGGATGTATCTATTCTTTAGGAACGCGCAGACTTTCTCGTGGCCTCTAATCTCGACTCATTGTTTCGGACGTGTCTCGCATGCTCCGGTGTCGTCAACACGTGCTTAATGCTTCATGAAAGCTGTCACCACCCAGTTTGTACATATGTTGACATCACATAACGTATAATATAAACGCGAAAGTTGTAAGGATGAATGAATGGATGGGTGGATAAATGTTTGTTACTCTTTATGCAAAAACTACTGAACAGATTTTGATGAAACTTTACGGATTTTAATGTTAAAAATTAAAGCTTATACATAGGCTATAATATTTATAGATATAGTAATATACTTATAATAGAACTATGCATGCGACACCACGGGAAAATGCTAGTAATATATAAGTAAAGACGGGAAAAAATATATTTTTAAGTAGTATGTCATTGCAAAAATAATGAGGAAATTTTGTTGTGTTGGTTTGTTAGTATGTGCTTCTCGCGCAACAAGAGAGAAGATTTCTACTGAACTTGAAAACATAGTCGAGGAAAAAGTATTTTTTCAATAATATTTTATAACTCAAACTAACCGTCTAAGGACTCACAATATCTGAACAGTTTCTTATTATTGTAAGTTTGTTTATATTTTAAGGATATCATCATGCGGAAAAGTTTGAGTTTCACATGTAAATATGCCTTGATAAGTTCAAAGGGAAGGAAACACTAAAACACGTACTGACTACTGACTCTGTCTCATGTTTACGGAACAACCGTTTGACGATTACTACAGGAAATTAAAATTCGTACAACATTTTTAAAATCTCGTATTAGTCAGAAGGTCAAAAGATTTTAGGATTATGTTAGTGTTGCTCGTATTTATGTTTATCTATTTACATAATAAATATACATATACGTTATATACTGCAGGAAAAACACATTATATTTCTTCATTATACCCAACACTTCAAATAGATAGACATATTATTAAATTGAAAAACAATAGCAAGTATTAATTAATTCTTGAAATAATTGCTAAATATAAAAAAAATATAATAAAACTTTTTTTTAAATTATGTAGGTATAAGCATGATGGCTAAGAAGACATCATTGAATAAAAATTCGTAAAAAGTGTATTAAGTATAAACATTGCGAAGATGGCCGTTTACGGTGGAGCGCGCGGCCTCGAAAGGTCAACTTTATGCGATCAAACTACGAATAATACGAAATTTCATGCAAATATGTTCAAGGAATAAAAAGTTTCATACGAACTTTCATCCCCTATTTCACTCCCTTGGGGGTCGAATTTTGAAAAAACCTTCTTTCTTGAATGAAATTTTAACTTTCTAACCCTAAGAGCTTGGCCTGTGCGTTAATTGAAAACTTTCATCCCCTATTTTACCCTCTTAGAGGTTGAATTTTAGAAAACACTGAAACACGTAACTCATTATTTATATTATTTGCCGTACTCAATTCAAACGTAATTTCTTGCAAATATGTCCAAAGAATGAAAGGTTTCATACAAACTTATATCCCCTATTTCACCCCCTGGGGGGGTTGAATTTTGAAAAATCCTTCCTTAGTGGATGCCTTCGTCGTATGAGGAATGCGTGTGTGAAATTTCAATTTTCTAACCTTAAGGATTCGACCTGTGCGTTGATACATCAACAAGCAACTATCGTGAATCAGGATGACATTATTTGCTGATTTTTTATAAAACCTAATCGATGCCTTCCACTACATTGGTAACTATCGAGGACCGAGAGCAAATACTAATGTACCAAATATTATTATATGTCTTATGTATGTCCTGTGAGGGATTAAGACCCAGGACTTTAGGCTTAAGAAGAAATACCTACTTGTAGTAGCTTCTACTTCTAGCATATCGGCGAGTTAAAACATATTATTAGTAAATAACCAGTCTAGTCGTTTTAGTATGAAGAATTATGCACACATGCACACGTTCATATACACGCATAAACACACAAACACACGAACACACACACACACACAGTTTCACATTTCTAACAATAGTTCGATTAGTATAAGTGGTAGTCCCGATAATTGCTATCATAATAAATATCGATGTATATTTAGCCGAGAGAGTAGACGACCCGTTATCGCCACGACATGGATGTAGGAAGTCACAATATAAGTCATAAAAATATTATTTTATTTAATGGACCCCCGAAAGCCCCCATATACCAAATTTCAGCAAAATCGTTAGAGCCGTTTCCGAGATCGCTGGTATAAATAAATAAATAAATAAATAAAGATATAAATATACAAGAATTGCTCGTTTAAATATATAAGATGAGTGCTTCTGGCTGATTTAAAAAAAGCAATCTTAGTAGGAGATGTTATAGAGCACAAGTGTATGCGCGAACGAATTTAAGTGCACTTCTCCATTCTTTCACTCTCAAAGCTCATTGGAACATCAATCCGACATGACCGGTGAGAGATGTGCGCCGGACGGCGGACCAACGACTTGTCATGCTCTTTGAGATACGGGAATGTAACGCCGCCAGTTACGATTATCAAATATATTATTTAGCTTAAATATTGTTAAGCTTTTGCTCATTGAAAGCTCATTTGAAAAAGTTTATATTACTTTACATTTATTTATTTTTTCTATGCCAATATTAGAGTTACTAAAAATACAAATATTTAAAGCCAATTGGCCAATGAAGAATATAAAACATTTTTCATATTAAAAACTTTAAATGGAGTTTAGTGTTTTGTAATATAAACATAATCAGGTATATATAAAGTGTAGGCGGGCGGGCGCTAAGGCGGGCGGCACGTGCGCGGCGGCCGCTGGATACTGCGATATATCGGGAATTCCGGACTTTATGATCCACAACTTCCCTCTTACATAGGATTTAGGTTTTGCTTTCGCAATACGAGCTATTTATACCATTTATCAGTTCGTTGCGAAATTGTAAATCTGTCAATCGAAGCTCTTAATTAACGTATGTTGTACCGCTTTTTCAAATGAAGCTGGCTTCTTAAGAAATTAAAAATGTAATACTATCCAGTATTATATTCTAAGATTCTTTATATTTATATTATATATTAAAAGTAGGTTCCAAAAAATAATAAAGTTGTCATTTAGCTTAAAAATGTATGTTGGAAAGTGAATAAGGGTGAAAAATAAAGTATCGATATGTTTCAATATATATATTATTTAAAATACACTTACAAAATATCACTCCTTAATAAATACTATAACATCTGATAATAAATACTTGTTTACGCCGTTTCAACCACCAAGCTGTAACCCGCACATACAATCTTCGCATAAACATCCACGCACACATAGGCATTGCGGGCCCTCACCGCCGGACGCAGTTTTAACCGCCATTCACCTTTTTATCCACGCGCGAGCTACATGTCGGGTCCGAATAATCATTGTTAATTTTACATATATAATTTTCCTAAAGTGTCCATTAAACAAGTATTTTAATTTAATGTGGAGTCATTATTCCGTCCACCTACATATTCTTCCGAACAAGGAAAGTTTTGGCGACCGTGACAGGACACGCAAGAATCGGACTTTGACCACATCGCGCGATGCATACGTGGAAGGACGCGTAGCGGTCATACAATAGCAGCTTCTTTTCGGATCAAGGGAGGAAATTCTAATAAAAGGAATACTACTTTAATGAAGAACTCGCATCAATTTTGTAGCAGCCAGCCGGTCTAGCTTAAGCGCCGCAGCATTGGTCCAGCATTTACAAAAAGAGTGAGCTCGTTCCTATATTTATTCCTTTTCCTAGCTTTGATTTCTTTTCCTCGATCTGCTTTATTATGTTATTGTCTTGTTTTTCCACATACTTTTAATATCTCATTTTACAAATTATAAAATAATATTAAATTATATACAAACTTAAAATCAATAAGAAACATTTATCCATCCTAGCTTATACACAAAAGATTTATTTAATTTTGCAAACAGATTATTGCCGATGCATCGAATCTATAATTTCTACGTATCTAAACTCATAACTGTATGATAATTCTAAGTAAAGATATACCTATGTACCTATGTATCGTATGTCTTATATCGAATAATCAACGATTTTTTCTTTAATTTCATTTCTATATTGCGTATTTCTAATTCCAATCTGCACAAGCTCTGCTGCCTATCACGCCATTTATTTTCAATTATTTATTTCCATATAATTCTGCGCATACGCATTGTAACATTCCAGTTCCGAGCATCCTACGAGTGCGCCCGAAGTATCATTGAACATTACGTGGCTATCGCTTGCGATTGACAAATGCACGTTGCTTCCTTGTCGCACTGCTATTAGATTGCAACTGATAAGAGACCCGTTTAGCTACAGCTGACTGCGTTCGTCGCCCAACCGTAATAGTGAGGAACGTGATATTTTTATATTATTATTTTTTATCATATAAAATAAAATTAGTTTATTTTATTTTTTAATCTTTATTGCTTATTTGTTAAGTTAATAATGTCGGAGCTTAAAGAATTACTTATTAAGCGTAGCTCGATTAAAGGTCGTATAACTAAATTCAAAAATTATTTAGAGGCCCTAGAATCTACAGATAATGTATCGTCATTAGAAATTAGTTCATTAAACTTACGACTAACTAAATTTACTGAGTTATTTAATGAATTTGACGATTTGCAAGGTCGGATAGAAGTTCTGAATGAATCTAATTTAAAAACAGAATTATGCGAAAGAGATTTGATAGAAAACGACTTTTACTATTGTATTTCAAGAGGTAAAGAATTTTTAGACACCGAGTCTGCTCCCTCAATGTTTAAGAATGCAAACTCAATACATTCCAACCATCATCAAGACGATGAAGCTGTATTAGGTTTTCGATTACCAGTCATTAAAATACCTAATTTTGATGGTAAATATTCAAAATGGTTGGAATTTAGAGATACTTTTAATTCTTTGGTTCATACAAATAATAAAATTCGTAATATACACAAATTTTATTATCTACAATCGTATCTCGAAGGTGATGCGTCTTTAGTTATACACAACTTAGAAGTTACAGATCAAAACTATAATGAAGCTTGGAAGTTGCTTTGCGATAGATATGATAATAAAAGGCAGCTCATTCACAACCATCTAGTTTCACTTTTTAATCTTGAGCCTATAGCACGTGAGTCTGATAAATCCTTAAGATTTATTATTGATCACATAGCGAAAAATCTCCGAGCTCTCAGTACCTTGGGTCAGCCTACCGAGAAGTGGGACACACTTATTATTTACTTAATGTCTACGAAATTAGATTCTAACACTATTTTGAAGTGGGAGGAACATAGAAATTCCCTCCAAGATATTCCTACGTTAGAAGAATTTAAGGCATTTTTGAAAGGTCGTGCAGATGTTTTAGAGTCTATTCAAGGTAACAAGCACGAAACTCATAAACCCGTTCGGCGTTCAGCTGATAGTTTAGCTCGTCAGAAATCTCAGACCCGTTCTTTTGTGGTTTCAGCTCCTGAGTCTGCTTCTTCTAAGAACTTCGAGTGCCTAGTTTGCCATGAGAAACATCGCATATACGATTGCCCTACTTTTAAGGCCAAAACACCCGAAGAGAGAATTTCTCAGGCCAATAGTCTGAAATTATGTCATAATTGCCTGAGACGAGGTCATGATTATCGCCAGTGTAGACTATATGGCACATGTAAATTCTGTAAGAAACGTCATAACTCCTTGCTACATTATTCTATTGAGCCAAGCAATTGTAATAAAAATATTTCTGTATCGTTGTCGGCCGCTTCTAATATCGAAACTATATTAAGTACGGCATTAATTCATGTAACAAATCCACAAACAAATTATACTTTGACTGTCCGCGCTTTACTTGACAGTGGTAGTCAGACTTCCTTTATAACAGAGTCGCTTAAAAGAAGACTCAACCTTACTCCATGTTCTTCCAGCATTCATAATATAATAGGTATAGGCAACATGCTGCAGCACGTTAATACTGAACGTTGTGCAATACACATAAGTTCTAAAAATAGCGATTTTAGTACTAAATTAACTTGTTTAGTATTACCTCAAATTTCAGGAAAATTGCCTAAATGTTTTATTAACATAAGTCACCTTGATTTATCTCCATTTAATCTCGCTGACCCTACTTTTAATATTCCATCCGACATTGATGTTCTGATTGGTGCAGATTTATTTTGGGACATTTTATGTTCTGAGCAGCAGTCTTTAGGTGCACATAACCCCATACTGCGCAGCTCCAAACTAGGGTGGATATTAGCTGGTCCTATGCGCTTCAATCCTTCAGATAAGGGTGCTGTACATTGCAATTTTTCTCACACTATTGAAATACATAAAGATCTAAAAATGTTTTGGGAACTTGAAGGCCTCCCCCAAAAAAAGGTTCATTCTGACAGTGAAATGTTTTGTGAACAACATTTTCTAAAAAATACTCGGCGACTCGATGACGGTCGCTTTTGCGTTAAACTTCCACTCCTCGATGAGCCTACTTGCTTGGGTGATTCATACCAAAGCACTAAGAAAAGGTTTCTTAATTTAGAAAAACGTTTCGTAAGGCAACCAAAACTAAAAGTGTTGTATTCTGATTTTATTTCAGAATATTCCAAGCTGCGTCATCTATCAGAGTCTTCCATTGACATACCTGAAGTATCATATTTTTTACCACATCATGCAGTGATTAAAGAAAAGAGCGAGTCTACAAAACTTCGTGTAGTATTCGATGCTTCTGCCTCCACGTCATCTGGGGTGTCAATTAATGACCTGCAAGTGGTAGGTCCTACTATCCAAGATTCTATCTTTAACATTCTTATTCGCTTTCGCCAGTATAAGTATGTACTTTGTGGGGATATAGAAAAGATGTATCGTCAGATCTTAGTAGATGAGAGTGATCGTGATCTTCAGCTCATACTTTGGCGTGACAATCCCTCCGAACCGCTAAAGACATACAGACTAAATACGGTAACATATGGTTTTTCTAGTGCCAGTTTTTTGAGTACTCGATGCTTGTGGCAGCTGGGTGAAGAATGTTCGGACCCACTTATAAAAAGAGTCATACAACAAGACTTTTATGTCGATGACCTATTGACAGGCAGTTCAACAGCCGATGAATTGCGTTACATTCAGAGCTCTGTGTCTGAAGCACTATCCAAGGGTTGTTTTCCACTCAGAAAGTATCGTTCAAATTTATCTTCTCTATTTCCTTCTAATGCTGATTACAATGGTGAGCTCATGCGAAGCCATACTTCTAGTACTTTAGGTCTTGGTTGGGATTCATCAACGGATCATCTAAATTTTAAAATTGAATTAACTTCTTCTGATATCGTTACTAAGCGTAATATCCTATCGTCCACCTTTAAAATATTTGATCCGCTTGGTCTACTGTCATTATGTACTATAAAGCCTAAAATCATTATTCAGCAGCTATGGATTCAAAAATCTGAATGGGATGAACCCGTTCCTAATAATATACGTAAGGCATGGCAAAGATTTACTAAAAATATTGATTCTATTTCAGCTATTCATGTTCCTAGATGGGTTCTAATTTCTGACGCCATCTCAACAGAAATGCATTGTTTTAGCGATGCATCACAGAGCGCCTATGGTGCTTGCATATATTTAAAATCAGTAGATGCCAAAGGTAAGGTAAGGGTATCATTGCTCTGTGCTAAGGCTAGGGTAGCTCCTATCAAATCAATAACTATTCCTCGCCTCGAACTTTGTGGAGCTTTATTATCTGCGCAGCTGAGCTCCACTGTAATTCAAGCTCTCAGAATTAAAATTGATCGAGTTATTTATTGGACCGACTCCATGGTCGTATTAGGTTGGCTTCAAGCTGGTTGCAATAAATTAAAGCCATTTGTGGCCAACAGGGTAGCTGCTATAAATGAGCTAACCAACTCTTCGTCTTGGCGCTACGTTCCGACGAGTGAGAATCCTGCCGATCTAGCTTCGCGTGGAGTAGATCCGGACAAAGTAATGCAGGCTAAATTATGGTGGGACGGACCATCTTTTCTCCTGCAATCAGAACGTTTTTGGCCATGCAATCCTAAATCCTCGATAAGTGATTCAGAACTACCGGAGGTTAAGGTTTTAACTTCTACTCTATCTGAAACACCCTTATTGTTTGAGAATTACTCCAAGTTGAAAACATTAGAAAGAGTAGTTGCTTACATCTTTAGATTTTCAAATAACTGCAAATTTCCTAAAAATAAATATTCAGGTCCATTACAAGCAAAAGAGCTAAAACAATCATTCACTGCTTTGATTAAGCTCTCACAACAAAATTCATTTGAAAGAGAGCTATCACTTTTAAACAATAACAAATGTATAAACGTTAAATCTGTACTGTCTTCTCTTGCTCCATTTTTAGATGCTGAAGGTGTTATAAGGGTCGGTGGTCGCTTGCAGGCGTCGAAATACCCTTATGATAAGAAATATCCCATGTTATTACATTCGTCTAATCACCTAACTAAGCTTATTTTTGAATACGAGCACAAGCGCCTGTTACACGCGGGTCCACAACAGCTGTTAGCCTCTGTTAGGGAGCGCATATGGCCTATAGGTGGTAGGACACTAGCTAGGAAAACGGTTCGTAATTGCACTATTTGTCGCCGCTATAAGGGACAAGCAATGAAAAATATCATGGGCAATTTGCCAGTAGAACGCTTAATGCCTGATTTTCCTTTTCGTGCTGTCGGTACAGATTTCGCGGGCCCATTTATGATAGCTGATCGAAGGGGACGCGGATCTAAGATAACAAAATGTTATATGTGTATTTTTATCTGTTTTAGATTTAAGTGCATACATCTAGAGGCTGTGAGTGAGCTGTCTAAGGATGGTTTCATATTAGCGCTAAAAAGGTTTATTTCCCGCCGTGGTATACCAAATCAAATATTTTGTGACAATGGGAGAAATTTTACTGCCGCTTCTAAGGAAATAAGTATTTTTTATAAATTGTATAAAGATTCGCTATCTGATTTTGCATCGGAAAAGGGCATTGAATTTCGTTTTTCGCCACCATACGCACCTCACTTTGGCGGTTTATGGGAGGCGGGCGTGAAGTCAGCTAAATATCACATCACGCGCATATTAGGCAATAGTCATTTAACTTATGAGGAATTATCATCTTTATTTTCGCAGGTCGAGGCAATCCTCAATAGCCGTCCTCTTTGTCCTCTCAGTTCCTTACCTGACGACTATAGTCCTCTCACACCGGGCCACTTTTTAATAGGCAGACCATTGACCGCATTACCAGGTCCAAATTATATGGAGCACAATTTTAATTATTTAAATAGATTTCAGCGACTTGAGACTATGAGGCAGCATTTTTGGAAGCGTTGGGCCGCTGAATACATAGCCGAGCTTCAACAGCGTATCAAGTGGAAGGTGAAATGCAAGGACCTTGAACTCAACGATTTGGTCCTTGTAAAGGAAGAAAATCTACCACCTTTACAATGGCGACTTGGAAGAGTGGTCAAATTATTTTATGGGCCGGACAATATACCACGAGTAGCCGACATAACGACTTCACGAGGCACCATTCGACGAGCTATCAATCGCCTTTGTAGTCTTCCTTCGGAGAGTGACGGGTCTTGAAGGCTTTAGCCTTCAAGGGCCGGGACGATGTTTACGCCGTTTCAACCACCAAGCTGTAACCCGCACATACAATCTTCGCATAAACATCCACGCACACATAGGCATTGCGGGCCCTCACCGCCGGACGCAGTTTTAACCGCCATTCACCTTTTTATCCACGCGCGAGCTACATGTCGGGTCCGAATAATCATTGTTAATTTTACATATATAATTTTCCTAAAGTGTCCATTAAACAAGTATTTTAATTTAATGTGGAGTCATTATTCCGTCCACCTACATATTCTTCCGAACAATACTTTAATAGCTACACTTAACGTATTTAAAAAATTTGCGCAATGAATTGGAAAAACATTAGTATTAGGGTCCTTATTCATTTCGACGCCTTACAATCACTTGAAAATTGTCATGAAATTAAATCAAATACAAATCCCTACATATACCAAAATTTTATTACAATCAAACGTATATTTTAAGAATATACTTACGTAATATGAATTTTAAACAAAAATTTCATTCTCATATATTTTTTTAGGTTTCCATTGTACAGCTGTAGAATAACATCTTTTCTAAGTCCTCTCAGTAGTTATTGTTCTACACTCTCCCGTGTAAAGTTCATATTAAATTTATTAGTTTCGGATGTGTTTGAAAGTGATTGGAACTGCAGGCAATCGGTATAAATTTTACGATTCATGATTATAACAAATGCGAAAATGGTTTTTTTATCTTTCACCTAAAACGGGTTGGCCGGATTTTCTCCATAGATTTAGTTTATGGAAAAAGTCATATGTTATTATGTCTTTCTCGGTATACTAAGCAGTTTCATGGCACATTAGTCTGACATAGGTAATTTGTTAGATTTACTATACATAAGGGTACCTACTAGTGAAGCTAGTCACTATATCACTAGTTTATGTATCTAATTCCTTAATGTGCATCTCACTATTTGTAACTCTGCTTCTATCACAGAGTAATAACACTATAACATGTATATATAGTAACCTCCAGAGTTGTTAACGAAAATGAAGGTACAAATTCAACCGCACGTTTTTTAGTCTGTAACTTCGCCCATAGTAAACTTTTTTTAAGGTTATTTTTGTCAAAAATTTAACAAAAATATAGTTAGAATACATATTTAGTTAAAAATTATACTATATATATAATTTTTAAGTCGGCTATTCTTTACAAACTAAAATTCTTCTGAATGAGTTTTATCGTTTAAACATACAATATAAATTACTCTATGTCCATACATATTACTACAGAAAAATTAAAATCTAGAGGTGGCTTGTGCAGACCCATTGACCTGTTTATCAGGTTTTTTGTTTTTTAGTTGTGATGCGATGCATTCTGCCTCCTGTATGGTGTCCGGGAGACGAGTGTTGAGAGTCTCGGGTGTGGTCAGCATGAGACCGCCGGCCAATATGGCTGCTGCGCCGAAGAGTACCGATGGCAACCAGTCGATGTAAATCGCCTGTAAATTAAAAGTGACGTTATAAATATGAAAGATTGTAAGTAAGTTGTTACATCATACTGTATGTTCAACGAGTTTGAGTGTAATGCGGAAATGAAATAGCTTATGTCCAAGATTAAACTTTTATTGAATTGCACACCTACCCTGCTGGTAATGTGTATTTGAAATATACGTGAATAAATAATATAAAAAAGAAAACACTTTGAATATAATCCTCTAGTCCAATCTATACTAATATTATAAAGCTGTAGAGTTTGTTTGTTTGTGTTGTTTGTTTGTTTGTTTGTTTGTTTGTTCGTTCGTTCATTCGTTCGTTCGTTCGTTCGTTCGTTTCTTTGGTTGAACGCGCTAATCTCAGGAACTACTGGTTGGAATTGAAAAATTATTTTTGTGTTGGATAGTCCATTTATCGAGGAAGGCTTTAGGCCATATAACATCACGCTACGATCAATAGGAGCGGAGTATAAATGAAAAATGTTGCAAAAACGGGAAAAAATGATTACTTTTGAGAGCTTACGTTGCGTGCGCTGTGTAAACGGTTAAAGTTACGCAAAAATCGTGTATGACGGAATTATTCTCCTTTAAAATTTCTAAAAAAAAGTCCGCAACAACATATGTCTATCTTTTAAGGTTGACTCAATATAACCCTTTTTATGGTAATCAAATTTGTTCTAAAATAATGCATTACTTCCGAAGGTGTTTTTATAAACATGATATTAATCCTTATCCAAATAAATACGTTATTCATCACAAGTATTTAATTTTGAATAAAATACCCTTTGACATCATTTGATTTCAATAAATATCTTAGGAGATATCATAGTTCCAAAATATACATATTTAACTTTTCGCGGACTATGGGTGAGCGCGCTCTCAGCCCGATGCAAGGCGAGGGCGGGGCGGTCGTGAGGGGGGAGTGCGCTGACTGCCGCCAGGTATCTCTGCGAGCAAAGTCACTATTCCACGCGGACGAAGTCGCGGGCAAAAGCTAGTATTTAAATATTTGTGAAGGTGTTTGCATGTTTGTTACTCAATAATGCGTAACAAATTTTCAAAATGAACTAATTTCGCTGAAACTTTGCACGTAGATAGATTATATTATGAATTAACATATATTGGATATTACTCTGTTCAAATATCATCTTAAGTCCACGCTAGTTAATAGCAACCAATAACATCAGTGTAAAAACATAAATGAATCTCTTTCTCTTCGGAAAAAATTGGTAGGACAAAATGTTTAACTGTTACTAATATCGTAGTGCATTTGTTAGAAATGTGTTTTACATTTCTAACAAATGCACCTACATTAGTTTTACTGTAAAGAAAAAAATATTCTAAGCTTATCTTACTAGTAGCGGCATCTGAGGGGCCACGATGGATCCAATCCGTCCCACCATCGAGCAGAAGCCAAGCAGAGAGTGTCGCGCGTGCGTCGGGAACAGCTCCGATGTGTACATGTAGATGCCGCTGAAGGCTTGCGTGATGGCGATCTTGCCAATCAGATATAGAAGGGTTGCTAACCAGGGCATTGCTGGAATATACAAAAAGCTAAGTAAGTATGTTATTATTATAAATACAAATTTAAACAATTTTATGCAGAAAATCAAACTATCTTACATAATCTGTTTTCAAAATATTAAATATAAAATAAACATTGGTAGTTACAATGGCATAAGGGCTTAGATATATCGCAGAAAATATAATCAAATAATGTTAAAATTCATTAATTGAAATAATAATGAAAATTTTCCTAATTGTGATGTTAAAACTTTTTAAAGATATAAATTATAGTCTTACTCTTGGGCACAAATGCAATAGTGACACACGAGAACCCGCACACTAGATACGCAATCAACAGCGTCTTCTTTCGGCCGATGCGGTCCAACACCAAGGCGTTGGTGACGACGGCTATCACCTCCACACTCACTACTAACATGTAATTAGTGTATTTATCTCCGGCCAGCAAAACAGAATTAATAGCTAGTCCATAGAACACAAAAGTACAAGTGATCCACCACCATGAACAGATGGCGAGACGTTTCATTATTATGGGGGAGTGCAGGACTTGGATCCAGAGACCTTCTTCCTCTTGATTTTTTTTATCATCAACCTTCACTTTTTCCTCCACACTAGTCAGCTGGCGCATCGTCTCATCAGACAACGTAACCTTATTCATCTTCGATGCTTTCATAATGATTTCCAAAGCTTCTTCCTTACGTCCTTTGGATAAGAGCCAGCGAATACTCTCTGGCAGGAAATATATGTATAAGAGGAAAAGTAACGAGGGCGGATACGCGACTAAGACAAAGGTACGCCAGTAAGGGAAAGTTTTAGCGAGTAGGGCGAAGCTCAAGCCCCCCAGCACCAACATAATGCCGAGGAAAGCTATTGTCAGAACTCTCTTGTCCTGTCCCAGAAGCTCGATCGCTGAAAAAATCCAATAAAATTTTGTTAAACAAATAATATTTTCTTAGATTTACGCTTATTTAATATTTAATTTGTTAAACACTAAAGTTACAAATTAACATTAAAGTTAACATTTCACACAAAAACTAATATATTTTTTCGTGACTAGATGGCGCTTGGTGTATTCAGCCCTTTTTTAACGTCCCACTGCTGGGCACGGGCCTCCCTTTAAGACGAGGGGAATCAGGCCATAGTCCACCACGCTGGCCAAGTGTGGGTTGGCAGACTTCACATGTCTTTCGAAAACTTGCTAGGTTCTCTCAGACATGCAGGTTTCCTCACGATGTTTACCTTCACCGTAAGACAAGTGGTAATCAAGTTAGAAAATGATTCGCACATGAAAATAGATGGCGCTTATATTATATTTATATCAAATGCTATAATTTTGTTGTTAGTAGTAGAGTACAGTATTGGATATAATATAAGACTAAAAAACTCCTTCAGTCAAGAGTAAGTCAGTCCTAGTTATAAATAGAACGTTAAAATGAATAGCATTTTTTTTTCAATCGCCTATCATAGCGCGAATCCGATTCAGGTTTGGCCATTTTCTTTTATTTGATGGAAAATTATTGCAGTAATATTTATTTATCATAATTCTTACTTAGGATGTAAGCCGCTGGGTAGGCGCTGGCGCCGGCCACCGTCTCCAGAAACTCCACAATAACGTACATTTCGTAGGAAATGGAAAATGCCTTCATAGTACCGATGGCGCCCAGTAACGTGCAACTTAAAATTAGAGCTCGCTTTCGGCCCCATCTGAAATTATCCAAAGTTATTTGGTAAATATTTTTAAAATATACTTAAATCACTTTACAATGCAATGTTTGACGACACGTTTAGCTCAGTTTGTAGTGACTCTACTTGCTATGCCAGCGGTCGCGAGTTTGAGTCCCGCTGGGCCGCAGTCCCGCATTTATATGATGAGCACGAATGTTTGTACTCCAGTCATGGATGTTTATATTTATTTTATGAATGTATCCATAACACAAGCCTCGTAGCTTACCACGGAACTGGACGGTGCTGTGTGTTAATGTCCCAACAACATATTAATAAAAAGAAAATACTTAACACATTTTGAAATGAAGGGACATTTAACTTTATAGAATATATTGTTTCTTTATTAAATAATGACCAGTAAGAACCGGGGGGTCAACCCTAGATGATGATGATGATGAGGACAGGCTGAAAGCTTATTATATAGCCAAAGTAAAGTATAAAGAAATAATTATAAATTACCGGCAACGAACACACTAATTAAAATATTTCATAAATAAATATAAATAAATAAATATGTTAGGACATTATGACACAGCACCATCTAGCTCCACGGTAAGCTACGAGGCTTGTGTTTTGGATTCCAGATAGTTGATACGTTACACATATATAACTGTAAATACATACATATTATGAATATAAAAAAATGATGTAAATACATTAAAAATACTATAATTTTTACAATCATGTAATTGATTGCTGTAGCCATTGTAAGTTACAATATGGCATTGAGAGAATTTCACAATTCGCCAACTATTTAAATATCAATTATATATGGTTGATAATTTATACTTCGATTTATAGCTGTGCGCTTGAATATATGTTGCGAAACACTTACATTTAAGTTTTGTTGCCAATTTATTTATATTGCAAGAAAAGTATACTGCCATTCTGGTACTGGTTAGTAATAATATATCTTAAATATATAAACACATCATTTTTCAATATAATGTTTTGCCTAAGTTTCGAGATAAGTTTAACTTCTAGGCTATTTCCCCCTTATTGTATGTATCTCACTCATATAAATTATAGCGTTGAGCATCTTGCTTGCTAATCAATAAATCTACTACGGTCATAATGCTTTCTTAGATTTACGCGAACATTTGCCGTTTTAAATAAAACTATCTTTTCAGATTCCCGACAGACTCTTCCGTGACCGTGACCGTGTTGTAAAGTTTTTGAAACTTCGGGAACCAAAAATCAAAATAAATCCCCAAAAGAATCCGAAAAACCAACTATTTACTGTCACAAAATCGTTATGTAAACTCGACTATCCTTTGAATCAATGTAAACTTAGTAAACTATTAGGAATCATCCTCAATCATATGTGATGTCTATAAAAACATATTTGACAACGAAGCAGACCCCTCATCACATAATTTATCGCTGTTGGATTTTCGTTGTAGAACTATAATTGATCTTAGATCTATGCGAAGAAGCTGCAGGTGATTGATGCGTTACAAAGCAATATAATTATTTCATCAATAAGCAAACGCGATTGAAATAAACGTAACGCCATATGCTATACAATATCAAAATGAAGATATTACAACTACGGGAGAATTTATTCAAATTTAAATTTTGAGATATTTCAGACATAACTTCATAACACATAATATTATTATTCACATTAATATTTTGGCGATCTAACGACGAATCTGTGACGTTTCGCCTTGTATTCACCGTCCTTCTAAAGCTTAAAAGTTATGCTAAAGTAGAATGCGAGGTAGCTGTGTAGATCCAAACCTTAGCAAGAGCCTCAAATTTAATACGTTAATGAAATTATTAAGAGTAATATTATTAAGAGTAATTAGCGGGGCAGCCAACTAGTGGTCGCGTTTTCAATGAAATGTTAGAATCTAGGAGACATTTTAAGTCAAAATTAAAATGGTGTCAAAATCGACAGGAACAACTTCACATGGACATTCTCGCGTCAGATCACTTATCTAAAGATTTTAAAAGTTTCTGGAAGAAAACAAATAAAATGAAAACTAGGCCAAGTTTACCCGTGAGTGTAGATGGTTTTTCCGGCCATAAAGAAATTGCTGATGCATTGAGGTTCAAATTTAATTTTGTTTAAATAAGTAAAAATGTTTAGTTATAAGTAAAAGATGTTTCACATCTGCTGGAGGCCTTACATTCATTTTTTATAAGATTATATCAATTATAAAAAGTGAAAACAGCAATAATATAAATAACAAGAGAAATACCTATAGAATTAAGGCCAAAAAATCTTTATGTCATCTTAGTTATATAGTAATGTTACAAGCTTGATTTAAATATTAGAAAAATGAACTGTTTAAATAGAACTAAATATCAAATCAATATGAACACCTGAAATAATGTTTTGAAAATTTAGTATTTAAATATATATAATATGCTAGTTAATGCTGGATGCTAAAATTATAAAAATGTGATGTTATTTGTAGTTTTTATAGAGATATTAAATATTTATTATTATTTATTGAGGTCGCGCTTCACTATACGATCACCTCTGGGTTCCATGTCGAATAAGGTGAACGATGCTGAGACTATCACGATGAGCGGGAATGAAAAGATTACGGAAACAGATGTAGCAAAAATAATTAAAGAAATGGTTCGTGGAAAATCACCTGGTCATGATGATCTCAGCATTGAACACTTTAAGTATGCGGGAGCTCATCTGCCTCGAGTTCTCGCACTGTTTTTTAATCTGTGTCTAAATCATTCATATTTACCGGAGCCGCTTATGCGGACTATTGTAGTACCAGTTGTTAAGAACAAGACGGGTGACACGTCCGATATGAGCAATTATCGCCCCATCTCGCTTGCTACCACCGCAGCTAAAATACTTGACAGTGTGATAAATAACAGGCTATATAACTACGTTTCATTGCAAGATGCCCAATTCGGCTTTAGATCAAGACTGTCGACAGAAAGCGCTATTCTTAGTCTGAAGCATACTGTCAAGTACTATACTGCAAGGCGTACGCCGGTATATGCGTGTTTCCTGGATTTATCTAAGGCATTTGATCTTGTTTCGTATGATGTACTTTGGAGCAAGTTAAGGGATGCGGGTATACCGGCGGAGTATACGTCCCTTCTGAAATACTGGTATGCTAACCAGAAAAATCAAGTAAGATGGGTCGGTGCACTGTCGGACGAATACAGATTGGAGTGCGGAGTGAGACAGGGAGGTTTGAGTTCACCCTTACTTTTCAACCTGTATATCGATCGACTCGTGGAGGAATTGAGTAACACACATGTCGGCTGTCACATTGACGACACCAGTGTCAATAATTTAAGCTACGCAGACGACATGGTCTTGCTCAGTCCTTCCATAGCCGGCTTAAGAAAGCTGATAGCTACCTGCGAGACATACGCGAAGGTGCATGGCTTAGCATATAACTCAAAAAAGAGTGAAGTACTTGTGTTTAAGTCTCAAAAATTAAAACCACGCCATGTCCCGCTCGTGAGTCTTAACGGTGTAGTGATGAGCGTTGTCGACAAATTTAAGTATCTTGGTCACATTATCACTAGCGATCTACGGGATGATGATGACCTTGAGAGGGAACGCAGGGCGTTGGCGGTTAGAAGCAATATGCTCGTCCGCAGATTCGCTCGGTGTACGAAGGACGTCAAAATAACCCTATTTAAAGCGTTCTGTCAGTCCTTTTATACCTGTAGTCTGTGGGTGACATATTCGCGCAGGGCCTACAACGCCCTACGTGTGCAATATAATAATGCCTTTAGAATGCTGTTGGGGCTGCCGTGGCGTTGCAGTGCTTTAAAGATGTTCGCTGAGGACACACGGATGGGTTTCATGCCATTATGCGCAAGAAAGCTATTTCTTTGATGCAGCGTCTACATGACAGCAACAACAGTATTTTAAAGTGTATCTCGGCCAGAATGGACTGCCCCTTTCAGAAACACTGGATGGAGTTGGCCATTGGGCTAAGGTAAATAAATTAAAAAAATACTAATAATATTAACATAGTATTAAGTATGATTGTTACTAACCAATTAACAATATATGGATGTACTTACGTCTGAAATAAAGATTATTATTATTATTATATTTCTTAGCACAATTGTATATAAAGATATTTTATGTGTCGACACAACATTTATTGTTATTTAAGAAACAAAGACAGACACAAAATAATAGCGCAAAAAGTAATAAAAAGTAAATAGATTTTTTATATGGCAGTAATATGGGTAAATTAGTGTATTTTACACTTTCCTTTAAGCAAAACTTTTAATGGAATGTTTTTCAAAAAAAGCAAGGTCTTTGGAATATAAATATTTTTAGATTTTTTATGATACGTTTTAACAAAGGAAAATCATCATCAAAATATGTCAACCGCGGAGTCATTTACTAATGATTCTTGAAAATGTTCGCCGCTAATGTAATACTTCTTAAGCTAATAACTAGCTTCAAATAATAAGACAGAAATAAATGCATCATTATGTTAGATCATCAAGTTATAAAAAATGGATATGACAAAAACAAGTTAGTATTTGTTTGATGATCGCCACGTTGTGTAGTTGACAGTTGTTATTCTCAAGTAAACTATTTTTATATTGTATAATAAAATTACACATATAATAAACACACATATAATAAAATTCTGAGTCGAATCTGTACATAATTTTTTTTTTTGGAAAATCTTACTTTAGTCATTATTATCGATACAGAGGCCGAAACTATAGTTTTTAGAATTTTTGTTTGTGTGTCTCTCTAGCTGTTTGTCTGTCTATCGCTCTATCTGTCTGTCTGTGACCGCATCACGACAAAATCATTGGACATATTTTGATGAAATTTAGTATGATGATAGCTGGTTACATAGGTCAACATATAGAATACTTTTTACTGCGGGAAAATATCTCATCTCTGAGAAATCTATACAAAAGTTTGATACGTAATTAGGGAGGAACCCACGTGGAGTGAGGGTGAGCCGCTAGACTAATATAAATTTCAAAAGCTATACTCTACGTGTTCTCCCTTTCAAGGTCGAGAAGAGGTAATGAATAATCTCTCCATTCTCTGCATTTTACTAAGAATGATACTAAGAGACTGGGGTTATATATTTTATTAAACGGTTAGTATGGATATCCCACGGGAACCGTACATTTTTCAGGATAAAAAGTAGCCTATGCGTTATTCCAGACTATAGTTTCTATGCCAAATTTCATCAAGATCCGTTCAGCCGATCTGGCGTGAAAGAGTAACAAACATTCATACTCACAAACTTTCACATTTATTATATTAGTATAGATAATTAACAATTAATAGGATGAACATCTTGTGTAAAAATCGAACCTGGGACCTTCAAAAACGGTCAAAATAGATTGTAGCAATTAGGCATCGTTAGTACATAAACAACGCATTAAAATAAACTCAGTCGACACTGAGATCTAACGAACACACAAGAAATCTAAATACTAAACTTTTAATTTTGCATGGATACTCGTACGTCGAATAATAATAAATTAATAGACTTAATATCTTTATGAGATAAGTGTTTATATGATTGTCATATTATTGGTAATTTTTAAAATGTCCTCATCCGACCATTTTTTATTGCTATGTCTTTATCTGTGACATATTTATACAATCATAACTATAATAAAACTATGTATTTCCTTAAACATAGTAATGCCTGTTTTTCGGTAGTAGGTAGTATCAGTATCCAGTGGTATTAAGGCGGTTATTTAGCTGTCACACTGTGTATAATACACAAACTATTAAGTATAATTCATATAAATTATAGTATAATACACTTGTAAAAAATGATCATATAATATTCACAACTTGTGTTGGCCAAATTTTAAGTTATTGCGTTTTTGTGAAGCTGGTTTTTTTGGGATGACTTTATCAATTAGACGTTACTAGTGAATTTACAACAAAATTTTTGTTATTGTATAAAATTTTTATTGAATTTTCTGTAATAAAAAAAAATACAAAAATAGTTAACTAGCGACTCACCCTCGCTTCGCTTCGGGTTCGTCTCTAGAGAAAAACTAATCTATCCCACGCGAACCGTACATTTTTCCAGAATGATATATAGCCTATAGCCTTCCTCAGTTATTTTACCTTTATGCAAAAAGAATTTTTCAAAGTGGATTAGTAGTTCCTGAGATTAACGCGTTCAACCAAACAAACAAACAAACTCTTCAGCTTTATAATATTAGTATAGATTATATATACAAAACAAATGTTAACTAGTGAATTGAGTAGTCTAAATTGTACGAAGTAGACAATAGAACGGTAGAGGTTTGCATTACATTGCCGCATATCTTAAGCGGCAAAAATTGATTTGTGACTCGTTATTATTATGAATATTTTAGCGTAGTAAATCCTTCGAAGGCCTTTTTACAGTGTTTCATTTCATAATACATTAAAGATCAAGGGCGTTGCATATAAATGTGTTGCAAAATTAGAGGCTCAAATTTCATGTTCATAAATAAATATAATATACATTTTTTACTTTGTAATCAGCCCTCTGCTGGGCACGGGCCCTCCTTCAACACGAGGGGAATTAGGCCATAGTCCACCACACTGGCCAAGTGCGGGTTGGTGGATTCCACATGTCTTTCAAAAACTTGCTAGGCTCTCTCAGACATGTAGTTTTCCTCACGATGTTTTCCTTCTAATAATTATGTTAGAAATGATTCGTACATGAGAATATTAGAGGTGCGAGACACTGAATTTAAATCCGCTTCGCTCGGATTCCCAAGCGAGCGCGTTACCACAAAGCTACCGCTGAATTTTTTTTAACACATCATTAAGTTTTTGTGACTAATGTATAAATATAAGCAATACTGGTTGTTTAAACCAGTATTGACACTAGAAATAACAATAACGTTTAGAACCGGTCAACGAAGCATATATTAGAATATTTCAATCATAATTAATTAGTTTATAATTGCGGCGTAGAGAAGAAAATGTTAAGAATATTTTAGTTATAATAGAAACAATATCATCAGTTTTTACATTTTTTGTCGGTCTGTTTCTTTGATTTGATTTTTTTCTTGTATTCAAACTAAATTAAATTAAGTAGATCTAGACTTACTAGACACTTTGAGGTACATTATTGAAATAGATTTTTATAAAATAACTTTTGAAGCAATTTTACATTTAATTAACTGTCAATATTTTAAACCTGACCCGGAAGGCAGTTCATCAGAGTAGAGCCAGCAAAAAAAGTTAAAAGTAGCTCTCTTAAAAAGCTCTTATTTTTAAAATATAGTTTCTTCTAACCTGTCAGATATGTATCCGAGTATGGGTAGCGAGACCAGCATGCCGATGTTGTGGATGGTGCCCACCAGCGTACGTTTCCACTCCTGACACGCCAGGTTAAACTGAAAACATTATACCATAGTGTCACTGCAAGTACGAGTGCAAGTACGCACTTGACGTTCGTTATTATTTTAATAAAGACAAAGTAGACGTACTATTAACTAATTATTTAGTGTCGCCAAGTTTGATACTTGAATATACAGAAACAAAAACATCCTATTTTTTTGTATCAAATGGAAAAATTAATCAATTAAGTATAAAATAAATATTGATAAAATATGTAAATGTATCTTGTTAAGATTAGAAATTTTTATGTGCAACTATTTATTACGATGTATAATCCACGCGACCGGTGAGGAAACAGGCGCTGAAGTTAGGAAGTTGGCGGTATTATGTGTGTAACACCGCCATCTTCCCAACTCCAGGCTGTTACTAAGAATTCCTTAACAGAAATACTTGGCCCACCCCGGTACTCGAACTCAAGACCTCCGGCTCTGCAACCCCCATGATAGCCACTACATTAACAAGGTGATTCAGACATCCCACGTCGTCCATCGTCGAAATATGTCCCTTATATTATCATAAACCTTTCTTTAATAATTAAAACTGATTTCATTTAACATCATATTACTTAATGTTTATATTTATTGTATGTATGTGGTGTTTTATTTTACTAGTAATATGTGATTATAGTACAGTACCGCGCTCGCTTGGGAAACCGAGTGAAGCGGGTTCAATTCCCGGGTCTCGCACCCGATGTTTTCATGTGCGAAACATTTCTAACATGATTACCACTTGTCTTACGATGAAGAAAAACATCGTGAGGAAACCTGAATGCCTGAGAAAACCCAGCAAGTTTTCGAAAGACTATGAAGTCCGCCAACCTGCACTTGGCCAGCGTGGTGGACTATGGCCTGATCTCCCTCGTATTGAAGGGAGGCTCGTGCCCAGCAGTGGGACGTTAAGAAAGGTTGAACGCATACGTGATTTAAAACTGCCATATAATCTATATACCTGTATGTAATATCATTCAAACGGCACGTTCAAACTCAATTGCAATAAATTTTAAAGACGTCATAGCAGATACGTTTTCGAGTGTTCGACTAAAATGTAAGTACAGTTTCGATAACAGCGGTTTACAAAAAACCTACGTACACTCTTGACACTTACATCGCAGGGAATAATACCTACAAAATTTAAGCTAAATCTTTTAAACCTCACGAAGGAAGATATCTTTCAACAAACATATGCCGAAACACTCTTTTCAATACTATCAGTTCTTACATTGTTATGTTGTATGTTATAGAGAATTACGCAAGGAAAAGGACATTTACTATACTTAGATTTTTCCGAAAAGTATCTTAATTTAAATTAAAAAGAAGTATATAAGTGAAACTTCAGCAAAGTCATCAACGAGAGAATGAGATGAATATAGCGTATCAGGAGTAGGATAACTATAAGTTTTTTTTTCATAATATTTTTGACAAGTTATTTTACATTTTTTTTAACATTACATTACATATTATTCCGCATTATTTTTATTATTTTTCACTTGCTGTGTATTGCTTGTATGTATTCTATCTCATTCTCTTGCCGGTTTAATCCTATATATTTATGTGTTTTCTGTCTGTCGTGACGCATTTTCGTTTCATCGAGTTTCAAATCACAACGATTCTAAAAGAGTTTTTTACGAAAATTTATATGTATTATTTAAGTTAGTTCTTATATATTTTATCTATCTGGAAACTGTGTGCAGAAAAAAACCTGCTGAATGGATTTAGACAGATTTTTTACTGTACATCATATTACTTAATGTAAAATACTTATAATTAATTCCAATAATTGCACAAAGACACGTATTTAGCTCTCCGGTCTACTGGCTTCTATACATCACGTGAGCTGAGGTTATGTTAAGTACTCGCAACATGTTTTACTTATAGTACTTGAATATATAAAACAAGTTACTTTTATTAATAAATATAAATATTTCCTTGAAAAAATCGAAATAAATAATCCTATTCCTATTTTGATGGAATTTTCTTAAACAAGGAAAACAATTTAACATAAACTATAAACTGTTTATTTCAAGGACGAATCAATGAATTGAGGTATATCCTATATTTATGAATAAGACAAAATTATACAAATAAAATACAAGTTCGGTATTTATTTATTTATTTTTATTACATTTTTATAGTCAAGGCTCTATTATATTACTTAATTTAAATGAATACTTAATATAGAGATAAGTTACCTCGGCCACTATAGTGTCTTTACTGGCGTAAAGCCAGTGCTCGCAAGGACGCAGCTCGTCTGAGAATCCATCTTTATCACAGGGAAGCTTTGCATCGAGGGGTACTTTGCTAGCACAGCGCTGTTCTCGACTATCCGCAGGCAGAGCACCCTCCAGCCAAATAGGACTATACTCTGTACTGTTGATCGCTTCACATTCTGGTACTACACATCTGAAAAAAAATACATGAATTAATTTTAATTAATAACCCGGCCTTTTTATGGACATGAATATTAAATTCGTCGTGATCGCGCAGTGAAATACAAAAAATGGGAAATCTACCTCATGAAAGCGGATGCCTTTGTTATTGTTCAACGTGTACATTATTTTGTTGTACAGTGCGCTATAGCTCTAAAAATGGACTGAAATATAAATAGTTTACATTATGCAATGAACCCGCGACCTCCGTATTAAGTCAAAATGAAAGAAGACATGCTAACAAATGTACAGATAATACCTTGACTGATAATAGATTTATGCGAATATGTAGCATTTTAATGATAATAATACAATAATACTATTTTTTTCGGGTTTGTCACGGCAAAGCAACTTCAGTACAATTTCTCTTTCATTTCAAATTATTGTATAACTTTGTAGGGCATCGTCTGCAATAACTATGAATTTGAGTCATTAAAAACCTTAGGTTTTCTCGTGACCGTGAAACCTCGGAAACTAAAAATTTAATCCGACGGCTTTAAATACTCTCCGCCTTGGAGAACGAACTACTGTAGCGAAGAATAATATCATCTATAGGTGCAGAAAATATCCGGTCCGTCGTCACATTTGGTGTGAATCTCACATCTTCTTCAACTGGTATAACCTACTGTCCCCGTAGTCACAGATTCAATTCATGAAGAATATTTTTGTAAATAACGTATAATTCGTTCGCGACTCTTTCTAGTCTCTACCATACATGTCTATATGTTTCTTAGCAATTTATTACCTTGACTTCCTCTTCAGTAGTTTCAGAGATTCCCCGCTACATTCAGACATACAAACTTAACTTGTATATAATATAGTGTTCATATAATTTTAATAAACACATATTATATTGTATGTATATGTTTGTATAGACATGTATCTTTATATTTAGAGTCGCCTCACAATGAACTCTGTTGATTAATAAAATAAGTATAATATCAAGGACGAAAAGGTCAATATTCATTCTGTCCAGCTCATTGAGTAAATAATTAATTAAGTGAAGTTATACAATGTAAGTAATTATCAGGGATAGGCCGAAATTTGTTTTACATTCGCTTTGACCGAATTTCGGCAGCTTGAGCCGAACTTTGAAGTATGAAGAAAAAAATAATTAAAGAGTGCGTGTATGAATGTGTACACGCGCAAGAAGCAAAACTTCTGTAGGTTATCGGTACTCTTTATGAAATTCAATTTATGTTTTAAATAATTAGGATAGGTGAGATACTAAAAATAACGCATATTAGGCATATTACAATCATATATTTATAGA
This sequence comes from Argynnis bischoffii washingtonia, assembly GCA_033884665.1. Taxonomy (NCBI): domain Eukaryota; kingdom Metazoa; phylum Arthropoda; class Insecta; order Lepidoptera; family Nymphalidae; genus Argynnis; species Argynnis bischoffii. The sequence continues at coordinate 16,013,440 of CM066621.1, forward strand.
ATATTGTTTTTTTATAGAATATAAAAAAATATAATATTATAAATCACTAGCAAAACCCGTGGCTTCGCTCGCGCTAAAACTACAACAAAAAAACTTTAATAAAAAGGTAAGTTTCATACAAATTTTCATTCCTTATTTTATCTCCTAATGAGATAAATTTCAAAAAACCGTATACTTAATACGTACTTATTTAATTGTATTGAAGAGCATTAATACCAAGTTTTAAGAAATTCTGATCATAAATATTTTTGGGTTGTGTTATAACGTGTACTCCCGTGAGAATGAGATAATCTCCCGCGGTAAAAAGTATCCTATATGTTGACCCGGATATTCAGCTATCACAATACCAAATTTCATCCAAATCCCTCCAGTGATCTGTGATGCGGTAACAGACAGATAGACAGACAGACAGAAAGACAGACAGACAAAAATTCTAAAAAGTAAAAACTATAGATTCGGCCTCTGTATCGATAATAATGTCTATTTCAATAAAATTTTCCAAAAAATATTTAAGGTACAGATTCGACTCAGAATTTTATTATATGTATAGATTTGTTAGAGAACAATAACGGTTACCATGGCAACAAACGTACGTACATATTTCCGTACCGCATTCACCAGCTTACCCCCCAAGTCAAGCGTGCGTAAAGAAGTTTTACTTCAAAAACACATACTTGTACTATTTTGACTGCAATAATTAATAGAAAGCATGTCTGTCATAACAGTAAAATAAAATTAAGTGTTTTATATACTCATTTTCATTTATTTTAGTTAGGAACATGTAAACTCGTATGCAATAAAAAATTTAATTAAAATAGTTCTTCTTAATGTAATAGTCTTAAAATCTTTACTTAATTAAATAGACAAAAGGAAATAAACTTAGTATTCTTCTAACGAAAATCTTAATTACGATTCGTAAATTGACTAAAAAAAATCACGTTTTTGGTTCACAGACTAAACACCCAGAAATATTAAGTTTTTTTTTATTTTTATTATCTTAATTAATTTATTTATTTTGATCGTAATGAATGTGACATGTACTACTAATTCGTAAATTGTAAATTATCTCATTTTGACTTTGTTATTATTTGATAAACCGTTAACTTGAATTTGTATTTAATTTGACTTATTTTGAATCGGGTTCAAATCCCGGGTCTCGCACCTCTGATATTTTCATGTGCGAATCATTTTCTAACTTGATTACCACTTGCCTTACGGTGAAGGAAAACATCGTGAGGAAACCTGCATGTCTGAGAGAACCTAGCAAGTTTTCGAAAGACATGTGAAGTCCGCCAATCCGCACTTGGCCAGCGTGGTGGACTATGGCCTGATTCCCCTCGTATAGAAGGGAGGCCCGTGCCCAGCAGTGGGACGTTAAAAAGGGTTGAATACAATACAATACAATTTTGAATCTATCGATTCATTTGATTGATTTGACTTATATTATTTGACTTTTCTTTTTTTTTAACATTATTTAACTTGTCACACCTGTCAGCTAAAATAATTATATTTTAGCTGACAGGTGTTGACTTATTATGAATCTTTTTATTGTATTTAAATTGTATTTATTAATTATATATTTGGGTGAAAACGACTCGAGCCAACTCTTTTATCAGTAACAGACGTAAGACAATATGTTGGCTTTTAAGAAGCTATATCTTCTTCTACTATAATATATTTTAAATATGAAAAAGTGATTTTATATAAAATAACATGATTATATAGGAGTAAGTATTACATTAAGAAATACTATAAATCTTGAAATTTCCATTGACTATAAAATGTATTGCTAAATTTTTGTCAATAACCCAATTAAAAGAATCCAAAATCAAGTTGTCAACAATATTGTAGGTAAATATCACATTACTTGTTGTGCAACGACGCGACGCGACGCCGCAACCGTCGACCGCACGTATATATAATATGTACGTATGTATGTATGAACATACGAGAAGCTACCAACAAACACCACAAATTAACCAAAATTCTACAATGTACGAGTACATCTAAAATCACACTCGAAACATCAACACCGGCGTCGTGTATTATATTTTTATTAAATTAGACAAGCCTCATAAAACAGATAAAAAACCTAATGAGACTTGTTATACCTGTACCTTTGATGTATGTACTGAGTGCTCGATCCGAATATCGGACTCTACCTAACTTTAAAAGGAAATAGGATTTAAATAAAACTATCTTTTCGGATTTTTTCGCCGATTTATTTTGATTTTTGTTTCCCGACGTTTCGATTGCTTTACAGCAATCATGATCACGGGAGAGACTGAGACTCTCCCGTGACCATGATTGCTGTAAAGCAAAAAATCCGAAAAGATAGTTTTATTTAAATGTCTAATATTCGCGTAAATCTAAGAAAGTATTAGGAAATAGAATTATTTATGCCTACAGCTTTGTTCGTATAGTAAACTTACCAAATTTCATCGAAATCTGTTCTGCAGTTTAACCATGTAAAGGCAACCTTCAATTTATAATATTAGTATTAGTATACATATATTATAAAACACTAAAACACTAACCCATATGACGTTACCTCAAGCTTTACCTTTTTATTTTCTTGGAAGTGTTGAAGATAATCTTAGCTTCATACATAAGTACATATATTTCTAACTAACGACTTACCATCGCTTCGCTCGGGTACATCCCTAGGTAAATTTTAATTTTTTTGAGCAGAACCCTAATTCTTTTAAAAAAATAAAAGTAGCCTAAGTTACTCCTTATAACATCAGCTATTCCGTCAAAATCAGTCTAGCCGTTTCGGAGATTAGTCGGAACAAATAGACAAACAGACAAAAATTAAAAAAAATATATACATTTCTTATAAGTACCGTATATAATTTCATATGCATTTAGTAAACAGGTGTTATTTTGACATTACAAACAGACACTTCAATTTTATTTATCTGTCTAGATTCAAAAATGTTTATTATAAAATTATTAGTACAAAAAGTCCATAAGAACACGTCCAGCCGACTTCAAATGACGTTGATTCGTAAAAATCAACGTTTTCGAAATTACAGTAATAATGTTGATTAGTCTGTCAGTTTATAATGAAGTTTTATTATTACTTAATTATTTAAAAGCCCATTGTTGTTTTTCTTTCGTTACATAGACCCATTGAATGAGTTATATGTATTCATCTATACTACAATCTATACTAATATTATAAAGCTGAAGAGTTTGTTTGTTTGTTTGTTTGTTTGGTTGAACGCGCTAATCTCAGGAACTACTGATCCGATTTGAAAAATTCTTTTTGCATTTAATAGCCTGTTAACTGAGGAAGGCTATAGGCTATATACTCGTATCAACCCGGAAAAGTGTACAGGTCCCATGGGATAGTTTTGTTTTCGTCTAGGGACGAACCCGAAGCGAAGCGAGGGTGAGTCGCTAGTAATATTATAAAGCTGAAGAGTTTGTTTGTTTGGTTGAACGCGCTAATCTCAGGAACTACTGATCCGATTTGAAAAATTCTTTTTGCATTTGATAGCCTGTTAAGTGAGGAAAGCTATAGGCTATATATCATCCCGGAAAAGTGTACGGGTCCCGTGGGATAGTTTTGTTTTTGTCTAGAGACGAACCCGAAGCGAAGCGAGGGTGAGTCGCTAGTTATGTATAATGTAACTACTCGTGAAAGATGCGGTTGCGGTGACAATTAAACATATCATTACTTGAAAATATTTACGATTTTACTTGATTCTTTACTCGATACTTATATATAGATGTATGCAAAATGAATTGGCAAAGTCGAATTAGTAAAAAATATATTCAACAACTAGCGGCTCATCCTCGCTTCGCTCGGGTTCGCTCTAGATAAACAAAAACAAATCTATCCCACGGGAACCGTATATTTTTCCGAGATCAAAGGTAGCCTGTTTGTTATTTTGATGTATAATATATATTTTAATGTATATATAGTATTGTAAAGTTTTATTAAAATCCAATCAGTAGTTTTTGTGTACTAAGCTGTATAAGTTATGATAGTTTTTTAACTATCCCACGGGAACTCTTTAATTTTCTAGGATGAAAAGTATCTAAGATTTTTTTTTACTATGTACAGACATTCGGCCTCTACAGTTTTATTATATGTTAAGATAGACTTTGCTCATCATCATCTACGACTATGTATATATGTATATCTATATAACAGAAAATAATTGGCTCTTTTTGTATCTTGTGTATGTAATATCTCAAAGTACAATCTTGGATATTATCTAATATATTTAACCGAGCAAAATACCGGCGATCGCGGAAACGGCTCTAATGATTTCGTTGAAATTTTGTACGTGGGGGTATTCGGAAAAATCGATCTAGATTAGTCTTATGTCTGGGAAAACGCGTGTTTTCGAGTTTTCATGTGTCATCGAGTTTCGAGTTTTCATATCATTTTTTCGCATTTTCCACGTAAAATATGGTCGATAATAATTAAGTAAAAGCATCGTGGTCAAGCGACCAAGTTGCAAGATTGACAATCACAGGTTCGAATCACGGTCGGGTACAAAGTTTTTACTTTCGTTTTTTTTTTGTATTTATTCATTTTTTTGTTATATTTTATCTATAAACATGATATAACAGAAAAAAACTCCGAACGAAGCTCGGTCACCCTGATACTTTTCATAATAATCGTAATATTATGAAATCACCAGAGTTTTGTTGTTAGAAACTTAACATTACCGGCTCAATCCTTGTAATGGACAGACTGATTGACCTGGCAGGTCCAAGAAACCTATTAAAACGCATAGTTTGAGCTCCCTTTTACCGGATACCGTCAAGTTGAAATTAACAGCATCCTTATTATCATTTAAGACTTCCGTCATTTCTGTTATTATCATATCTGAGGCCTAATTCACGGAGACAACGACAGCGCGCACACAGAGATAACCCATATAAGAAACTAATTCCTATTAACTTTCAAGTTTATAATACTTAGCCACAGTTAACTAACGGTCAATACCCTTTACAGTATACTAATTACTAGCGACTCACCCCCGCTTCGCTCGGGTTCGTCCCTAGGTACATTTTAACGGTTAGTAGGAAATACAAATTTTTGAAATTCTCGGCTTTCTTGTACTATAATAGGCATGTATTATATATATATATGTGTATGTATATATATATATATATATATATATACATATATACATATACTTATATATAAACTTGATAGATAGCCCCTGCAGGCTGCATACAAGTTTCACCATCAGTCGTACTCATAAATTCGAGAAACACGCCTTTAGATCTGTATAAATATTATAAATGTAAAAGTTTGTGAGTGTGGATGTTGTTTACTCTTTTACGCATTTATATAGTTTATATATATATATATATATATATATATATATATATATATATATATATATATATATATATATATATATATATATATATATATATATATATATATATATATATATATATAAACCTTCTTCTTAAATCTCTCTATCTATTACTATATATAACCTATAATACTAGCATACATAGGGACAGACATACAGTGGGAAGCGACTTTGTTGTATACTATATGCTTATAGTAACTATACAAAATATTTTATTCGTGGAGTCGATATAAGCAGTCTTGTCGTAGCTGACCATTATTCCTATTTAATCTCATAGCCCTCAATCCTACAGATAACATATCGGCCATGTCACAAAACAGGATGAGCAAACGCAAGAACGAGGGCTTTACGTACTCTTTGGAGCTACACAGTTGAGTTTTTATATATCAATGCTTAAAATAAATATTAAGAAAATGTATAATTCTTGAATAAAACATGAAGCTGTACATTGTAATCCTAATAATAAGTGACGCTTTAAAGTACTGTGTTTCTAAAAACATCTGATTATAAATAAATAATTATATTGGGACATTAACACAGCACCATCTAGTTCCATGATAAGCTACGAAGCCTGTGTTATGGATACCAGATAGTTGATACACTACACATATATAACTTTAAATACATACATACATATAGTAAATATAAACACCCATGACTGGAGTACAAACATTCGTGCTCATCACTCAAATGAATATCCCCAGCGGGACTCGAACCCGCGACCGCTGGCGCAGAAAGTAGAGTCACTACAAACTGAGCCAAATGTGCCGTCAAATCAATCTGATCTTTGGGTCATTCCTCTTTCTTATTTTCGTCAAAGATTTGTGAAATTTAAGTCTTTATATCTATCTATTTATTATTTAATAAATAATTTAAAAAGAAGATAATGTAAAGATTTTTAACAAAAAAAAGGTACTAAATGTAGAAGTCTTACAAGAACGCTTAAAATCTTTAAAAATAAACTGTAGCAATAAGTATTTTGATATCTTTATTCTGAAATAAATTATATGTTTTGACATAAAAAACTAGCGCTTGCCCTTCGTCATTGTGAAACTTTGCTATTCGTAAGTCACGGCCGCTCATCTACATAAAAATATTTAAGATAAGTTAACACTTTTTGCATACAAGCAAAATTATCTAGTAGTTATTTGTAAAAACTGTTTTTAATAAATTCACAATTACTATTAAAAATAAAACTTTCTTTATTCGCGTTAACACTCTTAATAATATTACTAATAACAACAACAAATCTATCCTTCGGGAACCGTATATTTTTCCGGGATAAATATAGCCTATGTATTATTCCAGACTATAATCTATATCTGTGCCAAATTTCATCCAGATCCGTTCAGCCGTTCTGGCGTAAAAGAGTAACCAACATCCACACTCACAAACTTTTACATTTATAATATTTATACAGATCTAAAGGCGTGTTTCTCGAATTTATGAGTACGACTGATGGTGAAACTTGTATGCAGCCTGCAGGGGCTATCCATCAAGTCAATTCTTCAGGCCAACGGTTCCCAAATAGTGGTCTGTGGAACCCTAGGATTACGTGTAAGGGTCACAGGAGTTTCGAGTTCCGTCCGAGAGTTAAATAATATGTTGTAAGATTTGAAACCTAATTTTAGTGTTACTTTAAATAAATATGTGAAAAAAAAACATTCAATATACATATTAAAATGTCGGGTAACATTTTTGGTACAATAAATACTATTATAAGTATTAATATTTTTCATTTATGATTTGTTGTTTCAACAAGAAAGTATTCAAACTACAACACAATCCTTTTAGTTATTATGGGCACCCGTTAAGAAAATGATGATCAATTAGGGTTCAGTGACGGAAAAAAAATTGGGAACCACTGCTCTTGGCTAGTAAATATTTAAATTGTTACATAGTATATTTTACATAATTTTACTTAACACTATACAATTGATACTTTTACAACGATAAGATATCGAAATAACTTAGTTAAAGTCTGAAATAAGCGAGGACTCTCAAAAAAATATTAGGCGGACAAAATTCAGAAAGCTTCTTATGTCATGTACTAAAACTAAAATATCATAATATACCTACATAATGGTATTCTCTAACCAGTCAAAATGATTATAGCCAGAGGTTTTCCTTACCTGCGAAAACCAATGCCTTTATCAGAATGGATCCTATAACATTTAAATTAATTTAGCTTATGTTTGTGACACGTTGTGTAAATTCGAATTGAATGCTTAAAAAGGTTTATATACTAGACAAGTGGCTCATTCTAGCTTCGCTTAGGTTCGTCCCTAGGCAAAAACAAATCTATCCCACGGGAACCGTACATTTTTCCGGGATAAAAAGTAGCTTATTTCTTATTCTGGTGTATGATCTACATATGGTAAAGTTTTATTAAAATCAAGTCAGTAGTTTTTGTGTACTAAGCTGTATAAGTTACTATATTTTTTAACCATCCCACGGGAACTCTTTAATTTTCCGGGATGAAAAGTATATAAGATGTTGACCGGGGATATAAGGTACCACCATGCAAAATTTCATTTAAATCAGTCCAACAGTGTCGGAGATTAGCCCGTACAAACAGACAAACAGACAGAGAAACAAAAAAAATTGAAAAAAATCTGAATTTGTTCTATTTCTCTTCTTACATTCCCCTGACTCGGTTTTTAGCATTTCTTTTCTATGTACAGACATTCGACCTCTACAGTTTTATTATATGTATAGATGTAACAATACTTGAAGACTATTTTAAAAAGGTTTCATCAAAATATATAAAAATTCTCAATACATCTGTACCTCTACCCACATAGCTAAGAATACTCACTACTGCCCACATTATCAATACGCAAACTATTCCTATTTGTAAGGTAGTATGAAATAACAGGTATATATTGTATATTGTTAGTGGTGGGTAAATATAAGATTTGTGAATAAAGTCAGTCTATAGCCAATGCTCGTATTGTTATTACACTGGCGACGAGGCGGGTTTTAAAAGAAAAAGTTTTTTTAAGTATTTCGGTTGTGCTCAGTGTTAAATAATTTATTAATCATGCCTATCGGAAAACTAGAGCAATTTGAATTAGATTCTAAAGAGTGGCCAGCGTATATACGACGCGTTAAACAATACATGTTATTAAACGAAGTGAAAGAGGAGTTAAAAGTGTCACTGTTAATAACGGTAGTCGGGAAGGCGACTTATTCGCTTATGTGTGATTTGTGTTCTCCGAGTCACCCGGAAACAAAGTCATTCGAAGAATTAGTTAAACTTGTTAGTGAACATCTGGAGCCACAGCGATCTGAGATTGCTGAGCGCCACGTATTTCGTCTACGGCGACAGCGCACCGGCGAACCGTTATCGGAGTACTTGCAGTGTTTAAAACACTTAGCGACCACTTGTAATTTTGGAACTACATTGGAGGAAAATTTACGTGACCAATTTGTTTCTGGCCTGGCTAGTGACGCGATGAGGTCGCGTATTTTTGCGGAACGAAATATTAAATATCGAGAAGCGGTCGAGTTGGCTATGGCTCTGGAGGCTGCTGAGAGGCACGCGGAGGTGAGCGGGTCGAGAACGTCGACAGGGACCTCGGGTGCTGGCAGCGACGCGGCGGGCGAGGGCTTGCATGCAGCGAGCGCGCGGCGCGCGCGGCCTAGCGGCGGCGGCGGTGGCGCGCCGGCGCATGCGCCGAGAGCGGCGCCGCGTAACGTCGACGCGCAGCTGCGGTGTTGGCGGTGCGGCCGCGGACATCGCGCGGATAGGTGCCGGTTTGCGCAGTATAATTGTGACGAGTGTAATCAGCGTGGCCATTTAAAGGTTATGTGTAAAGAGGTGCGTAGTCGATCGTACGGGCGACATAAATATGTGAGTGAGACCGACAAATCGGAGGACGAGTTTTTCAACATTCAGTTGGCGGCTAAAGGTAATAAACCATATTTAGTTATTGTGAATGTGGACGGACGACCGATCGAATGTGAAATAGATACAGGTAGCCGTATCTCCGCCGTGAGTGAAAAGTTTTATCAACAAAATTTCACACACAAACATATTTTTTCGGATAACTTATTATTAAGATGTTATTCCGGCTCACGAATTGAATCGCTCGGATATATATCGGTTGACGTATCTCTCGGTAACGAGAGGGCCAATAACTTATCTTTATATATCATAAAGAACGGTGGCAGACCGTTACTAGGTCGGGAGTGGATACGCGCTCTAAAAATTAAACAAATTTGTTTTAATGAAATAACGGACGATCAGTTCGTGAGCTGCCTTAGGGAGGAGTTTCCCGAAGTGTTTTGTGAACGGCTAGGTACTTGTAAAAAAACCATCCAATTACAGCTGACCGATAGGGAGCCGGTGTATGTGCGCGCGAGGCCCGTGCCGCTCGCGCTGAAGGCGCGTGTTGAGCGTGAGCTAGAGCGGCTAGAGGCGGAGGGTACCATATACCGGGTGGATCATTCAGAGTATGGAACTCCTATAGTTCCTGTGATCAAAGAGAACGGTGATATACGGATCTGTGGGGACTATAAAATAACTATAAATCCTAAGTTAAAACGTGATTACTACCCGTTGCCTCGTATTGAGGAGTTGTTTGCAGTCCTGAGCGGGAGGGAGGAGTATTCGAAAATAGACTTGAGGCAGGCTTACCAACAAGTGATTTTAAGTGAAGAGTCCCAACCCTATTCGGCAATCACAACACACATAGGGACCTTTGTATACCGTCGCACGCCCTTTGGACTATCTTGTATCCCAGAAAAATTTCAAAAATTAATGGAAGAAACATTGCGAGGCATTCCAGGGTGCGTGGTCTATTTAGATGATATATGTTGCACGGGAGGGTCCAGGACTCTCCACTTAAAAAAATTTAAGAGCTGTACTTGGACGGTTACGTGACATGGGGTTTACAATTAAATTAGATAAATGTTTGTTTTTACAGAAAAATGTTAAATATCTTGGGTTCGTTATCGATAAATTAGGCTTGCATCCAGATAAAAAAAAATTACAAGCAATAACGAATGCACCACGACCAGATAATGTAACGCAATTAAAAAGTTTTCTCGGCTTAATTAATTATTACGGGAAGTTTATCCCAAATTTAAGTATTGTGTTGCATTCTTTACACAATCTATTAAAAAAAGGGGTAACCTGGGTATGGACGGAAGAGTGCGAAAAGGCTTTTTGTGAAGCGAAGCGCATATTGTTAAGCGATCGAGTATTAGCGCACTACGAGGAGGGACGCGAACTCGTGCTAGCGGTGGATAGCAGCGCGTACGGTCTAGGCGCAGTGTTGGCGCACCGGTACGACGACGGCAGTGAGCGGCCCGTCAGCTGTGTTTCGCGGACGTTAAATGTAGCTGAAAAAAATTATAGCCAGTTAGATAAGGAGGCTTTGGCTATATATTTTGGTATAACGAAACACCATCAATTTTTATTTGGCAGGCGTTTCGTACTGCGCACAGACCACCAACCATTAACTCATATTTTTGGAGCTAAAGGGGGGATTCCACAAACAGCAGCAAGCCGCTTGCAGCGGTGGGCGGCACATCTCGCGGCGTATGATTTTTCCGTGGAATTTGTACGATCAAGTCAAAACGGTCCAGCTGACGCGCTGTCTCGCTTACCACTGCTACACGAGTGTAACCCAGGTGACCCAGTGAGTTATGTTAAGCTGCTCGAAGAATGTACGCCGGTTAACTTTAAAGACATTAGTAAAAAAACAAAAAAGGATAACATTTTAAGCAAAATATGTGGTTATGTAATGTTTGGTTGGCCTGCGGAGGCGAGATGTGAAGAGGAAATACCGTATTATAACCGTAGACAGGACATAATATTAGAGTTAGGGTGCTTAATTTATAAATATAGAATAATTATTCCCACGGTCTTACGTAAACAAGTACTTGATGAGTTACATGTAGGTCATTTAGGTAGCAATAAAATGAAAAACTTAGCACGCAGTTACGTATACTGGCCGGGTATTGATAAAAACATTGAAGACGTCAGTCGCGCGTGTGACGCATGCAATTCTGTTCGCGACGCCCCTCCGCGCGCCCCGCTCCACCCCTGGGAGTTTCCGGCGTCTCCGTGGACGCGACTGCATGCCGACTTTGCCGATTGTGAGGGCAAGCGATTTTTAATTATTATAGATGCGCATTCTAAGTGGCTTGAGGTCATACAAATGAATCGCACGGACGCTGTGTCCACTATTGAGGCGTTTAGATCGATATTTGCCAGATTCGGGCTTCCTTCACAGCTCGTTACCGACAATGGCCCTCCATTCACATCCCAAATGTTCAAAGAATATTGTTATAAAAATTGTATTAAACATTCGACATCTGCACCGTATAGACCGCAGGCGAATGGCGCTGCTGAAAACGCGGTTAAAACAATTAAAAAAGTAATTAAAAGAGCGGTACATTTAGGGGAGAATATATCGCAAGCATTAAGTAAGTTTTTATTTCAATACCGTAATTGTGAACACACTACTACGGCAGTGTCACCAGCAGTGGCGTTACTTGGGAGACGGCTGCGGGGTCGACTCGACGCGTTACGACCAGACGTGGGGGCAGTGGTGCGGGAAGCACAAAGCAAACAGGTTGACAGGGCAGGAGGTACTAATCGCGAGCTGCAGCTCGGTGATACAGTATTGACTAGGGATTATACCACTAAAGGGGAAAAATGGTCAGAGGGGACGGTCACCAAGAAAACTGGGCCCGTGTCATTCAAGGTAGATGTAGGAGGGGGAGTAGAGTGGAGACGTCACCAAGACCAAATGATACAGTTAGATAATAGAAAAGAAAAAAATCGGTATTCCTTGGCGAGAACATCACCAGCGGCTAGGGCGGACGCGAGTGAGGAACAGACGCCTGGGGTTGATGACGATGCAGATGATCAATGTAGTAAAACGCCCGAGACGGATGGTGGCGCGGGGCAGGCACTACGCTCCCCGGGCCTTCAAGGACCGGCGGGCGAGTCCCCGAAGCCACCACCCCCACCGGACGCTTCTGCTAGAGCTATACGTGCATATAATAGGGCCATGAGACAGAAAGACAAAAAAACTATATAAAAAATAAACGGAATTTAATGTATCATTATTAAGTTCATATCAAGTAATCATTATTCGCAGTAAAGTAACTCTTAAAAAAATATTTATTTCTACTAATATCTATAGTTATACTGTTATTAATTATTTCTGTAAGTAGCTATAGTTCTACTAGTAATTATTAAATTTAGTTAATTAGAGGGGGAAAGATGTAAGGTAGTATGAAATAACAGGTATATATTGTATATTGTTAGTGGTGGGTAAATATAAGATTTGTGAATAAAGTCAGTCTATAGCCAATGCTCGTATTGTTATTACACTATTGATATCAAGCTGTACAAATATCGTGGGTCAACAGAATAAAAACACCACAATGAGCTAAATACAACAATTACGCCGCCGCTACTGCCACGTACGTGTGCAATGTGCATGTTTGATAGCAACGTTTAACGTTCACACTTCAACTACATTTAACTACAAATTATTTTAAGAATATCTATGAAGTATACTGCCTAGTTAAGGTTTCCAGAAAAATATAAAAAGGAACAATATATAAACATATGTAATGATACTTTGAACCTGAAAATTGTCTGTGCGTTTTAAATAAAACTATCTTTTCGGATTTTTTCGAGAATTTATTTTGATTTTTGGTTCCTGACGTTTCGAATGCTTTACAGCAATCATGGTCACGGGAGAGACTAAGGTTTTAAAGCAATAGTGTTGCTTAATATTTTAATTTTAAATCAATATTTTAAACATTTTTAAATTACATACATAACAATAATATTGCTAAAACAAATAATAATTATTTTTAATTCTTAATTTTCTTTATGATTATTCAAATACAAAAGCAACATAAATAATATGATTAATTAACAAAGTTTAAAAAAAAACTGTAATAATTATAATAATAACAGCTAAAATTTAATAAATAAATAATCGCTTTTCTAACCGGTCAGTCCCACATAACATATAACCACCTGTACGTATGCAAATAGTGTGCGTCGTGTATTTTCCATCGGTGAAAAAAAGCCAAATATCTCTATTCCGAACTACATTCAAACCTGTTAAGCCGATACAGTATGGAGAAATCATACGCTCACTAGAAACTTAAGCGTTTACGAGTATATTATCAGTGTGTTATAAAATCAAATCAAATCAAAATATACTTTATTCAAATAGACTTTTACAAGCACTTTTGAATCGTCAATTTTACATTTTAAATTTAAATTAAATGTCAGTGTAGTCAGTCCGTGAGGAAGCTACCACCGGCTCGGAAGGCAGTTCTGCTGAGAAGAGCCGGCGAGAAACTCAACAGTTGCTCTTTTAACATAATAACTGTGTACAATATTGTAATACAATAATTATTATATATTTATCCTACGTGAGATCCAACCAGACATTAGTTCCACCCATTGATATCTCCGAAGTATTCCGTGATTGTATAATAAGCTTTATTCAAATATTACATCAATACATATTACATCGTGCAAAATTGCAAAAGTAGTAAAAAAAGTGATAAAAATGAAATAAAGAAGCAATATATGCACACTAACTGGTTTTACGAATGTTCGAATCTCATCATAAAATCAAACAATTATTATTAACAATTGAAGGATACAGGCAAAGACATGGAATGTCTCAATTTTGTTTTTTTTTTTTTTTTGTTTTGTACTGGCAGCGAATCTGTGTCTATGGTACTTGCATTCCCAGCCACTGGTTTTTACAAATCAACGGATGTCGCTAAAAATATGTTTTTATCTATGCCCAATACGAAAAGAACTGGGAATGTCGATGACATACCGGTAAAGAAGGAGGACTGTCAAGAAATATACATAGTAAAAAGTTACTGCATATTTTGATCTCAATAAAAATATTACTTCTAAACTTTAAATTGATTTTTTCTCATAATCTAGACATTAAGGCATTGCTTGTTCTTTTCCTGTCACCTTCAAATCTATGTATACTAATATTATAAAGAGACAGAGTTTGTTTATTTGTTCGTTTGTTTGTTTGAACGCGCTAATCTCGGGAACTACTAATCCGATTTGAAAAACTCTTTTTATATTCGAAAGCCCGTTTATTGAGGAAGGCTATATATCATTATTCTACTACCCAATAGAGCAGAGCAGTAATCATAAATGTCAACAAATCGGCCAGACTTCCATACATTATTTGTTTATATCGAAGATTTGAACGCGAGCGAAGCGAATATAATTTTGAGAACATTAAGTGAATTGGTCAAGTTTGCAAATGTCACTGACTAGACGCCTGCGCTAAACACAACACGAGAAATCAGGCGCAGGACCGACAGGCACAGGGGTGTAGTGTGTACACACCGACGCCTTCCCAATTCTAGGCTTCAGAGTATTTCGTGACAAAAAAAAAACCAGTTTCTATTCTTCTATCCAGTTTTTATCCGACTTCAGACTGAAACCTACGACTTCAAAATAATATAAACGAGGTAATAATAAAAAAACTCCCTTGTAGTGGTGGATTTTTTCCTGTATAAATAATTGTTTAAAATATATCGTTACTTCTCTATTTTATGAAGACGCTTTGACTACGGCTCACTACTACTACACGTGTACACTCAAAATATTAAAAAATATTAAAAGTGATTGAATAATTATCAGTACCGGCATAATGTGAAAATTATATGCAAAAAGTTTGCAAACACACACACGGATGAATATATGGTATCTGTAATTTTAATATTTTTGATAGAGAAAAAATAATAGAGTAGCGAGACTCGTTGAATATAAATATTATCTAGAAAAATACGTATATCAAAAACAATTTTTCTAATTAAATGATACGTATGCGATGATGAACTTTTATTTACCTGTAAGGTACGTCTGCCGCTAAGAAAATATAATTTGTCCCATATACAGAAAGAGCATAAGGCACTAAAGCCAAAAGTACATAATTTACGAGATGGAAGCGCTTGAACTGCCCCAACTCCTGCATCAGAACGTCCGTGTTCACTCCCGGGACGCTCCTCTCACACGAAGATTTTTCACTACTCATTTTTAAAGGTTTTACTTAAATTATAAAATAGCAACTTTCACATATTTCCTAATCTAACAATTTAAATTCTAGTTCCGATTTCCGTCACAATAAAACAATATTTCTTTCACTTTTACAAATTATACATTAAATATAATTTGCGGTTTTACAAAGTTAAACAAATAATTTTAAACACAGTTTCGATTCACAGTGAGGTGCGCGTGCGCCGCGGATGTGTCTAAGACTGCGGTGTGCGGACGATCCTAATATATTGCTACTAAGATTATTTAATTAGTCACTCCATAAGAGACGTCTAACATTTTTAATTCCGCAAAGGCTTAAGTTGTAAGGTCTTAAGAAATTAAATATTAAAAAACTAATGGCATCAAATAACTAACTATATTAGTATGGAGTTTTGCAATAATTAACATTATTTGTTGTTAAATTATACCAGATATTATACCATATGATGTAATATGCTGACGCCTATTTTTATAAATTTTTAAACTATTGTAATTGCGCAGTGTTGGGAGTGCTACTCTGCATCATTACTAGCTGGTCACATATACTCAGTTGAAAAATAGAAATAAATGTATGAGTTTATAATAAGTAAATTAGAGGATAAGATAGCTGTTTTAAATCTTTAACTTTATATATATTCTTTATTACAAATATTAAGAAAAAATTGAAGGCAAAGGTGAACCTAGGAGGTGAGAAAGATTATCATTTAGCGGAGCAGAAAAGTGCTAGGTAATAAAAAAAAAAGAAATCACAGTATATATCTACTATAAAAAAACATACTACATGCAGTATATAAAATACATAGATAACAATAATAATTATAATACATAGGTATATTTTAATTATTTAAGAGTATATAATAAAGTATTATTAAGGAAGTGAATTATTAAACAAAAATTTAAATTTACTCTACCGATTGTTTACAGTTTTCGTTATGAAAATCACATCTGGATGTATCTATTCTTTAGGAACGTGCAGACTTTCTCTTGGCCTTTAATCTCGACTCATTGTTTCGGACGTGCCTCGCATGCTCCCTGGTGTCGTCAACACGTGCTTAATGCTTCATGAAAGCTGTCACCACCTAGTTTGTACATACATATGTTGACATCACATAACGTATAATATAAACGCGAAAGTTGTAAGGATGAAATGGATGGGTGGATAAATGTTTGTTACTCCTTTACGCAAAAACTACTGAACAGATTTTGATGAAACTTTACAGATTTTAATGTTAAAAATTAAAGCTTATACATAGGCTGTAATATTTATAGATATAGTAATATATAATAGAACTATGCATGCGACACCACGGGAAAATGCTAGTAATATATAAGTTAAGACGGGAAAAAATATATTTTAAGTAGTATGTCATTGCAAAAATAATGAGGAAATTTTGTTGTGTTGGTTTGTTAGTATGTGCTTCTCGCGCAACAAGAGACAGGCTTGAAGTGATTCTGGCGTAAACGTAGTTGGCTACTACTAAGTATGGCTCGGAACACCGGTTCCCGTAGACGTTTTCCCGAGTTTCCTTTAGGAACTAGTTCCTATAGAGGAACTTCATAATATGTATATTGAAATAAAAAACACATATCAATATTTTGAAATAAAAAATGCATGCATATTATCTATATCGCCCACGCTGTTGAGGAAACTCAGCCTGATTTCTCATCGCGGTGCAGCAGTTGCTGTTGGAATATTAGTGTATTGCAAAAAGTAACTCTGGTGTTATTTATTATACTTTTTAATTCCTAGGAAAGATCTTAGAATGTGACTGGTTTAATTCATAGCTTAAATAATGTTTATTGTTTACTTTTATAATTGATTCCAGACCGGTACATAGATGAAGTTATTTTCCTTTGATCTGTTGTTATTCATAAATATTCATGTTTATAATTTGTTTAAAGATTTCTACTGAACTTGAAAACATAGTCGAGGAAAAAGTATTTTTTCAAAAATATTTTATAACTCAAACTAACCGTCTAAGGACTCACAATATCTGAACAGTTTCTTATTATTGTAAGTTTGTTTATATTTTAAGGATATCATCACGCGGAAAAGTTTGAGAAACTAAATGTTTATTTATTTATAAAGACGTTTGATTTTTGACATGTTAATATGCGCTTGATAAGTTCAAAGGGAAGGAAACACTAAAACACGTACTGACTACTGACTCTGTCTCATGTTTACGGAACAACCGTTTGACGATTACTACAGGAAATAAAAATTCGTACAACATTTTTAAAATCTCGTATTGGTCAGAAGGTCAAAAGATTTTAGGATTATGTTAGTGTTGCTCGTATTTATGTTTATCTATTTACATAATAAATATACATATACGTTATATACTGCAGGAAAAACACATTATATTTCTTCATTATACCCAACACTTCGAATAGATAGACATATTATTAAATTGAAAAACAATAGCAAGTATTAATGAATACTTGAAATAATTGCTAAATATAAAAAAAATATCACATATTATAGTATGCCATGGATCAGATCTAAATATAAAAAAAAATATTATAAAACTTTTTTTTAAATTACGTAGATATAAGCATGATGGCTAAGAAGACATCATTAAATAAAAATTCGTAAAAAGTGTGTTAAGTATAAACATTGCGAAGATGGCCGTTTACGGTGGAGCGCGCGGCCTCGAAAGGTCAACTTTATGCGATCAAACTACGAATTATTATTCAACGAAATTTCAAATACATAATACGAAATTTCATGCAAATATGTTCAAGGAATAAAAAGTTAAAGAGTTGAATTTTGAAAAATCCTTCCCTAGTGGATGCCTTCGTCGTATGAGGAATGCGTGTGTGAAATTTTAATTTTCTAGCCTTAAGGATTTGACTTAACTGTGACTTAACTGTGCGTTGATACATCAACAAGCAACTATCGTGAATAACGATGACATTATTTGCTAATTTTTTATAAAACCTAATCGATGCCTTCCACTACATTGGTAACTATCGAGGACCGAGAGCAAATACTAATATACCAAATATTATTATATGTATTATGTATGTCCTGTGAGGGATTAAGACTAAGAAAAAATACCTACTTCTAGTAGCTTCTACTTCTAGCATGTCGGCGAGTTAAAACATATTATTAGTACATAACCACTCTAGTCATTTTAGTATGAAGAATTATGCACACATGCACACGTTCATATACACGCATAAACACACAAACACACGAACACACACACACACACCTACACACACACAGTTTCACATTTCTAACAATAGTTCGATTAGTATAAGTGGTAGTCCCGATAATTGCTATCATAATAAATATCGATGTACATATATTTAGCCGAAAGAGTAGACGACCCGTTATCGCCACGACATGGATGTAGGAAGTCACAATATAAGTCATAAAAATATTATTTTATTTAATGTACCCTATTTGCTAAGAACAAATAATAAGATAATAGAAATAGGAATGATAAAATAATTATCATGTACAATTTGACTTCGTTTTTAACATTAATATAAACTACACATAATATAAACTACACATAATATAATCTCGTTGATCCGCATTTTATGAAGGTAATTTAAAAAAAATAATCTAGATCAAATTCAAATGAATTTGATCTAGATTATTTTTTTTAAATTACCTTCATAAAATGAGATAGTAATATAGAATAAAATTGAGAAATCGACTGCGTAAACTTTTTTATCTATATAATAAAGCAGTAACTTAGCGAAATCTGTACATGGAATATTTAAAAAAAAAATGACTGTAACGTATTATGAATACAATATAGACCCCAAAATAAATAGTTATTAAAATTTTTGTCTGTTTGTCTCTTTGTCTGTGCGCGTTTCACGCAAAAAGTAATGAACCGATTTCAACGAAATTTTGTGAAGTGATTCTGACTTTTTATTCGGGTCAACATTTAGGATACCTTTTACTTCATGAAAATCTTCCTTTCCCACGGGATATTGTAATAACTAGTTTTATCAAGGTCTCTTTAGAAACCTTCTGCTGGCTAAAGCTTAAGACATACATCAAAACAATATACTAAAAAATTGTAGATCTTGAAAAGGCCAACATAAAAATCTACAACAGTGTATGTCTATCTCTTAAGGTATACTCGCAATACCTATTCTTATCTATACCTATAATAAAACTAACTTAGTCAAATCGATGTGCGCGTTTCACTCAAAAACTACTGAACCGATTTTAAGTAAATTTTGTATAGTGATAACTTATTACTCGGGTCAACATTAAGGATACTATTTACTACAGGCACATTTTTCATCCCCGCGGGATAACGCAATGACTGGTTCTATCGAGTCGTCCTTAGAAATTTATACGACTAACGCTGGCTAAACCTTAAGAGATACATCAAAACAATGTACTAGAAAATTGTAGGTCTTAAAAAGTTATACAAACAATTTCGCAATAGCATATGTCTATCTCCTAAAGTACACTCGCTATAACTATTTTTATTAACTACTCGTGACTGAGTGACTTATCAACGTTCAGCCCAAGCCGATAATGATAGACCAGCACCACAAGAAAAGCCAGCTTTATATATCCATACTAATATTAAATGTGAAAGGAACTCTGTCCGTCTGTCTGTCTGCCTGCCTGTCTTCCTGCCCGTCATCTTTTCACGCTTAACCGTTGAACCGATTTAGATGAAATTTGGTATGGATATAGATATTTTTATCCCGGAAAACATATAATATATAAAGGGGTGAAAAGGGTAGTGGAAGATTGGATGGGGAATCAATCATTTCATAGACGTTATCTGTGCTTTCGAGCTAAGATTAAGGTCAAGAGTAAGCCCATTTCTAATAATAAAAAAACATATGTATGTACATTGTACATATATAATTTAGTCTATGCTATACTACCCGTTAAACCGTACCTAGGGACGAACCCGAGCGAAGCGAGCGAGCGAAGGGTGAGTCGCTAGTTTTTAATAATACTATAGTAAAAAGCAGTGGTAGCCCAGTGGTAACGCGCTCGCTTGAGAAACCGGGTTCAAAACCCGGGTTCTGATATTTTTATGTGCGAAACATTTCCAACATAATTACCACTTGCTTTATGGTGAAGGAAAATATCGTGAGGAAACCTGCATGTTTGACAGAACCTAGCAATTAGTTGCTAGGTTCTCTAGCAACTAGCAAGTTTGCTAAAGACATGTGAAGTCCCGCACTTGGCCAGCGTGGTAGACTATGGCCTGAACTCCTCGTATTGAAGGGAGGTCCGTGCCTAGCGGTGCGATGTTAAAAAAGGCTGAATACATATATTAAACAGAAAATATAAAATTAATTTTCTTGTTTTTGCGAAGCAACAAAATATAATTTACCATAAATTAAATATGGACAACTAGACAGGCATTTTTATTTTTCTTTTATTTTATTTTTATTAGGGAAACAAACAATGAAGATAGTACTTATACAATACTAAAATACAAAAGCACATACATCAGCTAAATTTCCACTAATAGTAATTACATAAACACTAGCATTAAAGTAAAAAGACTGATATTTGTATTCAGCCCTTTTTAACGTCCCACTGCTGGGCACTGGCCTCCCTTCAATACGAGGGGAATCAGGCCATAGTCCACCACGCTGGCCAAGTGCGGATTGGCGGACTTCACATGTCTTTTGAAAACTTGCTAGGTTTCTTAGGCATGCAGGTTTCCTCACGGTGTTTTCCTTCACCATAAGGCAAGTGGTAATCATGTTAGAAATGATTCGCACATGAAAATATCAGAGGTGCGAGACCCGGGATTTGAACCCGCTTCACTCGGTTTCCCATGCGAGCGCGTTACCACTGGGCTACCACTGCCTTTACTGATATTTAGTCAACATTAATCTTTAGGATGTTTGTAGCTTACAAGAGATATATGTAATGGAGATACGTAAAATAGTATTGAAAAATGAAAACAACTATCATCAAATGTGCATTTATTCACAGAGGCATAATATATGACAAAGTTAGATCATTAGCCTAATTAGTTCTGTCCTCCTGAGAGAGGCGTTGTGTGAAGATGTTATTGTAATTGAAAAGCGTATCTATCGAGTGGTTATTTGTTGATAATGCATCATTGAGAACATCAGAGGTCAAGCAACACTGAGTCGGTAAAGGTAAATGTCCACCAAAGGTACACAATTATTATTTACTAACTTCAAACTTGTATTAGACTCTATAATTAATTATTTCAAACTAAAAAAATCCTAAAAGTGTAGTTTATTGACCGGTGTTGATAAAATTAAAAGCAAAGTTGGCTTAAACCTAACTTCTTGAAGAGTTACAAACGGGTGCGAGAAAGTTGCCAACTTTTTTGGTATAAACGCCTTTGCTGTCGAATTATGCGCAATAAAAAGTAGTTGCTTCCATTTCAAAATGTACCAAACCAGAATTACTTTTTTGAATTAATTTTTCAATAAACATAATTGTACAGACTTTCAAGGCTACGGCGACGACTATTTATATCCCTTTACAATTGCCATGCTTTTGCAACATCGAATGTTTTCCATTCCATAGCTGTAATAGATATTGATCAAAACATCACTGCTCTACATCTATACTAATATTATAAAGAGGAAGGATTTGATTGTTTGTTTGTTTGCACCGAATAGGCTCCGAAACTACTGAACCGATTAAGATGAAATTTAGTAAGAAGATAGTTTGAGACCCTGGGAAGGATATAGGATAGTTTTTATCCCGGAAATCATCCCTTAAGGGAGTGAAAATGGGGATGAAAGTTTGTATGGGGAATTAACCTAAGGACGAATCCGAGCGAAGCGAAGGTGAATCGCTAGTAAGTAATAACTTTCCTCCAGTCAAACAATGATACGACTGTCACCTCGAGCTCTAAGTTCGAAGACTTGTGCTGAACGTTTTAACTAAACAAAACGTATTGTGAAGGTTAAACATATGGTAATAGGGAAAGGCTTTTTGTTTATTGATTAAACATTGTAGTAAGGTAGCGACCGGCCCCGACATCAACCCGCTTGCTTTTTAAAAGCACTTGGTTGCTGGAAGCTAATAAAGCACAATCTATACTAATATTATAAAAAGGTAAAGTTTGTAAGTTTGTGAGATTGTAGCGGGTAATCTCTGGATCTACTGAACCGATTTAGATGAAATTTGGTAAGACGATAGTTTGAGACCCTGAGAAGGATATAGGATACTTTTTATCCCGGAAATTATCCTTTAGGGGGTGAAAATGAGGATGAAGCAAGCAAGTAATAAAATAAAAGCTTTGGCGAGACGAACCTGCTGACTCAAAATTAATTACTTACTTCTTAGTCAGTAGTCCTATATGAACAAGAATCGATATGCTTATAAGATGAGCAAAGATCGACATCTATATATGTATAAGTATATGTATATCTGCGCCCATCATATAAGCATTAGGAATTTAACTTTTTACACTACCACCAGGAGAGGTTGAACGATTCAATACCACTTTCTTATTGTTATAATTACTTATATAGTCATAATTACTTATATACTCACTACTATAACTTTCGACAAAATACAAAGGGTAGTGGAGTGTCTATCTTCGCCCATAATCACCTTAAACACGATATAACAGAAGAGTTATGTGTTGACGGCATACACTATTTGTGGATACATCTAAAAAAAATTTTTTCTTTAGATATTGGTGTGATATATAAGCCTAACCGCACAGAAATAGTAGTAAAAGAAATATTATATTTGAAGGGGCACTGATTTATAATAAATTACCATCTGAAATCCAAAATGCAAAATCCACATTTATATTCAAAAAAAAAAAATATTAAAACTTCATATTATAAAAAATTTTAGCCACTTCCAGTAAAAACTAATCTGTGTAACTTGTCTATATAGCTTAAGGCAGTGATTTTTTTTTTTTTTTTTTTTTTATGAGATTCAGTGACAAACGAGCAGACAGACCACCTGATAGAAAGCAGTACCTGTCGCCCATAACACCTACGGTTCATGCACTTAGGTTTTAGGTAACAAAAATACAGAACCGCCAGTGCGTTGTCACTGTGAGGACTAAGATGATATGCCTCTTGCCTGTAATTGCGCTGGCTACCTTATCCTTCAAACCGGAACACAATAATGCAATCATTGTTGCTTGGCGGCAGAAATAGATAAGGGGGTGGTACCCATCCAGTCGGACTCCTCAGGCTTGACAGAGTCCTACCACCGGTACGTGTACGTGTACGGTATAGTGATATGAATATTTTTGTATTTTTTCTAAGATTACCCTCAGATTGTATTAGCTGTAGTGTTATTACTTATTACAAACATTTAATGATGTGTTCCTCTTTTTGTTATATCAATGCATATACTCTCTTGTTTCTGTAAACTAATAATCTTCTTCATTTTATAAAGTGCGCTCAAAATTAAATGTTTAACATATAAGAAAAAATATTGTTTCTCATATAAGTGAATTTTTTGTAATTCTTTTGGGAAATAAATTCTTTAAACCTATATAGTCTAAATCAATTATATTTTAGTTACTTTTTATGATATTCTCCATTAATTATGATAATAATTAAGTAATGTCGTGTTGAGGTGTGAGGCCTTAATATTAATAGTGACCATTAATTGTCTCCTATCTGATTATTGCGCAGGATATTTATTTAAATTACCGCTTAACGTATATTTTACTAAAGTGCACATTTGGTTAATAGCATTAATTACTAGAAAAACATACTTCTGTAATTGTTACTAGTAAGTAAAACATTGTTTACCACTTGTACTATTTGTTACAAGTAGTCGTCTATAACCGCCCATATATCTCGTAAAGTGTTATATCAATTAAACTAGCGACTCACCCTCGCTTAGCTTCGGGTGCGTCCCTAGACAAATACAAATCTATGTCACGGGAACTGTACATTTTTCCGGGATGATATATAGCCTATAGCCTTCCTCAGTTAATGGGCTATCTAATGCAAAAAGAATTTTCCAAATCGGATTAGGAGTTTCTGAGATTATCGCGTTCAACCAAACAAACAAACAAACTCTTCAGCTTTATAATATTAATATAGAAGTATAGATATCATTTCAACATTTGAAATATTTTTACTTCTACACAAACACATTTTTGGACATATTTAAAAAAAATCACAATACAAGCACGAACTACTTACAACTTATATATTATATTATTTTCAAAATTGATATTCAATATGATTACATCATGTAATGTAACGTACCATTGTCGATGAACGGAATGAAATTCAAACAATGAAATTTTTCATTATTTAAAATATTTTTAGAAGGCGTTTGGCTTGATGTAAATTGTCTTCAAGGTTTTACATAATTTGATGGTATATGTAATATACTAGCGAGTAACCCTCGCTTCGTTTGGGTCCCAAGAGGTTCACGTCCCTAGGTTCCAAAGTAAGACCTGTAAGCCTATGTGTTGTTATTTCAGCTTTTAGGAATCGATTCTTAATAAGACTTTTATCAGTACTTATTTATTTTCCGCCTGTTCAGTCACCTAGGATAAAAAAATATATAAGGATAACTTACCTATAAGGAATACTCCCCGCTAGGAAAATATAAGTGGTATGCAGCATACCGACTTGCACCGCCACGAGCGCCACCAGCAGGTACATCCGCAGGTGGAACCGCCCCGCCTGGCCCAACTCGCGCATCACGCTGTCCAAGTTCAGTTCCGCATATTTCTGCTCCACACTTTGCTCCCTAGGCTCTGGTGCCTTAGATTCAGATCCAGTCATTATTGCCACTGGCTTCAATGTTTTATTATAATATTATTTGTTATTTTTCTTCAACTTCTGATAAGATGGATAAGAAAATCATGAGCCTTTACTAATCAACAAAATTTGACTTCGAGTTGCAGTAAGGGCTTCGCCTCTGGGAAGGTGCAGTATCCCGGCGGTGGCACACAGAGCACTGAACTACTCTGAGAAGTGCCCCGAAGACAGCAAACAATGCCAATTCGTGGATAGAAAGCTGCTCTGGGTCACGGCCACCTCTCGGTTGTCATTCATCTGTGATCATTGGTACATTTGATTGGACACGCACTTATAGTTATATGCAATGCACACCGACCAACCAGAGACCGTTGCAGACACTCAAATTTGACTTTGAGAAACAGTGAATCGGTACTTGCAAAATTGTTATTGACTTTTAATAACTGCAATAACTACACCTATAAGGACCAGTGCAAGGCTGCACGTTCTCTGACCTACTCCACACACTGAATCTTCTTATGAAATAAAAAAAGCTTAAGTCGAGTAAATTTAATTATTGAAAGGATAACGCAAACACAGCTCAAACCTCCGTATACACGTCGAGTACGAGATAGTATAGACGAAGTCAATAGATTAAGAAGTCAATTAAAGATTCAAACAAACGTGTTTTAAAAGATCAAAAAGTGAAAAACGTAATAAAATAATAACCAGTTATTTTTATCAAACGATAAAGCACAGCGCCATCACGTCACACTCAATTACCTACACAATACAGTCTTTGATAAATCAGTTGCTGCGCTCACGCTGCCCGCCCTTTGTGTCTCGTAATATACTGGTTTATGCAGATACTACTGCATTATAGGGGATTGACTCCAGTTAAGCAAAACGTTCATTAATTTAATTTGTCTTTTGTTAACTTCTGCCCCGAAGTACGCACTGAAGGAATCTGAAGTATTTATCACCTCACAGCTCTGGTCCAGTCCGTTAGGTAATAGTTTTTAATACGCTAATTTTTACATAATAGTTTATTATATACTTTGTATACTTCGAGTAAATTAATTTACACCGTTCAGGTATTTTCTCTCTTAATCTTTAATAAGTGAATTTTGTTTTTCTTTACAGAGAACATAATGTATTCCCCTACATTCAATACCAATTACACCTTCTGGTTAATTTCTAAGAAATTAATTGTCAACTGACACACCAGTGTGCCCGCGACTCTCGACAGGTTAAGACAATATGGCAGTCACCGCTACGTCTTTTGATTAATAAGTTAATTGATTTTATTTATCTTCTATACGTATAATAAAATTCTAAGTCGAATCTGTTCATTAAATATTTTTTTGGAAAATCTTATTGAAATAGTCTGTCTATCTGTCTGTGAACGCATCATGAGCAAAACACTAGAGAGATTTTGGTGCAATTTTGTATGATGATAGCTGGTTATCCAGGTCAACATATAGGACACTTTTTACTGCGGAAAATTTTAAAATGTAACTAGAGACGAATCCGTAGGGAGCGAGGGTGAGTTGCGAGTGTATGTTAACTTATAAAACCTATAGACATATTATTGAACGCAAGCTATGATTAACTTAACTATTACACAATAAGAGACATAGCTTCGAGCAAATTCGATTCATTATCCCGTCAATGTCAAATTACAAAGTCAATTACTGAAATGAAAATAATAACTCGTAGGCTTGTATTATACTAAATAATATGTGCTATTAACTTCTGATGTAATTATAATATTGTTTGAATAATTGGACATTCCAAAAGTCACTTTGAATCAGAGACCATGCCATGTATATTGCGATCTATTTAATGTATTCCAAAAGATTCCAGAGTGTAAGATATGTTTTATAAAAGGAACTTAATTGGTTATTTATTTATTGATGTCGACTGGATCAGACTTCATTTATATAATTTACCGGTGGTAGGACTCTGTCAAGCCTGAGGAGTCTGACTGGATGGGTACCACCCCCTTATCTATTTCTGCCGCCAAGCAACAATGATTGCATTGTTGTGTTCCGGTTTGAAGGATAAGGTAGCCAGCGCAATTACAGGCAAGAGGCATATCATCTTAGTCCTCACAGTGATAACGCACCTGTGGTTCTGCATTTTTGTTACTTAAAACCTAAGTGCATGAACCGTAGGTGTTATTGGCGACAGGTACTGCTTTCCATCAGGTGGTCTGTCTGCTCGTTTGTCACAATGTCATAAAAAAAACTCCTGTGCTTTTAATAAAGCAAATATTTGTATTGCAACTTTTTTTCGTTTCTCGTAAGTCATTTTCTCCATTCGTCTAATCATTCTAAGATGGATTTTTTTTACCTATATTATTACAGATTCTATTTTTGCAACATACCTATTATTATATAATTTACTAGCGACTCACGCTCGCTTCTCTCTCGTTCGTCTCTAGGTACGTTTTAATTTTTTTGAGCAAAACCCTAATTATTTTTCTAAAATCAAAGTAGCCTTACTCCTTATAATATCAGCTATCTGCCAGTGAATGTCCCGTTAAAATTGGTCCAGCCGTTTCAGAGATTAGCCGCTACAAACAGACAGACAAAAATTTAAAACATTGTGTTTTTCTTATAAGCACCGTATATAATTTCATATGCATTTAGTATAAATCTGTTATTTTGACATTACAAACATACACTTTAATTTTATTTATCTGTATAGATAAACCGGAACTAAATTTAGTTTAATTACGAGTATCTTCAACACTTCGTCTCCATAAGGTTTGTGCATAAAATCATTCGATCAAATCGATTTGTAAATCTGTTACTACGTGACAGGAAGACAAAGGAACTAAGAGCTTTCGCAATTTTTGTGTTAGTACTAGCGATTTACACTCGCTTCGCTCGAGTACGTCTAATCTCTTCAGCTTTTTAATATTAATATAAGTGTAGAATTCATCCAAATACGACCAGCTGTTTCAGCAAAAAGAAGCAAGAAACATTCACACTTTCGCATTTCTAATTATATACTCCGATTGATAAGTAATTTTAGTTTGATGTGAGGTAAGACAGTCCAGCGGAAAATATATTTTTTATCCATTCTAACTGTCCCTTATCTCCTGTTGGAATGTGTTAATTTTTAACAAACTTAATGAGAACGCACAATAAATAATGATAATCACTGACCTGCAACTCCGCACAATAAGTTAGTTAAAATGTCAGTTTTCTCTGTTTTATTATACATAATAACTTTCCCAAGGAATACTGAAAAATATACTGAGTGGTTTTAAAACAACTTGTCAGTTCAAAGAGACAGAAATGACAACTTAGTTTTATTTAATTTGAAAATGTGCCTAAAGAATTTATCACTACATAGTAAAAAACAAAGTCGCTTCCCGCTGTCTGTCTGTTCCTATGTATGCTTAGATCTTTAAAACTACGCAACGGATTTTAATGCGGTTTTTCTTAATAGGTAGAGTGATTCAAGAGGAAGGTTTATATGTATAATACATGTATATTATAATACAGAAAAGCCGAGAAATTCAAAGATTTGTATTTTATACTAACCGTTAAAATGTACCTAGGGACAAACCCGAGCGAAGCGAGGGTGAGTCGCTAGTATGTTTTAAGTTAACAATTAAATTAAATCGTAATAATCGTTTTAAATAAAATAGTAATTTATAGAGATGGATGGCATAAAATGAAACGAAAAAATGAGCAAATATTGCGATATTATCGAAGTTATTTTATTGTCATTTTAGACAGCTTGGGTCTTACTTTCCTTACATCTAGTATTATCATTTTTATAAAAATTATAAAATCTACACTAATTTTATGTATAACAAAAACTATTTACACTAAACAAATAATAACTGCTGTTCTGAACGTATTGAATTGATTTATTATATTGTGAACAAATTCCAGAAGTCAATGTCAGAAATTATTTTTACAAATTCTATTGACTTTTCCCTGGCATGTGTTCAGTTTTATTATTAAATAAAATGAATATGATAATTTGAAGATAAATAAGAAACTCATATTAACAGGCAGATAGTTGTCCTCGTCCTCGTTTATACCTACTCGTAAGTGTAAGAGATAAACTTAAATCTTAATACATTTGTCTTGGTATTTGGAACATTGTTCAAATATTTAACAAACATCTTATAGTTTCTTAAAAATATTAATTCGGAGTACATTATCAGTATCTTAGTGTTATACACTTATTTCGTCGCTTAGCGTCCAATACGTTCTTAGCATAACTATTCTACGTGAGATCCTTGGATGTGACGAGTGCGGCGGTCAGGGGACGGTGGTAGAGACCGACTCGGCGGAAGCAGAGGAGTCCAGGTCGGCGAAGGAGTCCGGCAGGCGGCGGCCGAGCGTGTCCGGCACCAGCCGCGTCAGCGCCGCGCTCGCCAGCGGCAGGGCGCCCAGCAAGGTGGTTGGCACCCAGGCGCCGTATGCCGCCTGTAAAAACAATAACATTAGTGAAATCAAAAAAACCATGTTAATCTACACACATTATAAATGTGAATTTGTGAAGCAGTGCGTACTTGTGTATGGTGTTACTTCTTCACGATGTGAATATAAATAATATATAAATATAATATATATATATATATATATATAAATTTAAATAATCTAGATTATTAACACATAGGCAAGTTCGGATAAGAAATCATAATTTGTGGATCTGATCTATTTCTCTATTCAGATCCACAAATTATGATTTCTTATAGAGGATCTCACGTACTGTGAGAAAGCATTTTGTACCATAATTTGCAAAATCATGTTATTTATCTTTATCTGACTGTTTATTCCTAACACTGCAATACATTTACAAGCCTATCGGAGCTTTGAGAGATATTTCATAGCATTTGCTCAGTGCTCACCAACAAGGGCGTCTGCGGCGCTAGTATGGCGCCGACGCGGCCGCAGGTGGAGCAGGCGGCCAGCAGCCTCTGGCGCGCGCGCGTCGGGAACAGCTCCGCCGTGTACACGTACAGCGCGTTCAGCGCCATCGTAGCGCCCATCTTGCCCGCTAGGAAGAGCGCCGTGCCGAAGCCGCTGTCTTCTGTAAAGACAGTTATATTGATCAGCCACTACGTCTGAGTTATTTATTATCTATTTTAAAATTATATCTCCTAACTACTCGATTCATTAACCAGAACAGTGAAGACTTAGAGATTAGTGAATTAATTAAATATGAATAAATATTAATTAATAAATAATAATAATGAAGTATACATGTTGTATGTATGTATGTATGTAGGTGTATGTGTAATATAAATACGAAAATAAATATTAAATAAAATATAAATGGGTCGCTCTCTTTTCTTGCGACAATTATGTGTCCCTCATCTCATTTTGTGTCATATTAGAGTATAGATTATTATATATTCATTGTTTGAATTTACATCCTCGTCGCTTTATACCTTTTAATACTAAATAATCTTTAACTTTCTGTAGCCAATATTTTTTTTGCATGTGTTTATTTTTCATTAAATACCGTGACAGAGTAGTAATTCATAATGATGTCCTACCGAAAAGAAACCACTCTGTCACAGTGTTTTCTCGAAAATAGCCACAAAACAAACAACATTACGAGCATGAAAACAAAGATTAAATGATCCAAATGAAAATTAAATGCATTTTAAATTTAAATTAATATTTATAATCCAAGTTTTAATAGATAGTACTTTTCTAGCCGGTGAGCCCCACATTATGACACGTTTGTATTCTTTGCGTGACGTTAAAAAATGGTGGCTATATTTTAAAAACGGGTATATTAGTGCGTACGCTAAACTCGATAAGTATCGCTGTAGTTGTCACTAAAAAGATTATACATTACGGTAATTTAACATGAATGTGTCCTACAGCATACCCTATAATATATAGTATACCTATACGGTATACCTGTATAGTCTGTCAATACTAGTGATTAATCAATCATCCCTTGCAGTAACAACAATAACAAAATATTTTATGGTTTGGAGTTATGTATACTATTTTTTAGTCCCCCTTTCTATAAACCTTGTCCCATCTTAGATGAAAAATTAATTTGCTTTTTCTATTATGTACAATCATTATCCTCGATAAGCTAATAGACTGAGTGTTAATGTACGAGTATGTATATTGGCAGTCGGTGAAGGTGGACCAACCATTTGCATAAATAAAATTATTTCCATAAAACCAATATGCGATAACCTTTTTGTTTTATTGTATTGTATAATATCACTCGCTTACCTCGTCGCGTAAGTATTATTATCCTTTTAGTGTTCTTTAATTACATAGGAAATTAAAATCGGTTTATTGCCTTTATAGCTATTTTTATATCTCATTAAAATAATTTGATAACATTCATTAACTACTGGCTGATAAGTGACAACTACTAGTAAAGTATTATATGATCTGTGGTGACAGCAAAATCTTGATCCGACAGACCGGTGCATACAAAAGCACTTTAAGCAGCTTGAGAATCATGGTAATGAGTACTTACGGTCAGGCAGGCAAGGTATAGCGATGAGAGCCACGGCTGTGAGCAAGAAGGCGGCGGTGAGCAGCGGGCGGCGGCCGGCGCGGTCCAGCAGCAGCGTGTTGAGCAACAGCGCTGGCAGCTCAGCCGCCGCCAGCAGCGCATAGTTGGCGTGCGCCGAACCCGCCAGCGCGTGCGCGCGCACCGCCAGCCCGTAGAACACGAACACGGCGCATGCCCACCACGCAAAACATACCAATAGCCGCCGACGTAATGCACCGTATCTGAATGATTTAACATGTGATAAGTGACTAAGTTAACGAATCAATACAAAGTTATTAAATTAAACTTGACATTTCGTATTGATTGATTTATAACTCAAAAATCTTTAGAAACTTTTAATTATTTGATAATATTAGCACTTTGATTTCTTAAATATTAATATTTCAAGTAGCAAATATATTCACTTACTTAATAAAAGCTCTAAACAGACTTTCCTCTTCAACTATAACCTCCACTTTATCTGTGACTTGGTCCTTTGACAGCATCTTATCTAATGTATCTTCAGGAATGGCAATTTTGTTAGATTTTGCTGCTTGTTTTATGACACGGACAGCTTCGGTAACTTTTCCATTTGCCAGGAGCCATCTTATACTTTCTGGCAAAA
This sequence comes from Argynnis bischoffii washingtonia, assembly GCA_033884665.1. Classification (NCBI taxonomy): domain Eukaryota; kingdom Metazoa; phylum Arthropoda; class Insecta; order Lepidoptera; family Nymphalidae; genus Argynnis; species Argynnis bischoffii. The sequence goes on from CM066621.1 coordinate 16,045,661, forward strand.
TCCAGGGATATAGCAAAAGGAGGAAGGAAGGAGGGTACGCGAGGCGAGCCCACGTACGCCAGTACCCGGAGAAGTAGTCCAAAAGAGCGAGAAGCGCTGCGCCAGCAGACAACGGAATACCAAGGAGCAAACTTGCTAATATTCTCTGTTCCACTCCCAACCATTCGATCACTGAAATTATAAAATTTAATATATTTATTTTTATTATAGCAATAAACAATATTCTAATATTTGAAAAACACTTTACACAGTGTTCTACTAATAAGTGTCCAGTGAGTATTACTCATATCTCTAGTCAACATGATTTTGCAAGATCCTAATATTGTTGTTGGCTTTTTTGATTTTTATTTACGGAATAAGTGAGAGTGGGGATAAGATAGTCAGTTATATCAATTATACAAATACCGATTTAACATGATCTGATAATACCAAAACGTGGAGACAGGAATCTCTATTCAAACAAACATTATCAACGTCCAAAAATGCAACAACAGATGACGAAGATCAAGACAGTTCTCATGTCCTCGCTCTCTGATATCAAACTAGCAAAACCCGCGGCTTTGCTCCCGCTAAAACTACAAAAAATCTCTGAAATGGTAGGTTTCATACAAACTTTCATCCCCTATTTCACTCCCCTAGGGGTTGAATTTTGAAAAATCCTTTCTTTGTAGATGCCTACGTCATAAGAGGAATACCTGTGCGAAATTTTAAGTTTCTTGCCCTGAGGGTTTGGCCTGTGCGTTTATTTAAAACTTTCATCTCTTAGGGGTTGAATTTTAGAAAACACTGAAATACATAACTTATTATTTTTGCCGTACTCAATTCATACGAAATTTCATGCAAGTATGTTCAAGGAATAAAAAGTTTCATATTTTGAAAAATCCTTCCTTAGTGGACGCCTTCGTCATATGAGGAATACTTGTGCGAAATGTCAATTTTCTATATATATATATATATATATATATATATATATATATATATATATATATATATATATATATATATATATATATATATATATTCATAAACTTACTAAGTACGAAGGCCGCTGGGTACACGCTAGCGCCGAGCACTGTCTCCAGGAACTCAAATACTAAATACACTGGGTAGGATCCGGCGAACGACTTGCAGAGGCCCAGCAGGCCTGCGCCCGCACCGCTCGTCACCAGCGCCGCGCGACGGCCGTACCTGCAAGCATGGATTAAGACTTAAATTAAGTAATGTGACTGTTAGAATTTCTTTACAATAAATTAAGATATAAACCTAATTTTATAATTATTGGTTGAAAATGTGCGACGTGGGTTTTTTTGAAATCATAATAATTTTTGGTGACTCGGTGGCTAGCCATATAATGATTTAATACTACGACGCTCCGTAAAGGTGACTTTCAATTGAAATGCATTTAACTTTCCTCTGTCCGCATTTGGCTATTTAATGAATAATAATAACAGCCTGCGCACAATCAGTGGACAATTGTTTATATGTACCTAAAGCAATATATTTTTTTAAATAATTAGGATTGCATCAGTTCTATTCTTCCCAGTGATTTGCTTATATGCTTCACGTAATTTTAATTAGTTTTTTTCTTAAAAAATCACCATTCATAATTTATAAAAGAAATGTTCTTGAAGATCAACATTTACGTACAATATTATAATATCTAATATTTGTACAACGAATATTTTGCCCTAAGACACAGCAATATTGCTATTTTTGATTTATATTTCTTTAGTAGTACATAGGATCTATGTGTAGTATAATTGCCTTGTTAAGATCCAGGTCATTCACATTCAAATAAAAATAGCTGCTTACATTTCCATGTCCTAAATAGACGGAATAATTACCGCGCCAGCCGTGACTCTAAAACAGTTTATATGCGATAAACTAATAACATCAGCACTACATATTTGCATATGCATATTAGAAGTGTTAATACATTCAATTACCATGTCGTTCACTCAGATAGTTAATGTACTCGTATAATTAGGTATACTTTTATTATGAGAATATAAGACAACTGACTTGTCCGAGACGTATCCCATCAAGGGCAGCGAGACCAGCATGCCGACGTTATGCACCGTGCCCACTAAAGTCCTTTTCCATTCTTGGCAAGCCAGGCCAAACTGTAGAATTTAAAATATTTTACTTTGTTAAAAAAACATTGTATTATAAGGTAAATTGCATAATTTGTTCAAGTCGAATTTTCTAATATTCCACATGATAGCTTTAGTTTAATTAATTATTTATTATTTATTTACGTATTACACTACACCAAAACGCATACTATTTCTATTTGTAGATACTGAACTAGTTTTCTATTTTATTTCTTCAGACTTTTCTTATAGGTAAATACGTAACAATATAATATAAACCAACCTCAGCCATGATACTGCTATGATGTTGATACACGAAGTCCTCACAATCAAGTTTCGTGTTGTTGTCGAAGCCGCCCTCAACGCAAGCTCCGTCCAGGGCGGGCCGCCGGTGGCACTCTGAATCCGGTGGCAAAGCCCAAACAGACCACTCGGGAGACCACGCCTCGTCGGACACCGGCCCCGACAGAGTACTGTTGTCTTCGCATTCTGGAATGTGACATCTGTAAAAAAAAATGTCGTTAATTTGCGCTTAGTATTTAATGGATAGAAGAAAATAACAAATTTGTATTGTCCAGATTGTTGCCTGCCAGTAGTATGATGGGTACTTGTGAGTAACAATTTAATACCTGCTTGTAAGATGGCATTGAAGTTTTGGAGTGATCGAAAAAGAGATTTACTTTCCTTTCGTGTGCCATCTAAATATTAAATTAAAATATGAGTCTCAAAATTCAAGGAGTGCAAAAACTCGGATAACACAAAGTTTCATTATAGACCCTGCTGGGTCCCATGAGTATAAAAATAACGTTGCCTTCATGTAGCCGGTTTATACCTTTCCAGTGTTTATTGACCAAAAGTAATCGCAGAGGACAGCTTCAATTTGATATCTCACACTCAGTGGCACACTAACTATACGCAAAGTACTCGTAGTGTTTGTTACAATTTAATAAGAACATAGATTTATACATAAATTATTATAAAAAAATAAGAGTGCGTGTATGAATGTGTACACGCGCAAGAAGTAAAACTTTTGTAGGTTATCGGTACTCTTTATAAAATTCGATTTATGTTTTAAATAATTAAGTGAGATACTAAAAATAACGCGTATTAAACGTATTACAATCATATATTCATAGAATATCATTTAAAGAAAGAATATAATATTATATATCACTAGCAAATCATTCGTCCCTAGTTACTATTTAACGTTTAGCTCAGAGATGATATATTTTCGCGGAATTAAAAGGTATTCTGTATGTTGTCCCGGATAACCAGCTCGATCATCATCATCGTCATCATACCAAATTTCATCACAATCCCTCCAGTGGTTTTTCCATGATGCGGTAACAGACAGACAGACAAACAGACAAAAATTACAAAAACTATAAATTCGGCCTCTATATCGAAAATAATGTCTATCTCAATAAGATCTTCCAAAAAATATTTAATGTACAGATTCGGCTTAGTCACAATTTTATTATATGTTACCATGGCAACAAACGTACGTACATACATGTTTTCGTAACGCATTTACCGGCTTACCCCCCTAGTCAAGCGTGCGTAAAGAAGTTTTACTTCAACAATTATATTTGTATCTATAAGTTGTCATTCTGATATAAAATACTTATTTGAGTTTTCTTCTCATCTTTTTTTATGACATTCAGTGACAAACGAGCAGACAGGCCACCTGATGGAAAGCAGTACCTGTCGCCCATAACACCTATGGTTCTGCACTTAGGTTTTAGGTAACAAAAATGCAGAACCGCAGGTGCGATGTCACTGTGAGGACTAAGATGATATGCCTCTTGCCTGTAATTGCGCTGGCTACCTTATCCTTCAAACCGGAACACAACAATGCAATCATTGTTGCTTGGCGGCAGAAATAGATAAGGGGTGGTACCCATCCAGTCGAGCTCCTCAGGCTTGACAGAGTCCTACCACCGGTAAATCTCCGGTAATCTGGAGTGGATAAAGGGCAGGAAAGCGTTGTGATTTATTTTATGAAGCAATGAAATGTATCATCCCTTTTCGTAAGGTTATTTGTGGCGTTACTCTGGCTCTGTACGAAATAATAAAAACTGTATGCGGTTACACCAAACTTTACTTGGCTTACTTGAGTTACTTACCAGTAAGTGGTCACAGTAGCTCAGTAGCATTACCATCAGTCTACGAGTACTTTATCGCTTAACAAATTTACTTTTACATCATACATTTTAACTGGCAAACACGGTATTCTAACGCTATAAAATTATAGCTATTTTCTATGTTTACATCCGTATATTTAAGCTTTCATCCTTAGTAATAACAATGTGAAAGTATGTTTATTGAATTACACTTTTACGCAGCCATGGAATAAAACATTTTAGTTTTAGTATTATAATACAATCCCTATCTTCATTCCCATCCTTTAGTCGTGACTGTTGAGTGTTGATGCTTTAATAAATATTTTTGAAAAGTATTCATGAAATACTGAGGTTCATATTGCACTACTGTCGCTACTGAACCTTAAAAAATTAATCATAAACAAACATAATTTTTAATTAAAACAGAGATAATATGTCAAGTTAAAAAACATTTATCAACCTTTGTATTTAAAACAGATACATAATACAAACTTTTAAGGTTACAATTTTAAATTACCAATTGTAATGTACAATAATTTAAATTACTTGTATGTATTCAGCCCTTTTCATGTCCCACTGCTGGGCACGGGCCTCCCTTCAATACGAGGGGAATCAGGCCATAGTCCACCACGCTGGCCAAGTGCGGATTGGCGGACTTCACATGTCTTTCGAAAACTTGCTAGGTTTTCTCAGACATGCAGGTTTCCTCACGATGTTTTTCCTTCACCGTAAGGCAAGTGGTAATCATGATAGAAATGATTCGCACATGAAAATATCAGAGGTGCGAGACCCGGGATTTGAACCCGCTTCACTCGGTTTCCCAAGCGAGCGCGTTGCCACTGGGCTACCACTGCCATGAATTACTTGTACATGTGTATATTAGGTATGTACTTAAAAGCCTTTTTATATATATTTTATATTTTAATGTTGTTGTAATATTGAAAGAGTTACTGATTTCTCTTGATTTTTTTTCTTCAACTTCTTAGTGGCAGCTAACATTTAAGCAGTTAAAGATGGTGTGATATGATTCAAATCAAAAAATGTCACCGGCTCTACGTCTGAGTCAAACTGTCATCCATAGAATATCCCTCGTCATCACCCCCACTCCCCAATTCCCCAACTCCCTTACTCCTCCAATCTCCAATTCATCATTTATTTAAAATGAGTAAACAGAGGGTAGGTAAATGTATGTAAAGAAATAAGATCTCCTTAATATGTTGTTATTCTAATATTTTTATATTAAATTTAAATTGTGGTGCTGCCAAACGGATGGGTGTCATGATATATAAAAATTTAATTGTGACGTTATAAAACTTTAATATAATTTAATTTATAAAAAGGAATCGTGTAACAAAAATATAACTTTAAATGTCGTTTCTTTTTATTTACAGGTAAGATATTAATTTACAATGTAGAGTGTAAAGTTTGTTTTTTGTTGGAAATTTATGCTTAAAATTAATCTTTTTATTTACAGAGCAACCCATAAGTTTATTTTTTGTCGGTTCCTAATAACCACGACTTATTGTCTTATATGTATTTGTTTAAAGTGGTTGCCGTAAGCAAAACCTATTAAAGTACATCATTTTTAATTCTTAAATTGTGTTGAAGCGAAACCGAGATCAAGAGCTAAAGCGATGAGGGTATTACGCATCATTCGCATATTTTGTTAGTATAGTGTGTAGTTTGTGCACTAAAGACATGTTTAAAACTGGAAAATAAAATTAGTCATTTACAAACCGGCTCACTGTGTTTTCGTATTGTATCAACACAATACACATGTACATGTCCAAGTACAATTTACATACGCTCGTGGGGTGCACTGTACACAATACAGTGACGATAATCGATACTTATGTATATAATATCGATATGTGTATAATAGTTAATGTCGGCGATGAAGTATATTTTTATAATTTGACTTATTCAAGTCTCTCTTCTAAATCTAAGATATTATTTTTTTATTTCCATTATTTATAACAGTGGTCACTTGCTCGCTTGGGAAACCGAGTGAAATGGGTACAAATCCAGGTCTCGTACCTCTGATATTTTCATGTGCGAACTATTTCCATTTTCCAACATTATTACTACTTGTCTTAACGATGAAGGAAAACATCGTGAGGATATCTGCATGTAAAGAACCTAGCAAGTTTTCAAAAGACATGTGAAGTCCGCCAACCCGCACTTGGCCAGCGTGGTGGGAGTATGGCCTGATGACCCTTTTATTGAAGGAAGGCCTGTGCCCAGCTGTGGGACTTTTAAAAGGTCTGAATATATTTCCATTATTTGCGCAGAAACAATGATCCAATATAAAAGTTTTGTTTTTAGGCACCCGAAGGATGACAATGGAACCTTATTACTAAGCCTCCGCTATCCGTCCGTCCGTTCGTGCGTCCGTCCGTCGACAGAGGGTTGTACCCCATAAACAATAATAGGTAGATTTGAAATTTTCACAGAGTATGTACATATTTCTATTGCCGCTATGACAACAAATAATAAAAATAAAAATACAAGAATATTTTTTTAACATTCGTAATCGATCATCGAAATACTACATACATAGAGTAAAATTCATATTAATAAAAAGTATATCTACGACTAGCAAAACCCGCGGCTTCGCTCGCGCTAAAACTACAACAAAATTTTTTTAAAAAGGTAGGTTTCATACAAATTTTCATCCCTTATTTTATCTCCTTATGGGATGAATTTCAAAAAACGCTAAAATACGTATTTTTTTAATTGTATTGAAGAGCATTAATATCAAGGTTCAAGAAATTCAGATCATAAATATTTTTTGGGTTGTGTTACGTGTATTCCCGTGGAAATGAGATAATCTCCCGCTGTAAAAAGTATCCTGTATGTTGATCCGAATATCCAGCTATCATCATACCAAATTTCATCAAAATCCCTCCAGTGGTTTTTCTGTGATGCGGTAAGACAGACAGACAGACAAAAAGACAAAAATTCTAAAAACTATAGATTCGGTCTCTGTATCGATAATAAAGTCTATTTGAATAAGATTTTTCAAAAAATATTTAAGGTACAGATTCGACTCAGTTAGCATTTTATTATACATAAGTATGTATAGATGATACCGAACCCTTCGTGAACGAATTCGACTCGTACTTGACCGAGTTTTTATTCTACAACTTATATTTTGACATGTACACAATACGTACTTCTAAAGTTATTGTCGGTCTTTCCTTAATCCACTAAAAACTCGTTCTTCCCAACATATTTAATACGCAAGTAAATAGCGTTAAGAAACAATTTACAATGAAGGCCCTTAAATATAAAAATAAAATATATACTGTTTAAATAACAGTTGAAGTACGAGTACGTTACACTTAGACCAAGTGTCTTTGATTTTTTCTTGTATAATAAATTAATGACTTATTTGGTAGTCGCCGCTCCCTCAATTAAAACACATCTGGCGCTCTGCAGTGCGCGCCATTAAGCTAAGTCGTACATGAAATATGTTAATGTGCTTACATAACGTAACGTTGTGGACAAAAACTTTGTTTACAACTCAAAGCGTACACCGCCATATCTGTTGTATTATTTATAACTTAAATACGTATGTAGATATTCATATAACTTATAGGTTCAACTTCTGGTTTGATGAGACCTAGCAATGTAATAGAAGTAAAATAAGTAGAAAAAAAGAAAAATAAATAAAAACTTTGATAAAACCTTTTTACTAGCCTAGTGCATACATAAATAACATTTTGAGGTACGTGTTCAATGTGTTCCTGTATACATCGGCGATCATGCTTAGTCGATATGTACTAAATAGATACAATATAAACTAAATACTATTACTGTTCACAAAAATAACAATATTGGTATACCTAGTTAAATATTAATTAAACTTCGAAGAGCTCTTCTTGTTGCGCTACCCCCTACTCTATCTGTCTTCGTTAGGATTCTAACTGCAATGCAGGTGTCTCGTATCGTCATAACCTTTTAATTTACGTAATACAAGTGACTTCTAATGCCTTTTGCAAGAGACTAATACTCACGATACTACTTATGCCAGAATAAAAGGATTGGACAACATATGTCACTCTCCGGCCGAATTAATCTAAATGGAAAACGTCAGTCATGTCGATCCGTTGCTTCCATGTAAATGCTAAGTAAAGCAATAAAAAAATTATTACCTACCTAGTATAGTATTATGTCATCTGTGAATAAATTGACAGTAAAAATATTTAACTGTAGACATAACTAACAGTTAATGCTTATGAATAGAAAGCTAACGTAATCTTAAGAACATGAAGTTGAAATGGCATTTAAGTCGTTATGAGTACGTAAGTCGGCAGCGCGGCGCGGCCCTAAACAGGTATAGTAAAAATATTCCTAGAGCGCTATAAATAAACTAATACTTGTCTAACTACTGGACACTGGACTGCGCTGCGAGCTCAGTAGTCAGTGGACAGTGGACGACCGCCACTTGCGACCCAACGGGTTTCTTTCGTAGATAAGTAGCTAGGTTTCGGATGAAAAATAACACAATCTTCATCTAACCACTAATCACCCATAAAATTGTGTGAACTTTAAATTCGATGTGAGGCCGCGCTATTGTACTAGCGCGAACAAAACTATTTCTAAGCTCTTTCAAGTTTGAAAGTTTTCTATTGAAGAGATTAATGGAACTTTTTCGATAAATAGTTTGCAACCAATTAATCTTCTATACAGATAAATAAAATTGAAGTGTCTGTTTGTAATGTCAAAATAACAGCTTTTTGCATATGAAATTATATACGGCACTTATAAAAAAACACAAAAAACAATGTCTGAAACGGCTGAACTGATTGTGACAGGACTGTCACTGGCAGATATCTGATGTTATAAGGAGTAACTTAGTCTATCTTTATTTTAGAAAAGGAATTAGGGTTTCGTTAAAAAAATTAAAATGTACGCATCGGAGAGAAGCGAGGATAAATTGCTAGTATGATGTAAGATAATTACGTGAAAAACATTTGTAACAAAAATCAAACCGACTCGACACTGCTCGAGCGCCGAGAGCGCAAGCTTCACTCATGGCAAAGCTTCGACAATATAAATTTAATGCAGAATAAACCCTCGTTTCTTATTTTTATAAAGACGTTGAAGTACAAAGAAGCAACTTTATACAAGTACGTCAGTACAGGAAGCACTTATAGCGGTAATAAATACTTGTAAGTGTCTGACAACTTAATTTCCGAAGAATTTTTAACGTCAATCAATAAAATACCATTTATTTACGTAGTCGCCATATTACTGTTACACTCGCAAGCTTCGCAAAACCTTAAATATGCTCCTAGTAGTTGTCATTATAACAATAGTATTCAATACAGTAATCAAAAGACCACGTGGTCTAGCGGATAGTTACAAAAAATATGAGCAGCTTTTTTTCGTCAAATTTCAAGGACAGCGAACGGTGAAAGTACAGTAGATGATTAAAATACATAGCGGTCTCACGCGACACGCGCAGGATCCCACAAAAACTCACGGGCACTCGCTCGGAACCGCCTTAATGGAATTATTCAGGGCCAAAGGACGGGAACTTTTGAAGTGTTCAGTGATAAATAAACAAAAAATGGCAAAATTGATACTTTAGAAGGTCTCGATTAAAGTTATAAATATTTAGAATGTATAGAATACTTGACCGAATAAACTACTTTGTACGCACAACACGACAAGTGTCGGCTATAAGTATAAATGTTTATCTATTAGTTTGTCCGTTAATAAAGATACAAATCAAATGTGAAACGATTTTTATCTGTGTAATTCCGTGGACTTCCGTCCGGCACTTCACATATATTGAATATATTAACATAATGAACTGATTACCGATATTGATTAATATACATATACAGAAATTACATTCAAAAACGTATATCTTGAAAATTGAAATTTGTCTTTACTCTGTTCTTATCAGTACCAAGGCATTAGCTTTTGGAAGCGGTAGAGTTTTAAGTTTCAGTAAGCAAGTCGGCTCGTCGTCAGTCGCAGCCGTAGGATGTCTGCTCCTGGACCGAAAGCGAGTAAAAGGAGTGTAGTCTGATATCGCTGACCGCTGTATCCTCTTGGTGTAAGAGATAGAATATTTTAATAAAAACATTGCCACTAAACATCGGTGTCGACTGTGGTGTTAAAAACAATAATAATAAAATAAGTGATAAACATAAAATAAATAATAATTATAAATCTAAAAATAAATATTTAATAGTTATTATTGGCGGTACTGTATATAATACGGAATTATAAAGCGTGAAGTTTTGTGTTTTGATGCCTTTGATTTGTAAATTCCAACTTTGTAAACAAAAGATTGTATGTAGCATGAGATAAAGCCTAACGTTATGTTTATACCTACTTATTTTATAGCGTATTTAAAAATATTGATAGTTATTGCGAAAGATTATAGGATAGAGTTCATTTACTGATAGCGCCGAACGCGCCGCGACTCACGACGGAAAGTCCTCCAATTTAACAGTGTAGCTATACTTATCTTACAAAAACATACAAGTAACAAAAAATGTTCTTAGTATTTTTTACATGAAATAGTTAAGTAGCGCCGCAGACGCCGTAACTAATTTAAACAGATTGAATCATATTAGTTTTTTATTTTACTCTAAAATTTTCCTACGAATAATATAACACGCAAAAACATAGGAAATTAATTAATATATAAAAATCACGCCAGATTATTATAACCTTAGTCGCGTCGCGTCGGGAATAAACTACAACCTAATGGGAAAATGATTTTGAATGTCCCCGTACATACTGCCTATGTGAAAAGATAGATGCTGAAATGACTAGTAGAATTATTTGAACTCATAAGTACATATGTATAATGTATGTATATATTGCATTTCATAAAGCATTTTGTATTTAAAGCACATTCCCTGTGCCATCTATTGTATACTGTACAGTGTACACTGTATAGCGTGGCTGGCCAGAATTCGTAAGATAAGCTGATATCGAAAGCCGCTCGCCGCAAGCCACACGAGACTAACACGTGGAGGCGGCGGTGTAGGGTTGCCTTTTCCTGTTTGCTTTAATTACATCTATTGATTCTTTATGTTATATTAAAAATGGTTCAAATTTGAGAACATATTTGTAGTAGATTCTAAGTAATTTTAATATAATTCAAGATAAATGTAGGCTATTGTGTAGCCGGCTCGCGGCGCGGCGCGGCCGGTCACCGCTCCGCCTACTTCTTATTTTGGTTTACATTCACGCACAGAGCACATGCTGCGGGCGTCACGTGAGTGAGAGTCGCGGCCGCTGCCCGCCGGCGCCGACACACACCTTCTACAGACACCGTGTCCGTATTTCCTAGTAACAAGCCATTTGAATAGACAATTTTATAAGTACGTTATGTACCTACTTATTGTATTTTTGACATATCATAAGATGTTCATTGTCCTCTTAAAAAAGAAACATCTAATGTGTTAAACATACATATTTACGTATACAGAACGTCACGTACAGCATACGTGATCTAAAACCTCTAAAACTTGTTTGTGACAGACCTATTTTGATTTCTCCACATTTAAAAACGTGTATATAATACATGAATGGCTGGAACAAACTAACTGTCCCGTAACAGATTACAGAAAACAATTTCGGGTTTTGTTGCTGACGATATTAACTAATACAGCATATAAAAGAGTTAATGTCCTAACATATTTAATATTTATCTATTTTAAAGAGTGTTATAATATATGTCACAAGATGGACTAAAATGATAATAAGTGGTTTAAGTGTACTTTACATACTTGAATAAGTAACTTATGTACTTACAATGTGTATTTTCTGCAAATAGAATGCCCAGTGGCGCAATAAGAGGGTAACAAGGCTGGCTATGCCAAAGGCCCTCGGCCCGAGAGGGTCCGTGTGCCACCATGATGACCTCTGGTTTGACGTTTATTAAATTCATGTACCAAATTATTGAATATTTGTAACAAATGCAACATTTTACAAATTTTTCAGTCGGTAAAATGACTTTTGTGCTTACGTAAATATTTTATTCTATTGCTATTCTAAAAAAATATCTAATTAAAGCAATTTTATTTAGTGGCTTGGTATGCGAGTCAGACTCACACTTGTCTGATATTTTTTTATTTAAGCTAAGTTTTTGTGACTAGATGCCGGAAACCAAACCACATGAACACGAACATGCATACTAAAAACTATATTTTGTAGTACTTACCTACTACTTATTTATTACGTTTAAGTTTTAATACTACATTACTGCAGAAGATATTTTTTGAGTGGCCCAGACTAAAAACTTGCCCCAAAGAATTCAGTTTGTATCTTTTCGCCATTAAACAAATATAAATAATACTATAATATTATATGTATAAATTAAAGAATTTCTTTATTAGCAACGTGACAGCCATCCCGTTTTTCTCACATAAATAACACGCTTGAGTTCGCCCGCCCTCTTATCAGTGATAAGAGCCAATGAGTCTACTATGCGACACGCGCATGCGGGTCACCGGGTCGGTGCTGAAACCGACTATTCTGATAATCCCATACTTGTTTACATACGGTATTAATATTATTATAATTATTATTAAACAGCTGCTTAAATGAAATTTTGAAGTATTTTCTAGCGTAATAGTATTATATATTTTTTGGCCGTGGAACTAAATAACTTGGAAACGTTGACGAAAACTGTAGCTATAGGTGTACTTGTATGATTATTATAAAATAGTTATTCGCGTTGTATCTTCACTTGTCATTTGTTTATTTTGAAACTATACAGATAAATAAAATTGGAGTGTCTGTTTGTAATATTAAAATAACCGTTTTTTACTAAATGCATATGGATGTATACACGGTACATATACTAAAACGACATTTTTTACAATTTTTATCTGTCTGTCTGTCTGTTTGTTCCGGCTAATCTCTGAAATGGTTGAACCGAATTTGACGGGACTTTCACGGGGAGATAACTGATGTTATAAGGAGTAACTTAGGCTACTTTTATTTTTTTTTTAAATATATAGGGTCCCACGAAAAAAAATTAAAACCAAATTAATTAATTTTGTTTTGGGAAGCAACCTATTATAATAATATCCTTTAAGCACGTCAAATACCTTCACCGACTTCGGGCACTTCGGGTGTATAAGTAGTTTGAAACTTATGTAAATAGCGGTATAAAATATTTATAGAGTGCTGATGCGATTCGCATTAATACAATGTTTTTTTAATGTCAACTGTGCATCGTAGGTACCGCATTGCCACGTTCTTAAATATAATATGTATCTTGTGTTGCTGATGCGTCATAGCCCAGACTAAACCATTGAGACGTTGAAACCTGATAGCCGGAAGGGACTTTTTAAAATCCAACCCTTAAAGGGATACCGAGGTTTATATCGAATTATCTACATTTATATGGGCATGTTTTGAAAAAAAAAATATCTAGAAGCAGCAATGAAATTACATTATGAAATATAACAAAATTAAACCGAGGTGTAAACTTAAAGCTTTTTTTTATCGTATTCCGATAGCTGATTCATATTCTTGCTGAATATGTGTCAGTACTCAGTACTGACACAGGATAGCTAAAGAAAAAAACGGAGATAGCAAAAAAGCAAAGATAGACGACGGTGGACGACACCAGAAATACGATTTTTAAGGGCGTTTTTTTTTTAATTTCTTTTATTTAAACTATTTGTTTTTAATTTTAAATACATTCAACGGTCAAACTCAGTATGTTTACATATATTGTTAACCCTAAACACAATACATTGCACAATAAGACCTGTTCTTAGACTCGCGGTAAAGCTTTCAAACACTACATAATATAGGTACATTATGTGTGGTACAGAACCCTCTATGCGAGGGTCCTACACAGGTCCTACACAGTCCTACACGGCACATAATTAACTATTATTTGTTTTAAATATTTTTTATGAGTGATATCTATTATTGACAAGCGTACGAAGTGTGGTAATCAGCGCGCGGAATGTGACCTGGTAGCGGTTACAATATGTGTGTTTAGTAGAGACTGCCCAGTGCCCACGCGTGAGCACGCACCGCCCGCGCCGCACTTGTGCTATAATATACTTTGCTTACAGTATTTAATCTGGATTATAGATAAAATGTATGTTATATTACTGTTGCATGCAATATTGATTGTTTTTGAAAGAAATATAATGATAACCACATGTTACAGTTTACATGGAAAATATTTTTTGGCTAATATTGTTTGTGGCTCGGTCAATGCTTTTCTTCACGAACTCATGGCAATTGAATAGATAGATGAATGATAATTTTTGAACGGTAATTTGAATGATCTTATACTTAATAAGAAGTCCCATATAAGACCCATTTAACTTATTTTTTCAACACTTCCACGATCAAAACAATAACATATTATATTCATAATGCTAATTCATTGACTCCACGCGCTCCGCTCCGCGTGCAAGCAAGTAGACACATTTACACATAAATATATAAATATTATTGCGTTCTGTTGTTTGTTTGGTTAATGTTGTTGTTTGGTTAATGTTGTTGTTTGTTTTTTTTTTAATAGTGTTTCTATCAAAGTAATTATTTATTCAGTTAAGAAAATAAAACAATGTAGGTGCGCGACGCATGGGATATCACAAACGATGTGATTTGTGAGCCTTAATATTGCTATTTTTTTTAACATAGCAATATTAAGATTAACACGAGTATCAAATATTTTATTCAATATAATTAAATACTTCATTTCGACATATAAACGAGATTGTAGAGGGACTTAAAACGAATAAAATTACAATTTGTGTCCATCATAGCTCTAAGTAGGTCATTTTTGATTCATTTACTTACAAGTCTTTTACTTGACAGCGAGCTTGACTCATGTTTAGTTCAAAGACCGCAGATCACATTTGAAGGGAGCACAAGTAGGTACCTAAGTCATTTAATACCGGTAATTACAGTTACAGTATAATTTTATCGTAATTGCCCAATTAATTTATACTAATTTAGCCATAAAGTTGTAATTAGATATTACTTACGAGATTAGGTACATGCTAATTTCCACTTCGTTCCAAATTATATTAAAATTACATTATATAGGTAATTGGTTTAAGTTGAGAAAGTGTTATCGTTATTATAGTTTAACATTTAACTTTTATAGTTAAGTTTAACTACACTCAGATCATACTCTAACGTATTGCTATATCGTTCGTCCGCGCCCACACAATGCGCGCGATGCGTTCTAGGAGACAATTTGGCTCGAGCCGCTTACGCTCGTACTATTGATGAAGCCAATGCCCCGTCGGCAGCTCCGCAGACCTGAATTAGATGCTTCACGCTGACGTATGCATGTTTGCTTCTAAAGTGATCTTGTTGTAAGCGGTATTGTTAGTAGGGGGCGTTTTACGTTCGCGGAATGGGGGGTAAGAAGTGGAAATAAAAGTACGAATTTATTTTTCCTTTTCAATATATTTATCTGCTACCTTTATACATTTTTCCAATCTTTCAGTTAACTTATGTAACTGTATGTACCTTCGAAAAAAATGTTTTGTCTTTGTCTGAAAAATACGCCGAAATAGATAAATAAAGAAAAATAATCGCTGCGAGCTAGGTCAGAACTGTAGGGTGGGTGAGCCAAAATTTCGAAACCTACTTTCTACAGGGCAGCCATCGCAACATGGCACTTGTGAACAGACGCGTTGTCATGCAGAAGCGAGATACTTTGGTCAATTTTCCTCTTCTTTTTTCTTTAAATGCTTCCTTTAACCGCTCTAGGATTGAAGCATTGTATTCTCCGATTATGGAGATACCTTTATCTTTGTAATCGATCAATAGGATCCCTTCTGAGTCCCAAAATACTGTCGATCGGCCGGCCTGGCCATAAGTCGTCTTCAAATAAGTCCCTGCCTTGCTTAAAGAGGGTATGTCACTTGTAAACCATGGTTTTACTTGGGCAAGAGTCCCTGTAAACGGATGACATCTCTTCCATTATGGTTTGAACTGATTTTCTTTGCTTGATAAGGAACATTAAAACAGCGCGGTACTCGATTTTCTCCTTATTACATAATTAGTTTCCGATTGACTTGTTTGGTTGACGATAGTTCAAAGAGTAATTACCTAATTACGATAAAACTTGGTATTTATACTAATAATGAGTTACTAATTCGTAATGACTCGAGTAAGTACCCTCACTAATAACCTACCTACCCATTCCGCGAATTTCAAAACGCACCCTCGTAGTAACATTTGACAAACCGTATGTTTATGTCAAAATGTTTAAGTACGTACTACTTATTATAGACCTCAGCAAAGAACGAAGTTGGAGTTAGTAATAAGAATAATATGACGAGGAGTACCGCACATATTATAGTAATAAAACAAATATTTAAAGTAGATTACATATCTTATATCTTGTCGATACTTTAAGTAAATATTAACAGCTAGCACGACAGGGAGTTATTATTATAAGAAAAACCTTTCTACTTTAGTAGCATATAATATAAAAAACTTTAAACGTAACGAAGACAAAATATATGCAGTTTACTTAACCTAATGTAAGAAAGTAGAATTTTACTTTGTTTTTAAATAATGAGATCCTTAGTACTATAGAATCCACGGTTTTCTTGGAAGTAACATCGGATTCACATCTTCAATGAGGTCTCCACCTCTCCTCTGTTTTCGCTGTTAGAAAAGTCAGACAGCTAACAGACGTTGATACTGCTAGACTTGTTTACTTCAATTACCTACTTCCATAGCATCTTGTCTTATGGTATTTTATTGTGGGGTAATGTAGCGTATATTACATCTATATTTATACTTCAAAAAGGAGTTATCTGGGCTATTTATAGCATCGGAGCTCGGGATACTCTCCGTGACATAAAAAAATATCAGTATTCTTACAATTGCGTAACAATATATATATATATATATATATATATATATATATATATATATATATATATATATATATATATATATATATATATATTGTTATATTATATTTGTCCGACAAAACATCTGTTGCTATTTGAGAAACAGTAACAGACACGGAGCAAATACTAGAAATAAGGATAAACTGGTAATACCTGGTTTTCGCCTTTAAAAAGTGAATAAATCGTTTATGGGGCAAGCTGTATGTGTAATAGAATTCCACAGTCGATTTTGAGCTTGCCATTGAAATAATTTAAGTCTAATATTAAAAATATATTATTGAGTAAAGCTTATTACACCGTCACGGAATATTTTGTAGATGTCAAAGTGTGAAACTAATGTCTGGTTGGGTCTCACGTAGGATAAGTAGATAATTATTGTATTACAATATTGTAAACAACTAATTATTATTTTAAAAGAGCTACTTTTGTGTTTCTCGCCCGCACTTCTCAGCAGAACTGCTTTCCGAGCCGGTGGTAGATTCCTCACGGACATACATTTAATCAAAATTTTGAAAATGTAAAAGTGACGATTTAAAAGTCCTTGTAAAAGACTATTGCAATAAAGTTTATTTTGATTGATTGATAGAAATGCAATTACCGTTAATCATCGAGTTAGTGGAACTTTATTTCACACACCTCCACACGCATCTGAAGATCAAGCTTCCTGCGATAACAAACGTGGGCTTTCAAGCCTTTAGTCATTTTTTATTAATAGACAAGCGATACTTAGCTGAGCCACTCATCGGAGGCGCAGCACGGGCTGCGATAATATTAGAGCAGGTGTATGCTGCATTAGTGACATTGTTAATGTTAGTCTCTCAGGCTCGCGACTTGTGGCATCAGCGTGTTGAGATCGCGGACAACCGACTGAATACGAATGGTTAATTAAAAAAGCCAATTAATCAGTCATGTGATGATGGGAACGAGACCCCGCGCGAGGCGCGCCTGCACGCGACCGTTGGCTTTTGGTCATAAAGTTTTGGAAACACATAATTTACTCTACCGATGTTTACATACTCATCCACCTCAGCATTATCAGAAACTCAAAAATACTATTAGATTGTTAATTAACACGAATAAATTTAAATGTAATGAAATTATTCCGTTTAGTCTATCACATTAAAAATCGTGAATTGTGTGTGTGTACATAAAGGGCCATGAATATTTATGTAAATGACTAGACAAACTTATTTAATTCACCGCAGTATACATATTTTTTTTTTCATTATCCATTTATTTTACTATGTTTTGTAAACAACTGCAAAAGGTAAAAAGTGATACTCGTTTAAGTTAAACACAATAAAAAAAAACTAACGAACGAACTGACCTGTGCGGCGTGCGCGCGGCGAGGAACACGTAGTTGGTGCCGTACATGCCGGTCAGCAGCACGGGCAGCGCCAGCAACCCCGCGATGCGCACCTGCCACCTCCCCCAGCCCACGCATTCCTTGTCCATCCTTCACTTGTCCTTTTTCTTGTGCAAAATTAAGTAGTATACTTAAAAGAATATCTATCAGTTTCAAAAATAATAACCAATGTATAAGATTGGTTTGAAAGTTTCAGTCTTTAACTGTCTGCGGTGAACTGTGTTATTATTATCAGTACAGAGCCCCGAGTATCGGACACGTCCCGCCGGCCGGAGGGTCCGCACCGCAATGCTCGATGCCGGCCGCACCAGGATCGCTTCGAAAGGAGATCGGCAAGCGATTACTTGACAATTGACCCGCTCACTGATAGATGCAAGTGATTCAAATTGATCTCTCGGTGCGGAGGATAGAGCTTAGTGCGGGTTAGATCGGTTATGCCGTATGCGGCGTCACTCGCGGAAGCGACGACACGTGCGCGCGCGCACTGCTCGCACCGACACTGTTGCTGTACGTAACTTTATTTAACCGAAATACTTTTGAACTATGTGCAGAAAATCAAAATGTATTAACTATTCCAGTCAATGGCTATCAGTTCGGTTTAACAGTATTCATGAGATGGAACTGACAATGTATGTACATTTTATGTACGAGCACGCACGTGGTGTCCGCACTCACAATCAGATATAAATACATCACCTACATGTATGCCACGACAGAAATAAATACGCGGATAAAAATACATGAATGTTTCTAGTAAGTAAGAGTAACTACTTCAATTGTTACCCAAATTAATAATTAAAGTCGTTGACATCATTAATAGATAAAGAAAAAAAAATATTCAATACTACTATATATATACATATAAAAAATTTCTGAGTCAAATCTGTACATTAATATTTTTGGATAATATTATTGAAAAAGTCATTGTTATCAATATAGAGACTGAATTTATAGCTTTTAGATTTTTTTGTCTGCCTGTCTGTATGTCTGTGACTGCATCACGAGAAAACCACACTACAGATTTTGATGAAATTTGGTATGATGATAGTTGGTTATCTAGGTCAACATATGGGATACTTTTTACTGCGGGAAAATACCTCATCTCTATACTAAACGGTAAAACGTGACTAAGGACGAACATGAGCGGAGCGAGGGTGAGTCGCTAGTATTAATATATATAGTATATATACTATATAATAATAATGACCTCCTGACCGATTCCGGCCACGGCGGCCAATCTCATTGAGACTAGCTAACTGCGCAGGAGATATTATAGTGCACAAGTGTACGCGCAGACACAAGTGCACTCTCTATTCCTGTCACTCTCATACTCCGGTGGGACGACTACTCGACACGACCGGTGAGAGTTAAGGTGCAGAACCGACGGCTTTACGTGCTCTCCGAGGCACGGGGGTGAAACACCGCCAACTTCCCAACTCCGGGCTGTTACTGAGGCTTACTATACAGAAAGACTCAATAGCTAAACTTGGCCCGACCCAGGACTCGAACCCAGGACCTCAGGATGTGCAGCCATACATACTAGCCACTACACCACCGAGGCAGTCTAAATCTACTATATAGTATATATACATAGGTATGATGAGTTTTATATCCCTTTCTTGAGAAATGATCGTATCCCCATACAAACTTTCATCCCCTTTTTTACACCTTAAGGGATGATTTTCGGGATAAAAACTATCCTATGTCCTTCCCAGGGTCTTAAACTATCTTCATACCTCATCTAAATTGATTCAGCGGATTTTTAGTTTATCCATTACAAATAAACATACAAAAAATCTCTCTCTTTACCCGACTGCGTGACGCAAGGGAGGATAATGTGTTCTTCTTTATAATGTTAGTATGGATAAAGAAATGTGTTTCATTAAAAAAATGTAAGTATTTTATAAAATAAAAGGTATTGTTTGCGCCTGAAGTGAAAGATATACAAAGCATTATAAAAGTCATGCAATATTTTGCTCAACAGGCGCTTGTCACTTTTCAAACTAACTTTATTTTATCTCAAAATAAATAAAAAAGGCAGTGGTAGCCCAGTGGTAACGCGCTCGCTTGGGAAACCAAGTGAAGCGGATTCAAATCCCGGGTCTCGCACCTCTGATATTTTTATGTGCGAATAATTTCTAACATAATTACCACTTGCCTTACGGTGAAAGAAAATATCACGAGGAAACCTGCATGCCTGAGAAAACCTAGCAAGTTTTCGAAAGTTATGTGAAGTCCGCCAACCAGCATTTGGCCAGCGTGGTGGACTATGGCCTGATCCTCCTCGTATTGAAGGGAGGCCTGTGCCCAGCAGTGGGACGTTAAAAAGTGCTGAATACAAATAAAAAAATAATTAAGAATTTCCCTCTCTTAAGAGGAAAAATATAATATTTCCCACAATATTATTAAAACCCCATTGCACTGCACAAAGGAATGCTGTGCAAGTGACGCATTCAATTATGCGAATACAATATTTACACTTTTTCGCGTGGGGCGGTCTCGGTCGTGAGGTGGGTTTAGTATTATCGAATATAAAATTTTATGTATTTACTAGCAACTCACCCTCGCTTCGCTCGGGTTCGTCCCTACGTTGATCGCCATACAAACTTTAATCCCCATCTTCACTCCCTTAAGGGATGATTTCCGGGATAAAAACTATCCTATATCTTCTTACCAAATTTCATTTAAATCGGTTCAGTAGTTGTGGAGCCTATTCGGTGCAAACAAACAAACAAACAAACAAACAAACAAACAAACAAACAAACAAACAAACAAACAAATTCTTCCTCTTTATAATATTAGTAAATATTAGTATAGATTAATGCAATTTATATTTATCGATTTTAGAATGTACTGTTAGTATTGATACTTAAGAGATACTTTATTCTATTTTCTTGACTCCTATATGATCCTATATAAGGTAGGTGGACCATGGAAGGCCTCAGGCAACTCTAACATACAAACAGTTGTTATTCTTTTATTTACTGGATAAATGAAATTGACTGCCTCGGTGGTGTAGTGGCTAGCATGTACGGCTGCACATCCTGAGGTTCTGGGTTCGAGTCCAGGGTCGGGCCAAGTTTAGTTATTGAGTCTTTCTGTATAGTAAGCCTCAGTAACAGCCCGGAGTTGGGAAGTTGGCGGTGTTTCACCCCCGCGCCTCGGAGAGCACGTAAAGCCGTCGGTCCTGCGCCGACACTCTCACCGGTCGTGTCTCGTGTCGTCCCACTGGAGTATGAGAGTGACAGGAATAGAGAGTGCACGTTGTGTCTGCGCGCACACTTGTGCACTATAATATCTCCTGCGCAGTTGGCTAGTCTCAATGAGATTGGCCGCCGTGGCCGGAAGCGGTCAGGAGAACATTATATGAAATAAACCAATTATTAATTAACACTGTTCTTTTATGTAACGTATAAAACTTTTTATTTTATTGCAATAAAAACGTCTTTCATTAAATTGAAACACTAAATACTTATCATAATATATTCGCATAAAAATACTCAACGAACATTACTTGAACACTATCGTAAATTCGTGAAAATGTTATGAAAATAATTTTAATAAATATTATATTGATATCAAATAAGTTGTTAATAATAATCTTTATATTGAAATAAAAAAAAATTAAAACTGACTATAAGGGCCTTTTTATGGCTCAGTTCCTTGTAAGGCCAAAAGGAGTTTTAAAATAAAATTATTTAAAACATTATTATAAAAAATAATATTATGAAATTATACTTTTTTTTACCTTTCCCGATACGTATTTACAACTAAAAACTAAGTATTAATTATTTTGTGATTCCTAAGTGTTACTATTAAGGTCCTTGTGCCCTAGCAAGGCCGACCGCTGACACAGCAAGTAGGGTCACTGCAAATTGAACTTAACGTGTCGTCAAAAAATAATAATAGTTTATTTGTTTGAAAACTAACGTTTTGCTGTGAGCGCATATTATAATTTTAACGTCGACGAAAGAAGTCGACAACTCCAGGGACCGCAATGAAAAAACAGCAGCACCAGTGACTCGCCACCGCGTGTCCTTAAGTTCGATGGATGGTAGTGTGAGTAGAAGGAATTTGTCATCGCATGGCTATATATATAACTAACTAACTATATATAACTATGACTTTTTAATAATCGGCCTTATAAGGAACATGGCCTTATTACCTACTAGAGACTTACCTTGCGAATAATTCCGTAATACATTTGTATAAAATAAAACAAAACACTTAAAAAAACGACTTCAAAAAAAACACTAAAAAGTAAAAAATAACTGATTGGTAGTTTTCATTTACTATAAATACCTAATCAGATATTTTCGAAGTCAGTGTGCTTTGATTTGTATCAGCTGGCACATCTAACAAAATAAGCCCAAACTCAAAGTATCTGCTATTAACTGTTGAAAAGTTATCCACCTTCTGGCCTTACCGTCAGATCAGGGCGACGATACCACTGCACTATCAAAGGAAATAGAAACACTTGCAAAGTTTCAAATTAGTACGACAATTAGAAATAGGTTAAATTCATCATTAGCTACTTTTCCACCCTTGGGGAGGTTTTTTTTTTCAAATTTAAATGGGACCACATTGGTAGTTAACACTTTCGAGCAAAACAAAATGTGTCCAAATAGGTTAACAAATGAAGGAGTTCTAAGGTAACAAATAAAAACAACAAACAAAAGAAACATAATTGAAGTCGGTTAAAAACAAATAATATGTACCTGCTTAACTTATATTAATTACGTACGATAAAATTCACCCCCTCGCCCCCGTCCACCACTGCCCCCGCTGTCGTCGTCGTCGTTAAAATATGATTATTATGTTTCGCGAGTTATTTTAATTCTTTTATATCTTTCAAAATATTCATCTAATTTAAATGGTGTAAAGGTCAGTTTTGCCTAAATTAAGTTCTTAACTAGTATTTATTCAGATAAAGATTAAGACCAACTCAGTAAAAACACCTTCGCAAATAATAAATTTGAGAATATTTGAGAACCATGAAAATGGTTATTGTAAGTCTAACTTATAAGATAGACATATGCTATCGTAGACTTTTTTGTAGTAATTTTTAAGTTTTTCAATTTTTCAGAACATTTCGTGGTGCTGTCTGCAAAAAAAAGCTAGCAGTCGACATGATTTTTTTCCGAAATCTTCAACAATCATCTTCATATTTCAACCAATTAACACAAAACCTGAATTATACACTCAAATCTTACTCATGAATCACTCCGTCCATTGTTGAAAACCATACGAAAATCTGTTCGGTAGTTTTTGAGTTTATCGCGTTTAGACACACAGACAGACAGACAAAGAAACAAACGCGGCGGTGGGGGACTTTGTTTTATAAAATTTATATGTTAGATTTTGCCCGTGGCTTCCGCTCGCTTATTAAGTGGGGCGGGGATCCAAAGCCTATGTGGGGTATTTATCTCCTTGCCTTTTATCGAATATTATTTTATTTTAATCAATTATATAATTATATACATCAATTATTTAATATATACACTATTATAATAATGTTCGTATTAAAAAAGTAATCATATCATACATATGTATACATATATACTATTCGTCTAGATGCTCATCGATCTCTCCAAAGATTTTTTTAATACAAGATGATGTTATCAGCAGCAATACATCAAAACCGACGGAGCGAACTTGTCTCGCACCTGCGTCGTCGGCCGACGTCAGTATTAGGTGTGATATGGCGAAAGCAGTCGCCTGCGCCGCTCTTGACACTTTCTATCGTGGCTTGGATCTACATTAATGGAAAAATATTTAATGTAAACGTGACTTAAATGAAGTTTATTTGTGAATTAGTGGATAAAAGGTCAAATTATGGCAGTTTCAAAATAAGAAATAGTTGGTGTACATAATAAAGTGTACAAAAAAGTGAGAAGTTCGAGGAAAACGATGCAGATATCATACGAATCAAGTTGTAATAAAAAATAAATTTTATTTAATACGCCTCGTCGATCGATTACCTAAATAAAAATAGACATAATGAATAACACGAATAATTCGAGGAAGGAGGCTTTTGTAATGGACGACGGAGAGACAAGTAGAAAAAGCGTTGAATCAACGAAAGGGAAGGCAGCGCCAGACTCAAATGAAGCTCTAGAGCTTGCGCTGACTGAGCTGGGTCACTTCGGGCTGTACCAGCGCTACGCTCTCTTTCTGCTGTGCGTCCCCAACCTGCTCGCGGCGATGTATTCACTCAATTACGTCTTTGTCGCCGATCAAATTCAATTTCGGTAAAAATATAATTTAATCATATTTTAAAATAATTCTTATAAAATAAGTTTTTTTTTTAATAATCAGTAATAAGACAGAACTTCTGTAAATATAAAGTTGCTAGTCCTGACTGATCCGTCGCTGCCCAGCGAAACAGCTAAAGGACTGAAATTTTGACAGTTTGTTTCCAATGAGTATTATTAGTACGAAATCCTAATTGGATACAAGGAGGTGGCAAAGATTATTTGGAAAACAGTGTATATTCAGGTATTCAACTACGGCAACAAGGTGTCTCCTGTGAAATATAATCCCATCAAAAACATAAATGTGAAAATAGGAGCCAAGTTCAATATTAAGAATATGCGTGGTTGTCGACTTCGCGGACAAAAGAATTGAGATCTAAATGAGTTCTGTAGATAATCCTGAAATTTATTCATAGTTAGTTATTCAATCATTTAAAAGTTAAAGTTAAAATCTATTAAAAGTTAGGTTAAGAAGCGAAAGAATAAATAAGTTGCATTAGCTGCACCTATTGGTACTGCCCCTTTTAAATGTAAACGGTCTAACAATACACTGGCTTCTACAGCTGCCAGTAGAACACGGAAATTATCCCAAATAAACAGACCAAGTAATAAAAAATTTAAGAAGTGATCTAAATGATGTTGATCTTTTAATTATTGATGAAGTTTCTATGATTTCAAATGTAACACTAATGTATATTCATTTTCTTTTGACAGAAATTTATGATACCCGTGACGTTGATGACGAATGGTTTGGTAGAATTTATAACCCAACCTATGCTTATCTACTAATTTAAAAAACATACCTTTCATCATGGAATCTATTCTCCTGCAAAAGAAAAAGTTTTTGCTATCACTATGATTGCTATTGCTATTATATTTCGAAAGGCGCTGCATGTTAAGCTATTGCTATTATGTTTTGGAAGGCGCAAGGTGTTAATAAAAATTAATTGAAACATATTTCAAATCGTAAAAATTTGCTGTTTTCAGTTTTTTCCTTTGTATACAGACAATTACCCATCTGGACACTAAATTTCAACTTTCTAGGTAATCTGGAAGTGGGTTAGGTTTTGCTGCTATATGTAAGTCAGTCAGTGATAAAAATGCCGATTTTTAGACGTTAATATCTCAATAACGGTCTGAGCTGTATTTATAAAATTAAGGGTCCTAGTTCATATAAGAGCATTTAGTAAATGAACAAATTTTCTTGTGTTTATGTTAAATAGATTTAGAGTTATTAAGAGGCCAAAAGTGGCTTCAAATGTTTTGTGTAAAATAACACACGGTGCTGCGTCGCCAGTTCCTTTGGCTTGAACTTGTCTGGACACGCTACCGCACGTCTTCATTACATTATAATGGATCTTACGTGAAATACTTTTTGAAAAATCATATGTTCGGAGAATTTTAGAAGATTAGATAAATTTTATTCTTTAGGTCTTGTAGATAAAGCATGTGCCTCGTTCTACGTGACTTAGTGTGACGGGTGTATGTCGAACGTAAAGCTCTTAGACTAAAGTAGATAAGCTGTGCAATTTTTAAGAACATTGGCATTATTAACATAACCTTGGCCTACCAAGCCTCTAGCAATCGTAAAATAAATACATAATAATAAATATTTGTAAACAATGTTGGGACATTAAACACAGCACCATCTAGTTCCATGGTAAGCTACGAGGCTTATGTTATGGATATCAGGTTGATACACTACACATATATAACTTTAAATATATACATATTATAAATATAAACACCTATGACTGGAGTACAAACATCAGCTCATCACATAAATGAATGCCCCAGCGGGACTTGAACCCGCGACCGCTGGCACAGCAAGTAGGGTCACTACAAACTGAGCCAAACGTGTCGTGAAATTCAAAATTTTATTCGATATATCGATTACAAAATATTAAATAGCCCTTTCTAAACTACTAGAGTTTAAAAAAGCAATATCGCGTCGGTAGTACCTAAACATATTTTGAATTCCTTAACACAGCGTATGAGACGCAAACGTTATCAATTAATTACATACTCGATCAGATTTTATATTCGTGTATAAAAATGGTTGAAATTACTTTTCCTCAATCAATTACTTCTTTCAAATGAGTTAGCGAGATAGTAATATTGTATAGTAATTAAGATAATAGATATCAATATTAATATCAAAAAACATAATTAGTCAATAAACACATGATAAGTGAAAATATTTAGACGATTGTTGGAAGTATATTTTACATTAATTAAACTCTAATATCCTCCAAAGAGCGCTTTTATGGATATGTTTTTCAATTACTTCATGGTTGGACCCAAAATTACATATCTATACTTAATATTATAAAGCTGAAAAGTTTGTTTGTTTGTTTGTTTGGTTGAACGCGCTAATCTCATTAACTACTAATCCGATTTGAAAAATTCTTTCTGCATAAGATAACCCGTTAACTGAGGAAGGCTATAGGCTATATATCATCCCGGAAAAATGTACGATTCCCGTGGGATAGATTTGTTTTTATCTCTCTTATACATAGAAATGGTTTGTGCAGTTAAAATAAAGGAATCGTGAATCTTTTCCGGTTCTAACTCCTAGGCTGGACAAAATGCCACGTATAATAATGACTTTCATCAGTTAACTTTAATGTGAAAAGTTATTCATAAAAGTAATATTATTTATATGGCAAACAAATTTTGTAACCATCTGTGTTGTATTAAGAAAGCATTCTCTTGCGATTATTTGATATCAGATCTCAACAGTTAAAGTTTTCATCCTATCATTGTTATCATCTCATTAGTTTCAACAGATACGAGTATAGGCGTACATCATCGAAATCAGTGGTTCGTTAAGCGTGTTCAAATCCCGGGTCTCGCACCTCTGATATTTTCATGTGCGAATCATTTCCAACATGATTACCACTTGCTTTACGGTGAAGGAAAACATCGTGAGAAAACCTACATGTCTGAGAGAACCTAGCAAGTTTTCGAAAGACATGTGAAGTCCGCCAACCCGCACTTGGCCAGCGTGGTGGACTATGGCCTGATCCCCCTCGTATTGAAGGGAGGCCCGTGCCCAGCAGTGGGACGTTAAAAAGGGCTGAATACATACATACATCGAAGTCTTCACTTGAATCAAGATCGTGTTTTTTATTTTATTTAATACGATACGATTATTTATACGATACGATTTAACGTTTAGTATAGACTTCTCAGAGATGAAATATTTTCCTGGAGTAAAAAATCTTACATGTTGACCCGGATAATCAGCTATCATCGTACAAAATTTTATCAAAATCTGTCCAGTGGTTTTCTCGTGATGCGGTCACAGACAGACAGACAAAATTTCTAAAAACTATAGATTCGGGCTCTGTATCGATAGAAAGACTATTTCAATAAGATTTTCCAAAAAATATTGAAAATACAGATTCGACTCAGTTAGAATTTTATTATATGTATAGATAACTAGTACCATGAGAACAAAAAAAAACAAAGACATTAGTTCGAAGAAACGTCAAAAGCTGGTGTTATATTTTGTACAGGAAAGTGTAGTCTAAGATAAAACGTTCTTTATAGTAAGAGGTGGTGGTTCTTTATAGAGAGAAGTTGTGTTTTTAGAACTACTCAACTGGTTCGAATAAAATACAATAATAATAATAACAAATAATAATTCAACCGCTTTTAGGTTAGTAGGCTTTTGAAAATCTTTTCGAGAATCTTAAACATGCAGATTCCCTGGTTAGGTATTATAGCTTAATAATCTTGGTGAAATGTTTGTACATAAAGAACTGCTGCTTCGTTTTGAATGAAAAATACCTTAGCAGATGCTAGATGCCAACTCTTGCTACTTACACCTGTTCAAATAAGTACTTTTAAAATCTTCCCAACAGCTCTCGCTGACATGATTGAACGGACCGAGTGTTGGGCAAACACAGTTGTAAAAACTACAAATTTAACTTTTTTTGTATTTTATTCTATCATCTTTAAGTACTGTATTTGATATAGTTTACGTTGGAACATAAACACGTGCCGCATCAGACGGCGTGGTTCGACCATTATTTATTAGTGATATATATACGAGTACAACCAGATTATTTTTAATTTAGCACCTTCGTGATGATTTGCAAATAGCCCCGGTGACTTAATATAATGTAGGTATCTGGGCTTTTTATAGATACATTGTCTTTACGAGTACTCTTTAAACTTATACTTATTTTACTAGACACGGTTTTCCAGATTGACCAATTGACCATGAAACTCTAAAAAACTTATATCTATACATTTCTACAAGATAAGTGCCAGTATGTTTTAGTGTAACAGATGACGTTGTTTGAAACGCATGCATAATTATAATTCGCAGCACGACTTATTTAAATGTGAACAAATCCTTGAAATACCATAATGTACTTTTACCCTTCATTAATTATAAAATTTAATTTAACTCATTAGAACTATACGAAACAAACAAATAGATACGCCGAATTCAAAATCACTTTAAAGTAATAATTATATCCTCAGTGCTACAATTTTTTCAATAATTTACATGAAATCATCCTTGAGAAGAAACCTCTTACACTTCTCTATACATCACTATTATATTAATAACTTAGCAGAAGTTATTCTCCCCAGGTGTGTAGTACCGGAGTGCGAGCGAGAAGGGAGTGACTTCCTTAACTCAACTGTCAGTGAACTACTTCCTAAGGAGCAGTGTCTTCGCTACGCGCCGCTCGCCCCCGACCAGGTCAGCTGCGACCGAAGAGACTACCAGAACGAAACTATCGCGTGCAATGCCTTTGTATATGAAAATATGAATACTATCTATGCAGAGGTAGGGTTACGGCTAATATTTTTTAAGAAACCTTGTGTGTGAATATGGTATATTTTTTTTAATATAATCAAGCTATCTCTTGGATGAATGAGGCTGCTAATAATCAGATAATCTAATATTGTTACATTTTAAAATAACATAAAATCATCTGATTTCCTCTTGAATCGTATTTTTGAATAATGTGTTGTTTCTAGTTTAACATGGCTTGCAACGAGTGGCAGCGGACGCTCGTGGGCACAGTACGCAACGCGGCACTGCCCGTTGCTCTCGTACTTACAGGATATATATCAGATGGGTAACATTGCTCGTATTATGATTTTACTGCAAACTCAGCCTTAACAATCGCTTACCATGCGGTTAAGTTTTTCGTTTCCATGATAAAAAAAATTATGCTTGCTTCAATTTCGAGATAGATTTATTTATTATTTTGGCTTCGAAAACGTAAAAAGCCTTATTTATCAGTAATAAAGAATATATTACTAATAAATAAAACATATCAATATAAAAAATCAATTGCCAGTAATACTGCCCCTTAATCGGTTTGAATTAGAGCGTGTAATTTAAAAATACTTACAATTTTTACTGTCCTGTCCTACACAGGTGGGGTCGACGAACGGCATTTTGTATATTTTCCGCGTTCGCAGGAGCTTTGGGAATCGTGAAATCATTTGCGTCCAACTACCAACTCTATCTCGCCACGGAGTTCTTCGAAGCGGCTCTTGGGTACGGCTTTAACAGCGCTGCTTATGTCATGAGTATGTTGGATTTTATATTTAGGTAGGCTAGCTTGTTATACCTATCGACACCTGATCGCCTGGTCCCTGGTTTACATCACTCGGCAATGGCAAGATAGTAATAGATGAATACTTATGATAAAAATCATTGTACATATTCTCTATGTAAAATAAAATTTAAATGTTTATTTATATAGAGCCACAAACCTATGATAGACCTTCACCGATTGTTTTAAAAAAGCACTTATTATACATAAGTCTTAATTCGCTCTTTTAGAGTCTAACTTCTATTTTCTTCTACTTTTCGCCATGAAGATGGTAAATATAAGTTCGTAACATATTTTTACACAAAATTTACACAAAACCGCGGGCACAGGCTACGATTTAAAAAAAATGTACACTTCACGTCTACTTTTATTACAAACCTAGCGGCTCACCCTCGATGCGCTCGGATTCGCCTCTAGACAAACAAAAACAAATCTATCCCATGGGAACCGTACATTTTTCCGGGATAAAAAGTAACCTACTTATTATTCTGATGTGTGAACTATATATATTATTGTAGGGTTTCATTAAAATCCAATCAGTAGTTTTTGTGTACTAAGCTATGTATATAATTTACTATAGTTTTCCGGGGTGAAAAGTATCTAAAATGTTGACCGGGGATATAAGGTACCACCATGCAAAATTTCATTTAAATCAGTCCAACAGTTACGGAGTTTAGCCCGTACAAACAGACATACAGACAAAGAAACGAAAAAATTGAAAAACATACATAGAGTCATTCAGATCGAATGATACATAGATACAGTTTTGTTAAATGTTAATATTCTTTTTATATCATCATTGTCAGGACAGAACCATAATCCCAGATGTATTACAACAACTTGAGCTTCCTTTAGATCCATTATTATACATTATTATTCCATAAGTAAACAAAGTTTGATAGTGTATGTATATAAAAAATGTAATTTAAAAATGTGAGTTTTATGTTGAGCATTTCCTTACGGTACAGTTTTACTTCAGTGGTAGAGCTGGCGCGTCCCTCGCTGCGGGCAGCGTTTGCTTGCGCGACGGGCGTGGGCTACGGGCTCGGCGGCGTAATGTTTGCTTTCATCGCCCGGCGCTTCATGTACTGGCGCGACTTGTTGCGAGTCATACACACGCCGGCGCTGCTGCTGCCGCTGTACTGGCTCATCCTCGACGAGAGCATACGCTGGCTGCACGCTACACGGCGGAAAGATCGCGCTATTGCTACTGTTCGGAAAGTAGCGAGATGGAATAATGTAAGTCTTACATTAACTTTGATTTCATTTCTGCATTAATTAGTTTCTTAAATTGTAAGCAAATATGTTCGTACGTTCCAGATTACTTTAGATGAAGATGTACTGAAAATGGCTGCTAAAAATGAAGAAGCAAACGAAGTGAAATCAAAAGATAACCCTTGGCTGAGTCTCGCTAGATCTCGTGTACTGGTGCTCAGATTCGTAATATGCTGTTGGTGTTGGATTTCAGCGGCATTTGTGTACTATGGACTTACAATTAACTCTGTGTCGCTTTCTGGAGACAAATATACAAATTTTGCACTTAACATGGCCATGGAGATAGTTGCGTCGCTCCTCATCATGATGGCACTTGAGCGGTTTGGTCGCAAGAAAAGTATATTCGTGGCATTTTTTGTATGTGGCGTTGCTTGTGTTATCCCATATTTTGTATGTGAGTATATGAAGTCAAGAATTCTTTCTTTATAAAAGTTAAAGTAAAAGTTTAATCTTTTAATGATACTATATTATATTATTGCAGCTCATTCACAAACTAGAATAACGTTGTTTTTTGTGGGAAAACTATCAATAACCTTCTCATTCAATTCCCTGTACGTATTCACGGCGGAACTGTTCCCGACTAGCTCGCGATCGTCCGCGCTGGCCGCAGTCTCGCTTGTTGGACGCCTCGGCTCTATACTAGCGCCGCAAACACCACTTCTTGTAAGTATTTTGTTATTTATATTTATTTAGCACTTATAAATGATCTATTTATATAAATGTTCTAAAACAAATTACACTATTATTAAAATTCCGATAGTTTGTAACTCCTCCACGCTGAAATGTCTGGATGGTTTTAGAGGAAATGATCTGGAGACTGGAATGACATATATACGAGTATACTACTCTTAGGCAGGCAGGAACGACGGACGTACCTGAGCGAGTCGAGGATAATTTGCTAGTAATAGCAATCAGTATCCAGTGACATATTCCATATGGATACATACAAGCTATAAAAAATAAAGAAAGTTAAAATATAACTATAATCACTTTATATAATATCTATTCTATCAATAAAAGATATTACTATTTTAATCTTTAATTTAGAAGCAACTTTTAAATGAAATCATGTAAATGGTTCGTTAGTGGGACTACTAAGTAATACAAATGCGAAAGTTTGTAATTACTAAATAATACTTACTTATAGGCTACTGTTACACTTACGAGCAGTATCATATAACTCGCCTCGGTGGTCTAGTGGCTACCATGTACGGTAGTTAGTTATTGAGTTTTTCTGTTTAGGAATGCTTAGTAACAACCCGGGGTTAGAAAGTTGATGGTGTTTTATCGCTAGTGTCTTGGTAGCACGTAAAACCAACCACTTGATCTCTCCCCGATGATGTCGAATTGTCCACCCATCTGAACATGAGAGTGACACGGACAGGGAGTGTACACGTGCACTATAATATCTCCTGCGCAGGCGACTAGTCTCAGTGAGACCAGTCAGGAGACATAATTATTGTCTTATAATTGAACCGTTTTGTCAGAGCGTGTACGTGCAAGCGCTGCTGTACGCTGGCGTGTCGGCGACGGCTGCGCTGGCCGTGCTGTGCGCGCCGGAGACGCGCCGCGCGCCGCTGCCGCAACACGTGGCCGCCGCCGAAACCCTGCGCCCCGCGGCCGCCCGCCCGCTCAGCGACACTACCCGCCTCTAGCAAGTACATACAAAGTACACCCACAGTACAGTATGGAGAGACCTGATGATGTAATAAAGACAGTTCATTTTTAAAGCAGTTTCTTTGAATTTATTATTACATTGTTCTAGTATTCCTAGGACCACAGATCATGTAATATCTACTATAGTAGTAGTAGGACTATGAATCATTTTCAACATGGTATCATTTGCCTAAGGACAAAAAACCTCATGAG
Source organism: Argynnis bischoffii washingtonia (assembly GCA_033884665.1). Lineage (NCBI taxonomy): Eukaryota > Metazoa > Arthropoda > Insecta > Lepidoptera > Nymphalidae > Argynnis > Argynnis bischoffii. The sequence continues at coordinate 16,079,122 of CM066621.1, forward strand.
AAGTTATCTGCATGTTTAAAAACTAAATCCTGACCAATATTAAAAAAAAAACAATATTATTTATTGTTAGTAAGGATAAATGCTTTACACGTCACATATTAATAGGTATTATTGTGATAGAAGCAATTATTATAAAGTAGTAAAGTAGTTTTCATCTATTGATACATATAATAAGTAAGTCGAATCTGTACATTAAATATTTTTTGGAAAATCTTATTCAAATAGACTTTATTATCGATACAGAGGCCGAATCTATAGTTTTTAGAATTTTTGTCTGCCTATCTGTCTGTCTCTATCAGGATAATTTTTACTGTGGAAAAACATCTTATCTCTGAGAAATCTATACTAAACGTTAAAATGTAAGTAGGGACGAACCCGAGCGGACCGTGGGTGAGTCGCTAGTTTACATATAGACACCTAATCAGATATTTTCGAAGTCGGTGCTAGCCGATACCAAATCAAAGCAAAGCTCACATCACAAATTGATGTATAATATTCGAAACTATAATTAAAGTTCATTACCTGTCATATTTACCCATTAGATACCTATTAATTATTCATATCATACTATGCTGGAACTAGATTTAGTTATTTTTTACTTTTTAGTGTTTTGAAGTCGGTTTTTTTTAAGTTTTTATTTTTCCATTTTTAGTGTAGACGTAGTAGTAGCAACAAAGAAGAAAATATTTTATAAAATATTCGCTTAAGTTAGTTCGGTGCTAATTTTTATATGAAGAGTGACAAACTAAAATTCGCTTTTATTAGTAGCACTAAAAATCTAGTTCTGAAACTCAATTCTAACGTAATGGGCTTGTCAAATCCACTATCTACTTTCTCGCCTTACCATCAGATCAGCTAGATAATACCAAATCACTGCACTATCAACGGAAATACAAACACTTGCAAAGTTTCAAGTCAGTACAAGTCAATAAAAAGTAGGTTAAATTTTCATTACCTATTTTTTCACCCTTAGGGTGGTATTTTTTCTTTAAATTTAAATGGTACCAAACTGGAAGTATACATTTTAAATAAAAAAAAGAATTTTCCAAATCGATTAATAAAAGACGGAGTTCTGAGGTAACAAACATAAATAAGAGTGTGTGCAGGTACTTATGCAGCAGTGCATATAAGAAGTTATATGTCTTTGTAGAGTAATATTAATAATAAACGCTTGTTCTTTTTGTAAATGTTTATGTAAAAATAATGTAAAATTTTTTTTTTTTGTTAAATTTAATAAAATAATGTAAAATTTTTTTTTTGTTTTTTTACTTTTTTTTCGTATTGTTCTCAGCTTACCCTTTCATTTGATATCCATAAAATAGTCCGCCATCTTTGGGAATCCGCAATATTAGATTTACAATGTAATGACTTTGCTAATTGTGTTTCGCTAATCAAGCCTTTTCATTTGATATCCATATCATGGGGCTGCATGAAAAAACAATCGGTCATCTTTAAGAGTCCGCCATATTAAATTTACAATGATGACATTTTGCTTATTACCTATATTTCGCTCATCAAGCCCATATCATAGGGAATACTATGAAAATGATAAATAACCTTTTTCTACCGTCGACCATATTGGTTTAAGAATGGCGGCATTTAGGTGATCATGCTGTCACGAGAACCAAACGTGTAGGCACTGGGAAGGGAGTTAAATTGGGGGTTAAATTGCAAGATTTGATTACAGACAGACACCGGGACTAACTTCACACTGTAGCCAATAACGACTAACTTCATATGGTAGCCCAAATCTGTTGAATCGTAATAAAATCACTCTCATCATTCATTTTTGATAACGCGACAAAAGAAGTATAACTTCAAAAATACAACCGAATTGGGAACTTCCTCCTTTTTTGGAAGTCGTCGAAAAAATGTGCATATATAATAATAGAGCAGATAAATGGAATGTAGACAAAATTCACGAGAAAATCTCTTCAGATGTTGAGTAACATTATATCTGTTACAATGATAAAGATAAAATTGCAGTAGCCTTGCAATCAAGACACGCGGTAGCGTGTTCAGCCAAGTTATTTTAACACAAACCATTTGGAGCTACTTTTAACCTCTTAGCAACACAAAATCTATTTAACATAAACACGAACTTTGGTACATTTATTAAGTCCAGACTTGAACCTTCAATTCATAAATACAGCTCAAACTGTTATTGAAATATTAACGTCTAAAAATTAGCATTTTTATCGTTGACTGACTGACATATATTAGTAAAACCTAACCCACGTTCATTCCAGATCGGTAATTATGTGTACACAAATAAAAAGTCCGAAAATAGTGAATTTTCACGTTTTGAAATATTTTTCAATTGATTTTTATTAACAGCTTGCGCCTTCTAAAATATAATAACAATAGCTGAACACGTAACACCTTTCTGTATTTAATAGCAATAGCAAAAACTTTTTTTTAGCAGGAGAATAGATACCATGATAAAAGTTCACCTTTATCGTTTAAATACCTACCAGATTATTTATGAAATTTATGTAGACAACTAATAATAACACAAACTGCAACTGGCAGCGCTGGCTCACCGATCTGACATCATAGCGAACAATTGTGTTATTTATTTATTTATTATTAACACCAACAAGATATTATACATTATTAAAAATACAGAATGTCCACAAAGAGTCTAATATCATCTTAATTATAGGTGTTACACGCTTGCAAAGATTAAACAGTAAACACATATATAATATAAAAACAATACCTACAAACAAACTCTGCCTCTTTATAATATTAGTATAGTTTAAATAATAAATATGCACAAAAGTTTATTAACCCCTGACGCAAAAAGAGGGGTGTTATAAGCTTGACGTCGATGTCTATCTGTCTGTGTGTCTATGTATCTGTCTTTGGCATCGTAGCTGTCGCGTTTGGTTAATATCGGTCCAGCAGTGTAAGAGTATTAGCTCTTTTTCAAAATTATTTACTTTTTAAGGGTTGTTCCTTAAATAAGAGTATTTTTTGCGTAGGGGTATTTTTAAATTTTTAATTTATGAAAGTAGTATGTAGTAAGAGTTAAGTTTTTGAAATGAAACTTCTTTAGCATATGTTGTGATTTGAAACTCAATGAAAAGGAAATGAGTTACGACAAAGAGACAAACACATAAATATGTAGGATTAAGCCGGCGAGAGAATGAGATAGAACACATTACACAGAAAGTTAAAAATAATAAAATTAATACTGAATAATATGTAATATATATTTAGCATGTTAAATAAAATATCTTTTAAGCTTTGTAAAAATAATATATATATATATAAAACATAGATAAGTCAAATTTTGAACTTCAATTTATCCTAAGTTATCTACTTTGTATAAATAATTCTACAGTCAAATTTAAGAAGTTCTATTTTTAGACAGCAAACACTGTTGTAGCGGAAATAAAACAAGAAATTGTGTTTTAAATTTATTTTAGAATGTTGTATGTTCTTATGAATAAATTTCAGGATTATCTGCAGAACTTGACACCCACTTAGATCTCAATTCTTTTGTCGGCGAAGTCAACAACCATGCATGCATATTCTTAATATTGAACTTGGCTCCCATTTTCACATTTATGTTTTTAATGGGATAAGATTATCTCGACGAGACTCTTCAAACGTAGCCTACGGTTGATACAAAGCTTCTTCTAAGGAAATCTTCTAAGGTAAACTAACTAAAATATGTGATAAAAATCTAAAAAATTGTACAATAGAATTTACTATATTAATTTAATAAATTATTTAGTATATAAGAAAAATTATTTTAGATAAAATTTAATGTAGTTTTTCCATGACCAATTATATACATATTATTCGGTAAACAAATGCGAGCTGTTTTTATTTGTGGCTTACATTTTAGGAACTCTATTTTAAATTACAACTTACGATGAACCGCAAGCAAACAACAACGACGATGATAACAGATTTTAACACTAGCGACTTACCCTCGCTTCGCTCGAGTGCGTCCCTAGGTGCGAATAATTCCATTATACATTGTTATTATAATAACTATTGGAAATTATAATGACACGTAAATTCAAATCTTGAGTAATTTTTAAGGGTTTTCGATTTTCGTGCTGGAACCCTAAATATTTGGGGAATAAAATATACCTATCCTATATATAGCCCTACAATAAGTATCTATGATCGCGTCGGTGGACGGCATGCTAGGACCCTCCTCGCCCCCGTCTACCACTAAGCCTGCTGTCGTCATCGTCATTAAGATTATTATTACGTTTCGGGAGTTATTTTAATTCTGTTATATCTTCTAAGATATTCGTCTAATTTCAATGGTGTAAAGGTTAGTTTTGTTCTAAATTAAGTGCTTAAGTTGTCTAACATATTTAATTAGGATTAACAACATATCAGTAAAAACGCAAACAAAACATTATTTCAGACCCAGAATTTAAGAACCATAAAAATTTGCTATCACGGACTTTTTTGAAGTTATACTTCTTTTAGCACGTTTGGGAAAGATTATGTATGTATTAGCAAAAATTTTACGATGCGCGCGCACAACGACAGCCAAAAAGCGACATGATGAAGTTAGCTGCATTCCTTTTACAAACAGAGAGTTGTAACATACGGGATGTAATCTTTAGCTATCTTTGTTCTGTTACGCGAAAGAAGTATAACTTCTTACGTGCGTACATACACACATTTTTTACAGACAGACAGGCAAACGCGGTGGGTAACTTTGTTGTATAATATGTAGTGACAAATCGTCGTAATATGTATTTCGTGAGCGAGTCGCGATAGCGCGGTGTACGATATTGATATTCCAAGTAGCTTTAACTTCATTAAAATATGTACCTACATAATATATGTATGTATGTATTAGGTATAAATAAAAATCTCAGTAAACCCTGTTCCATTTTATTGCTTATAAATCCACTTATTACTACTATTAAAATAAGAAAGTCCCTAAATAGTTACTTTATATAATAAACTTTACATAATATCAAATTTTCGTTTTATTGTAGTATTCCAATATTTATCGTGGCTATACATTTACTTCACTGATGTGAACATCGTCAGTTTCTTACAAAACTGAATGGTCATCCAAAATCATACCATACCATCATACAAAATTTCATTTAAATCAGTCCAACGGTTTCGGAGATTAGCCCGTATAAACAGACAAACAAAGAAAGATACAAAAAAAATTAAAAATTCTCGATTTCTTCTATTTCTTTTCGTATATCCTCCTTTCTTTTTCTTATATCCTGTTTTTAGCATGTTTTTTCTATGTACGGACATTCGAACTCTACAGTTTTATTATATGTATAAATTAATATAAAAATAAATATTTTATAAAAAGTTATAATCATAGCACTTTAAATGTGGCTGCACCCAACACGATATAGAGCCACAACAAAATAAAGAGAAATATTTTTTATACAAAATTTAATCAAATATAAAAAAAAATTATGGCTAAGTCGCGTGGCAACTTACTCATATTAATTCATTAAAGGATCTACCTGATAGATACGAGTAAATACTTTTTACGTATTTTTTTAATAAAAATACATTCCACGCCAATGTGCTTACACGTAGTAGTGACCTTTACGTTTTACGCAGTGACCCTACTTTCTGCGCCAGTGGTCGCGGGTTCGAGCCTCACTGGGGTCATTCATTTGTGTGTTGAGCACAAATGTTTGTACTCTAGTCATGGGTGTTATATATGTGTAGTGTATCAACTATCTGGTATCCATAACACAGGCTTCGAAGCTTACCATGGAACTAGATGGTGCTGTATGTTAACGTCCCAACATATTTATATTTACATAGCAGTATGATATTAATATTATTGTAAAGTAAATAACGTACATATTTTATATTTCAATCATAAATTTTAATAAAATTGACTAGGCTATTCTTATAAACAAAGAAAATGTGTTCTTATCTTTGTTGAAGACAATGAAAATATTGTGCAATCTCAATTAACTAAGATAACGAATGTATGTAGATAAAACACCTGATAGAGTGAACACATAACACTTGTCGAAGAATATTATATATTTAATTTACAACCAAAAGTTCTATACTCTTATAATATCAAAAATATTCGCAATAAGCTAAGACAGTCAAAATATATGTAGTTACTAGTTATAGTTATTCGATTTTAACAATGGCAAATCTTACCGGACTACAAGAGTTGTATTTTAAAAGAATTTAAGTAAAAGGTACGCTTAGTGTGACAGAACATCTACAATATATAGCCGTAGGGCTCCTCTCCATACAGCACAAAGCAGTGAGCAGTGCGAGTCTCTTACTCTCAGTCTTGTGGCGCTTCGCTACCAACGCCGTCCCGCGAGTACTATGATATACTTACGATACTTTTAGGTATATAATAAATTCAATTGAGCGTCATCCAATTATTTACATTACCCTTAATAAAAATACAATTAAATATATTTGCCTTATGTGCTATTATAATACATAGTACATATACATGCCACATGGGCGCTACTCAGTTCGACGTGAAAGACACGCATCAGCATTACTTCTAGCGATTTAATGACACATTTTCAAGGCCTCAGGGCTGGCGCGTGGGACACTTAAACATAATATTCTAATTCGTTTTTAGAACACGAGTAAGTTCTTAATACTTCACAAATGCTCAGAGACGTCAGGCCACGTCGGCACGCGCGCACGCGGCGGCGGGGGCGGTGAGGGGGCGCAGCTCGCGGGCAGGGGCGGGGGCGGGCGCGGGGGCGGGCGGGCGCAGGCGCGCGTACACCAGGCGCAGCGCGGCCAGCGCGGCGAAGGTGAGCGCGGCGGTGGAGGCGAAGGTGGCGTCGGGCCCGCGCCGCGCGTACACCGCCGACACGAACACGGGCCCCAGCGCGCGCGACACGCAGCCCGCGCCCGTCAGCACGCCCATCCACACGCCCTGCGGCCGCGGGCCCAGCACCTGCCGCGACACATCACATGCACTGTTACGTTTTATACACACAACTCGGAATCGATTTGACTGACTGATGTAAGTATGATTTTAGTAGAGACAAATAGAGATTACTAGAAGTCTATAATATTACATTTCACTTTGACCTCCCTCAACAACTAAGTTATTTAACGTTATACAGTTTTTGATTGGTGGTTTTCGATAAAACCGTAAATTCCTTAAATTGGCGCATCCCATTTCAAACAACACAAACCTTTCAACTTCTTAAATATACTTGTACTATTCGATATTAGTAAAATTATTAATACACTTCTCTTCTTAATGGCTTCAAAACGTGCCAGCTGTCAGTAGTAGTTTATATATGTGGGAGATAAAATGTATTTTCTTAATTTTTTAACACTACTTCGTATTTTTTAATAATGTCATTTGACAGTTGTTATCAGTGACTCCTACTACGTCCTTCGGCTATAAATAAAAAACTGAAAACACGTGTTTAACACACAACGGACTTAACCCAAGTCTAACGTATGAACATCGTACAAACATACACGTTGAACATGTCTAACAATGTATGTATTGTATTCAGCCCTTTTTAACGTCCCACTGCTGGGCACGGACCTCCCTTCAATACGAGGGGAATTAGGCCATAGTCCACCACGCTGGCCAAGTGCGAATTGGCGGACTTCAAATGTCTTTCGAAAACTTGCTAGGTTTTCTCAGACATGCAGGTTTCCTCACGATGTTTTCCTTCACCGTAAGGCAAGTGGTAATCATGTTAGAAATGATTCACACATGAAAAATATCAGAAGTGCGAGACCCGGGATTTGAACTCGCTTCGCTCGGTTTCCCAAGCGAGCATGTTACCACTGGGCTACCACTGCCTTATATCTAACAATAAAATAAACCAAAAAAGCTTAAATTCAAATTAGCCATTGAAGCATCCCATTATCTATTTTTACAGAATTTATATGCTTTATGTCAAAGAAAATGATAACATGTAACTACCACAGGATATATTAATAGATTACATTTCGAACCAATCAAATCCGTTATGCCGTTTCTGATAGATCAGTACATATATAAAAAATACTCGTGTCGTACAAAAACTAAATGTCTTTGTTAAATTGTGAAATTTAACATATTATATTGTAGTACAAAACAAAGATCATTATATTTTAAAATATCTGTTCTTTATTGAAAATACAAAGAACTTCCCTAGTGTTCTCTAGTAATTCAAATCATGCGAATAAATATGACAGCGAGCAAATTTCATCATGAGGATGTCATATATCAGAAGGACACATCGTGTGTGACATGCATGATCTATCAGACTTGACGCATCTAACAATGCCACTAGCGATACCACTAACATAGCGTACCTTAGAGAATATGGTCTGTATGAGCGTGACTCCCAGCGGATAGCCGATGGACACACACGTGTAGCCCAGCAGGAACTGCGTCAGCGAGAGGCCGCGCGAGGCGGCGCACCAGGGCTGCGCGTGCTGCGGGCAGCCGCCGCCCGCCTCCGCGCCCGCGCCCTCGCCGCCGGCCAGCGGCGGCGGCTGCGGGCCCCACGGGATGCAGAATATGGATGCCATGCCGGTGAGCAGGAACCCGCCCCAAAGCAGCAACGCTCTGCAAAACGTACGCGTTATTATATCTTCACGTAGATGTAAGTTCATAATGAATTGTCTCCTTGCCCAAATCTATACTGTATTACTATAATACATGAGAAATAGTATAAAATACTAGATAAGTATTAAGTTTTAAATCAAGCACTTCATGTTATTGTGTTACAGTACATAGAGTTAGCTTCATTTCTAAATATTAAAATAAAACTATGTTTTCGGTTTCTTTCGCGGATTTATTTCATGGCATTGCAGATACTTTTAAATTCTTGATAGATAAATTACATCAAGTTTTTCAATTTCCAATATAAACTTTAATCGCTACAATAATAAATATAGACTTAAACTATTTTTCATCGTATGATGGTTTGGAGGCAAGTAAAGATCAAATAGTACAGATCACACATAGAAGTTTACCTCTCTTCGAATATTTTGGTCAAGGGTGTGATGAGAGCGAAGACGACGCAGGCGACGAGCGCGCCGGCACTCATCAGCGCACCCATGTACTCCAGCGCCTGCTTCTTGCTCCACGCGAACTGGTCCATTGTCAGCGACGTGGCCAGCGTCTCCAGCAGCACGAAGTTGAACACCAGCACGAAGAACGCCGCCACCAGCGTCCAGCTACTGATGTAGTCCGGCTTTATTGCTTTCAAAGCTTCTTTTTCTGGAAATCATTGGTTATTACCAATAAAACTTTTATTTCTTGCGTAAAAAGGAGAAACTAAAATACATTTAAATGTTAAGCCTTTACCATTCATAAATAAATATTAATAAAAAGGTAATATATGTATCCATTTTGCATAGACATTGCAGTCAGCTTTTAATGTTGTAGGGTCAAGACCTATTATACCTAATTAGCATTGTAGAGATACGCAATAAATACCATATATGTACCTATAACCGTTTTACATAATATGTACCTGTACCCTTGCCGTGAGCGAGCATTGCCTCTCGCGCAGCGATCTTTCTCTCTTTAAAGCAGAACGGCAAAAAGAGAATGAAGTTGATAAGTCCCAGGACTGCGTTGATCCAGCCCGCCGCCGTGTACATGTCGAGGCGGAGCGGATGGACGTAGTCCCCAGGGGACGGGTAGGGCTGCCCGGGCCCGAGGGGCGCCGCCGCCGCTTGCAGAGCTGGACCCACCACGAAGCCCAGCACTTGTGCTAGGGACGCGCCTGCCACAGCCCGCGTCCGCTCGCTTTCGCGCGTTGCTGCCGACAGGTACGACCGAGCTACTGCTACATTTGCTGAAAACCGATGTTAACAATCATATATTTGCGATAATTGCGGTAATACATCTTACAGTTAGATCTTGCTATAAAAGGGGATCTTAAAAATGATGTCAACTCGCGATATATTAATGTCTGTTGGTTGTATCTGACACAGACACTAATAGAGATACATACAGACACACTTCAATTTTATTGAGTAAGTAAATACGTTGAAAAGAAGAGTGGCTACTAATATTATCATACGAAAATATTTTTCCTAATTAACAATACTTTCAAAAACAAACACAGCTGCTGAAGCTGCAGATATTATTCTTTAGACCAAAGACTGCCATAGACTATACTGTGTATCCGTAAGATATCAGCATTTACAATAATAGTCTGATATTTACAGACATTTAAATGTAAATAATACTTAGATATTTGCTTTACGAAAAGAATCTTGTTTAAAATAAACTCGTGACTCATGTGCTTATAATTATAAATTTTCTACAAATTTTCTGAGCGTTGTTTGCATCGATACGCGCGCTGCGCTCTCTCAGCTGTGAAACAAACTAAAACAAAAGCGACATTAGCATTACTCATTTATTGATACACAATACACTGATGACAATTTTATCGAGGTCAGGGAATTTGTTTAATCACTTTAACTAATGAATAAAGATACGCAAACTATGTACGATACATTAATGAAAACTCAATATTAAGAATGTCAGTTGTCGTCTACTCAAGAAAATAAAGCGAGCTGAAGCTCTGATTTTAATACCACGGTTATTTATTTGTCGAAGTATGAATAGAACAAACGCGGAGGGATCTGTACCTTGTAATCATTTGATTATTTAGGATTTTTTTGACAAATTTGTGGTACCTTAGCGAGCAATATTGCAACTTTCGTACTGAATTATAATTAAAAAAAAATATTGATGAGAAATATTGAGAGATTGATAAAGTCACTTTCTATAGGTGAAAGAATTTTTAAATTGGTTTAGTAGTTTTTGAGTTTATCCATTACTCGCAAACATGCAAACATACTAATAGATATTTTTTAATACAAAGTAACAGTCTTCATACATATGTCTTCTCTTCCCTTCGTTACGTTATTTTCGGTTAAATACTTTAATATCTTTAAATTTGTATACAGCCCTTTTTAACTTCCCACTGCTGGGCACGGGCCTCCCTTCAATGCGAAGGAGATCAAGCCATAGTTCACCACGCTGGCCAAGTGCGGGTTGGCGGACTGCACATGTATTTCGAAAACTTGCTAGATTTTCTCAGACATGCAGGTTTCATCACGATGTTTTCCTTCGCCGTAAGACAAGTGGTAGTCACATTGGAAATGATTCGCACACGGAAATATTAGAGATGCGAGACCCAGGAATTAAACCCTCTTCACTCGGTTTTCCAAGCGAGCTCGGTGCCACGGGACTACCGTCTACCACTGTCTTCATTATCATCTTTTAATTTATGCAACTTAATATTATAATAAAATTAATTTGTTTTTTCGATATACTTACATCGGTCATTGGACCATTTCTAACTCTATATTTACGAAACCTAATCCTAAACAATGTTTCTGTTTTCTTTTGTCCCAAACTCACCAGCAATAATTACATCTACCGTTTTTAAAGCTTTATTGTGTGAACCATATTTTTATAATATATTTAAATAGCAACAACAAAGAGTATATGAACGTATATACTTTACACATGATAGGAAATGAATCATCTGCAAGCAACTAGCACTGGGCAAGTCTCACGCTCGCGGGGTCTCAACAATCAACATTAAAAATTGAAGTGACGATCGTCTATAATTTATTTTCTAAGTTGATGTTACCATGGAAATTGCAACTTATAAACACTACTATATACGGTCCGTATTAAAAGGTTTTGGAGGCGGTAATGCGTAGATACCTATTTTCTATTTGAAATAGTTGTATTTTAAATGTTAATGTTCATTTGCATATTAAATATGTACATACATTATGTGCTTAATAATGAAAACTAAATACCAACATATTTACTTAAATTATCACTTATGTGTAATATAAATTATTATAATAGAGCTCTGCGCACTAAAACAAGTGCAACTAGTACATTCTTAGTACTTGTCTTATTGCAGTAAAGCTATTAGAAGTAGGTAAACAATACACTTTACGTAAAGCATTCAACATACACGAGTGTCGATATTTATTAATCACCAACTGCCCTGGTTGCGCTCGGCTCGTGTTATATTTATGTATGTTTAAGTTATATAGGACTGATATACATCAGTGAGCATGATTTTTAAATGATAAACGATATATTATTTCCATAAAATGCTAGGTACATTTTGAAATATTGTAGGTAGATTACAACTATATCATACCAGAGCTGATTCCTACAAGTGCTCTAGCGACCAGCATCCACTGGTGCGCGTGCGGGCGCGTGAGGTGCAGATGCGCGTACAGCGTGGAGGCGAGCACGAATAGCGCCAGCGTGGCTAGCATGGGGGCACGCGCGCTGCCGGCGCGGTTGGCCCACCAGCCCAGCAGTGGGGACGCCGCCAGCTGCCCCAAGGGGCTGGCCCCCACCGCCAGGCCCAGCGCCTCCTTGCTCGAGCCGGGCTGCAACTGTAACAAATAGAGCGTCACCGGTGGTTCAGTAAGACGCCAGACGTAATGGATATGACTTTTATCTTTTACGCTTAAGATACATCACATTTTTGGCACATATTTTTAGAACCCATTTATATCAGGCACAAATAGATTTAAGGGGCACGCCATAATCATAATAATACGAATCAAAACGTTTTCGTATGCGTCCGTAGTGACTCGACAGGATGTCCAACACTAAAGAGATAAGTAAATAGATAAATAAATAGAGAATTTAAATATCATTAGGAGAAAGATAGTTGTCCTTTTTTGCCTACTTGTACAAAAATTAATAAATCTCATGAATCAACTTATCGGACTTCTATCTTCTGATCCCACAGACAAACTGTGCAGTTTTGTGGGTCCACTTATGTAAAATGCTGTATTAGTTTACTATAATAATCAAATAAATAATTTAAAAAAAAACTACTGTTATTTATCGGAACACTAATACACAGCTTAAGCGAGTACTATTTTGATATGTAAACGTTGTTCATTCTAAATCTTTCGCCAAAATTTAATATTAATTCTCACATCGTTCTTCTAAGAGTAGAACTCTACATACTCGATATATTTTATTCACTAATCCAGAAACCATTTAACAATTTACCATTGTTTCAACACAAGGTGGGGAAATAAGAGTGCATATTATAATGTAAAGATGCCTTTGTATTCAATTAGAACATCTATCATCTAACTTTAAGTAGTGAATGTAGTACAAAATAATCCATATTCAATATTCCTGTGTAAAGTAAAATGGGTGGTAACTCAAACTGAAGTATTGTTGTGACATAATACGGAGACAACCACGTGTACGTGGTGACTACTGACTATATTTAAAACAATTTCCCAATTCATGACAGCGATAGCGCGCGTCGCGTCGCGTCGGCCGCGCATCCACTGTTCGTAGTGTGCAGTTCGGCAAAATATTTTTTTTTATTCTGTCTGCTTTTAGTGACTAATATATTTTATGGCTATTGTTTTTATATATGAGTACATATATTATATTTTAAACGAAGACTTCATAGAAATGGACTTCACGATCGTTAACGACTTTCGCCTCATTCTGCCATTAGCAATAATTAAGTTTTAAGAATTATTAACTAACGGATTTTAAATTCACATTTTATTATTTCGTAAGAAAAATTAAACTAAAGATCATAATAAGGTTTTAGTTATATTGTACACTAGCCATCGCCGGTGACGATAAAAAGTAGCCTATGCGATTTCACTGCAACCCTCTCCCCCCATGCAGTAGGTAAAAGCCTATTAATTAAAGTCAATTAAGTTTTACATTCTGGAATAAAAAAATCGCCAAAGACTGTATCTCTCGCAGAATCTTCTATAAACCAATGAAGGGCTTTTTGGGAATTGCTATCGTACAATTATTTGTATAACCGTTTGTGGTTATCCACAACTTTACATGTAAAAATGTATATTATAATAATACCTATTAATTATAGCGCAGTGGTAGCCCAGTGGTAACGCGCTCGCTTGGGAAACCGTCAACCGAGTGAAGCGGGTTCAAATCCCGGGTCTCGCACCTCTGATATTTTCATGTGCGAATCATTTCTAACATAATTACCAGCACTACTGATATTTGCCTTGCAGTGAAGGAAAACATCGTGAGGAAACCTGCATATCTGAGATAACCTAGCAAGTTTTCGAAAGACATGTGAAGTCCGCCAACCCGCATTTGGCCAGCGTGGTGGACTATGGCCCATGATCCCCCTCGTATTGAAAGGAAGCCCGTGCAGAACAGTCGGACGTTAAAAAAGGTTGAATACATACAATAACACCTATTCGTAATGATTGATCGCCCAAATGGACTGAATTCAGTAAATCAGTTTTATCTGACTTGAGTGAAGGAAGGTAGGTATATATGATAATGTGATAAGCTCACACAACACGTGTAAGACGCAATAACACAACAGCTCGCCGCGCGGCGTCTCCTCGTGGCTGGCAGGCCGCCACCTGCGCCTTTGTTATTTGGCTGTCATTCATCCACCGGAACTACGAATCATCGCGGCACGACGAGCGCTCGTCATTACATCGATTACGCGTCATTTCGAACCGTTTTATTCGCAAATTTGCAACACCGATGATAGGCCTATTTCATATCTTGCAAACCATATCATGATAGACACCGAGAGGTTTAATATTGCCAGCAGTAATGACCAAAAATATATCTCGTAAGACGCTCACGCTATTTGAATAAGCACTTGAATGTCAGCGCTAATATCACCAATTATCTGAACGTAACCGGCTATTTAGCGATACCACCGAGCCGTGCCGAGCTGACAGAATTCCTACTTTTTATGCTTCTTTGATCACAGAGGTCTTATAAAAAATATGTTAAAGTATAATTTGCGGCTAAATTATATTAAAATATAATAATACATTTTTAACATTCAAATTATAAGTGCTTGTTTCTGCAGAATGTACATACTTAGATATTTGTGGCCGCATATGACATAGCAACATAAGTTCTAGATCCAAGGCATGAAAATATTGACGTTGTTGGCGGACACGGCGCGTCGCGACAGCGTGTCTTCACCCCCAGGAGTTGATCTTTGTCCGCACGTGCTTCTCTCTTATCACCTTCGATCCACTCGACGCTCTCGTCTAGTGTCGAAGGTTATATCGTGGTCGATATGACAAGTATATTAAATTAAGTAAACTTTCATACACACATTTATTTATTGTTTGTTTATAAACATGTATGCATTTGGAAAAATTCGTCTTACTTGTAGCGATCTTTTTTTATCTTCCGGTTTTTATGATGCTTGGTTGGATTTCTCTTCTATCGTTGAGTGTACAATATAAACTAACATATTCAGATTTTTACAGATTCATTTTGTTGCTGTTTTAAAGCTGATGTTGCGATAAAGAAGAGGTACCTACCTTTAAATATTGTTCGCACGAGTAGAGATCTAAGATAGACGTAAACAGAGATATTCCTTACTAACAATAAGTTAGCTCCACCTAGATCGCTATGTGTCGTTTGTGAGCTGCGAGGCTGCGGCGCACTGTATGTACCTAGGTGTGCAATTAAATCTGTAATGCATGAGTTATTCGATTTGATAAAAGATACGATACTGTTCCGCAGCAACTTGACACTGTGGGATTGTACGAGTATATATCTATATATATATAAAACAAAGTCGTGTTAGTTATACCATTTATAACTCAAGAACGGCTGGACCAATTTTTATGATTTTGATTTTTTGGATTTCTCTTAGCCCGGTATAGGATAATAAGTATTAAAACATCAGAAAAATTAAAAAAATATATATTATATGGCTAAGGCTGGCAAATAACTAGGTATTTTAAATATCTATGTAAAACGTACCTAGCGACGAACCCGAGCGAAGCGAGGGTAAGCCGCTAGTAAATAATGCAATAAACGTGTTTACTAAACTCTCATGTTTTATTTGCTGTGGCGCTCAGGAATCTGGTATAATCTAAAGTGATTAACAATAAATAATTATTTTCCAGATGCATTATTTCGCAATCTCTTTGTTTAGAAGTAATTAAGTTTCTTTAAAAGTTATAGGTATCTACTGTAGAGATGATTTTGAAAAATATGATAACAAGTTAAATTTAATATAAATAAAAAAATAATGTTTTGGTTTAGATTGTTTATTAGTGTTTCTGGTTTTTTTTTTGGGTCTATCCACATATTTTCGATTATTATTTGTTCATGTTAATAAAGTTGTTCATGTATCACTTTAATAAGTTCAAGGTAGGTACCTATACTTTTAGTCACTACTTACAAGTGGACATGTCTTCGTTGTCATTCAGGACAAAAAGGATTTATCAATATGTTTATGTTATTGCCCTCAAAATTTATTATTCTAGCAATAACAATGAATTGTATTATTACTTCACCGAGGTTCGAATTGACACGCTCGCGTCTTATCGTTTACATCGATAACTGAGCTTATTACATTTTTTTTATTATAAAAAATAAATGAACATATTATACCTACATGAAATATATTATTGGCAATTTCAGTATCTTATGTTATATGAAAGTATGTATAGTATGAAGCATTATAGAGCAGAGTCTGTGCACTGAAGACGAACTCAACTGTTGCATTCGTGTTTACTGTTTACCTTGTCAAGGTAAGGCCACACGCCGGTGAGAACGATGCTGAACCCGAGCGACATTTGGAACATAGTGAAGTATATGACATAGACGCTGCGCCAGCGCTGGCGCCGCTCCTGAGCGGTCTCCAGGGCGTCCTCGACACCCCCGACCGCAGCCTCCGCCGGTCTCTCCCGCCGCCCCACCAGACACTTCAACCATTCCATTCTGCACTATCTCCTTCCCTTGATTCTTGTTACGTCAGCTGTGCTTATCAACAATCACCTCAGTATCTTCGCACAACATTTCACTGTTACTCAAATAATAATATACAACTATACAACCGCGCACGATCACGTTTGATGTAGTAAACAAAGGAAAGGGACGACGAGGCGCACGCTCCGTGCTCTCCCTCCGCAACCCACATCGAGACTAGCATTCGAGAATCGAGAGTTCATTCGTTGGCATCATTTCCCTCTCTACGAACGCCTTATTATGACGACACGAGTCGACTCTCTGCCATACAATTCTATTACCATACTACTTATGCAGTTATATTACATTGTTATCATCTAATATGTTAAAACAAATGCCAATAGATTTAATTAACTATCATAATTATTATGTTATGGTTTATTTATAAACATCGATCGAGTACTTATAAATCTTAAGAAAATAATTTAAACGTAACGCCTACAGCATATTATTAGCACTTGTTGTTCTGTGTGGTATTGCTATAATAACAATTGAGAAGTCTGTGAAGGTAAATAAGACAAGATATTTAACAATCTTTATTTAATAATATTGTTTATTTATAATAATATAATATACTATCATATTTACAATAATCAAATTCTAGTAAGAGAAGCAAATACCATCGACATCTTTAGTATTTTTAGTCTGTGGACGCTAAGTAGGTGGGGAACATCGAACGATAACATTGATTTCGCACGTCTTGGCTCTGACTTCTTGTCCTACTTTGCAATCGAATTATTCACAAACAGATATCAAGAGTTGGAGTGAGACTTTTAGTTATATTTAAAGGTTAATTAACCTACAACAAAATGCTATCAACAAGACCTATCGTCTCCCGAGTTATGCAGCAATTTGGTAAGATTTCCTTCTTGTCATTTTGTATTTGGAACATTGGCTCATATAGCATTCTTTATTTTGTTTTAATTATTTTTACG
The DNA here is from genome assembly GCA_033884665.1 of Argynnis bischoffii washingtonia. Classification (NCBI taxonomy): domain Eukaryota; kingdom Metazoa; phylum Arthropoda; class Insecta; order Lepidoptera; family Nymphalidae; genus Argynnis; species Argynnis bischoffii. The sequence goes on from CM066621.1 coordinate 16,096,795, forward strand.
TTTATCGTGGGATAAAACTTACTTGTTTAAAATATATAAAAGCTAAATTTAAAAATATACAAATATCTAGGTTCCAAAATCCATATTACATAACAAGTAAAAATAACCTAAAAGTAAGTTTAGAGTTAAGTATCTGATTTTTTATAACGATATTTTTTTTTCAATCATTCATTTCAATATTATACTTTCTACATTTTATATAGTTGTTTAAGCCATCTTTTAACTTACAGTTATATGCAAGTAAATATATCCAATAAAAATAAATGTAGTAATAAACTAAAAACGACTTTTGTAGGTACTGAACGAAAGTTCCTTCTTTTTGTTTTCCGTCTTATAAAAATTAATTAAACAAAACCTACTGCTTATATTTGTTCAAATTTTTTCATTAACTCTTTGATTAGGTCACAAATTCCATCAGATTTGCACTAATGTTGAACACCATTTTTCATTCTTGGTTTATGTCGTCTAACATTAGTTAATCTGGAGGGTGTATGTATAGCACATTTTACTTATGTGTAAACCTTCTATAACCTGTTAAAATATTAACTTAAGATCAATATTAATGGACAATTTACTCTTCCAAGTATTCACAATAAAGTTATAAAATTTCTATGTGTAGTCCGAGGCCCCAGCATAACATAAATTTTATTTTGTTTATTAATAACTGCAGCAAGACGCTATCACGGTGAACATGGTAGCTTCAAACCCCCAAGCATGGACGAGCTCCCCGTGCCCCAGGGCTCCTGGCAGGCACAGTATGATGCCAACCAACGCCGCTACAACTCCATTCTCTTGTTCGGCATTGCCTTCAGCGTTGGATCGATTGTCATTGTAAGAATAGCTATTTCATTTTTTTATTCTACCAAGAATAAGGAAAGATATTTTTCTTTATATAATACCTAATATATTTTTTAAAGTTGTACTTTTTTGGCACATTTGGAAAAAAGTTATGAGAGTAAAATTTTTACGATGCGTGTGCATACCGACAGACAAAAAGCGACATGATGAAGTTATCTGCATTCCTTTTTCAAATAGAGTTGTGATATATGTGATGAAATCTTTAGCTATTTTTGTTCTTTACAGTTTAAAGGTTTTTGACATTTAAAAGTATTATTTAAAACTCTTTTACTTTGTTTCAGGCGAAGTCTTCAGGTCTTCTCTTCCTGAACTACTCTCCACCAAAGTCCCTGGATTAAACAAGAAGTAGACTTCTGCTTAATATATGCATATATGTGATTTTATGGCTAGTTAATTTAAATATAGTATTTAAAAAATCTATGCACATATTTCATTTCAAAATAAAATTAAACAAATACAATATATGTATTATGTAGATACTGAATTGTTTTTATTGAACACTAATATTTGTTTTTAAATTTTCTACTGTACTACTAAAGAGTAAAGTGACCCACCCCATGTAGCCTTTCCTACTCAAATTGAAGTCTGTCTAGAATAAACCCTATTGTAGTGTATTCAAAAAAAAATATAATGAGAATTTTGAAATCACAAATAAACACCTTAATTTTATCACACTACTATTACAAATATGCAAAATTTATGTTTATGTGTGTGAGTGTTTGTTTGTTACATTGTCAGGCTGAAATGGATTTTAATGAAATTTTGTATAAGTACAGATAGACAAGACCAGGAGTAACACATGGGCTATAGTATATAATAATATTTGCAAAAAGGTGGCTCTGCCTCAGTATATAATAATACTAGCGACTTAACACTGCTTCGCTAGGACGGGTCCCAAGATCATAGGTGTATCTTTGTCATATGTACATTGTATTGCTTTATTTCAAACCGTTTAGGCAGATTTAAGGCCAAAAAAAAAACAATTGAAGAGCTAGTTTCTTTCCAACTTAATTAAAGTTATAATAATAAAGATTTCTAATTGAACAAAAATAGCCAGCTCGCACCCGGCACGGCGCGGCGCGGCGGTGATGTAGCTTCCTATTAGTGATACAATTTTCAGTGCCTACGAATAAATAACAAGTTCGTAGCCTCCTACATACAATCTTACAAGCTTTACATCTTTATAATATCTGTACTAATATTATAAATGTGAAAGTTTGTGAGTATGGATGTTTGTTACTCTTTCACGCCAGAACAGCTATCTCTACCTACGGTTCCCGTGGGATAGGCGTCTCTGATTGTTATGTCTCATTACATTAACTATCGGCTCACCCTCGCTTCGCACGGGTTCGTCACTAGGAAAACAAAAACAAACCTATTCTACAGGAACCGTACATTTTTCCTGGATAAAAAGCCTATGTGTTATTCCAGACTATAATCTATCTCTAAACCAAATTTCATCCAGATCCGTTCAGCCATTCTGGCGTAAAAGAGTAACAAACGTATGTACATCCATATATCCATACTCACAAACTTTCACATTTATAATATTAGTATTTACTATCTAATACAATTTATTATCTAATAAATTGCTTACCAGTAAAAAAACATTTTTAAAGACGAACTTTTATTTTAATGCGCTAAAAAGAAGAAAAATGCTTGTTCACGCCGTTTTGTCTGCGAAGCGATAACCCGCAAATACAATGCTCGTTATTTTAATTTCTACGTGTTCGCAAACATGGCCACTGCGGGCCCCGCCGCCGGATACCTACATATTTTTTAATATGGCATAGTTTTTATCATGAATGGGTAACACTTTACAATGTTAATGTTAATAGTAGAATGCATATATCAAATTATGTGCCTAGTGTCTACCGTTAGCCGTCGAGGAGTTGCTTGGTGTGGAACCAATCCTAAACGGATTATAGGTGTATTAACTATGGTTTTATCGAATACTAGCGACTCACCCTCTCTTCGCTTCGGCTTCGTCCCTTGGCAAAAATAAATTTATCCCACGGCAATTGTACTTTTTCCGGGATGATATATAGCCTATAGCCTTCCTCGGTTAACGGGCTATCCAATGCAAAAAGAATTTTTCAAATCGGATCAGTAGTTCCTGAGATTAGCGCGTTCAACCAAACAAACAAACAAACTTTAGTTTTATAATATTAGTATAGATTAGAGAGAGAGAAATCTAATTATAGCCAATTAGACATTTTTGGGTTTTACTCATTTGGGAGGTAAAGATGGCCATTTAAGACGACCTGGGAACCCCTTCTATTTTTGGTTTGTTTCAGTGCCCTTTATTCATATACACCTACTTACTAGTCTCATAATAGGCCTTTATTTCGAAAAAATAAAATGGCGAATGTTGGCTAATGCCAGCTTCCATACAAAAAATGTTCAAACACCTTGACGCCGTTCTAGGGGCTTTATGTAAACAATCTTAATATTTAGTCGAGAAATACAGCATACATTTCTTTAAATAGGTTTATTGAGTAAATAATGAACATATATTATAAACAAGGAGTTATCGTGGGCGGAGTGGTCAGTGTTCGCGCGCGATGTCGGAGAACGCGTCGAGGATGTCCTGCGTGGTGAGCGGCAGCGCCAGGCCGGCGCCGGGGTAGCAGGCCGCGATGCGCGCCTGCAGCGCCACGTGCTGCGCGATGAACTCCTCCTGCATGGCGCGCCACACCACCTGCAGCAGCCCGCCCTCCGCGCTCTCCGCGCTCAGGTGCTTCTCCACGGTGCGGTACAGCCGGTGCAGCGCGCGCCGCACCTCGCCCGCCGGGTACAGCGCCAGCACGCGCCGCAGCTCGTGCTTGCTGAACGCGGCGCGGTAGCACACCTCGTCCTCGCGCACGCCCGCCGCCACCGCCTCCGACACGCCCTCGAAGAACTGCGTCAGCTTCTCCAGCGGCCGCCCGAAGTACTGCGTCACGTACCCGCGCAGCGCGTCGTTGTAGCGCGCGCGCGCCTCGCGCCGCAGCGCGTCCAGCGCCGGCACGCGCAGCGCGCTCACGGCCGCGTGCAGCCGGTGGTAGTTCTCCAGCTGCAGCACGGCGCGCGGCGTGCGCGGGTGCTCGGCCGCCGCCACCGCGCGCAGCATGGCCGCCGCCAGCGCCAGGTACCAGCGCTCCAGGTCGGCGCGCCGCCCGCGCGCGAAGATGCCCTCGCACACCGCCGCCATCTCCTCCAGCTCGGGGATGAAGGGCAGCACGCCGCACTTGGGACGCCGCGCCGCCGCGCGCACCGCGTCCGGCAGCGCCGCCAGCCGCTCCGCCACCGCGCGGTCCGCGCCGCGCTTGGCGGCCACCGCCACCGCCGCTAGCGACGCGCGCGCCCACCGCGCCTCGCCCTCGCCCGCCGCCGCGCCCGCGCCGTCCTCGCCCAGCACGCGGCGGCCGACGCAGGCGAGCGCGCGCATGGCGCCGTAGGCGGGGTCGCTGCGCTCGATGTGCGCCACCAGCGCCACCAGCTCGCCCTCGAGCGCGGGGAACAGCTCGGCCAGCAGGCGGCGCGCGGCGGCGGGCGGGCGGCGCGGGGAGGCGCGCTCGCCCTCGCTGCGCTCGCTACGCGACCCGTCGCCGTCGCTGTCGCTCTGTTGACGGCCATTACGCACCACTCGGTTGTCATTTTAAATACTACACATTAAGTATTTTCATATAATTATTAATTAAAAATAGATATACTATTTCCGTTTACCTTTGTGTCGGCGTCCAAGTAGAAGAATTGCGTGCAAAAGTCTTGTTCAGCGTTGCACATTGTCTCCACGAGGGTGAGAACCTCGTCTAGTTGCTCGTCCACGCGCCCGGGCGGCGACTGCGCCAGCGCAGCGCGCGCCGCTTCGCACGCCGCGTGCGCCTCGCGCTCGTACACGCGCGCCCACGTGCTCACGTACACCTTGACGAGCCCGTCGTACGCCTTCTCGTCCATGTCCTTTAGCCAGCGCATGAAGGGCGCGTAGGGCAGCAGGTCGGCGTGGTGGCGGCGGCGCGGCGCGGGCGCGTGCGCCTCGTTGGCGAGGTGAATGAGCGCGTTGTTGAGGTGCCGCGCCAGCGCCGCCGCCAGCGCGTCACGCGCGCGCGCCAGGCGCCGCAGACGCTCACGCACGGCGCCCAAGCGCAGGCGCGCGGCGGCCGCCGAGCGCTCCCCGCACAGTGCGCCGCGCAGCGCCTCGGCCGCGGCCAGCGCACGCGCGCGTCCCTCGGCGCTGGCCAGCGAGACCTCGGGCAGCGCGTCTAGGTCGCGCAACGCGGGCGCGTCCAGCCACTCGTAGATCTCGGCGAGCTCGTGCAGAAGAGCGCGCGCGGCGGCGTCGGCGCGCGCGGCGCCGGAACGCGCATGCAGCGCGGCGGGCGCGGCGCGCGTCAGCGCCTCCAGCCGCGACAGCCGCGCCGACAGCGCAGCGCCCGACGCGCTGCCCGCTGAAGGGATGATTTATCAGAATCATAATTATGTATGTTGTTTACTTTGACAACGCCTGTTTCTATTAAAGTACCGCTAAATGAACAGACTGCAAAATAATTCACTAGGTATAAAGAAAACACTAACCTTCAAGCCTGGCAGCGAGCTGAGCCCCCCCGCCCTCGGTGGCGGCGGCGAGCATGCCGCCCACGTTGAGCGCGTCGAGCCGCGCGAGGCGCTCGCCGAGACGCTTGACGCGGCGCTCGGCGTCCATGTCGTCGGGCTCGACGTCCTCCAGCAGCGCCGCCAGCGCCGCGTCGGAGGGCGGGCCGGCGGGCGCCGCGCTCGCCGCCTGCGACATCTGCGCCAGCGCCACGCACGCCTTCTCCTCGCTACACGTCCACGTCAAGGTTTCTCCGCCAGCTTCTAAGCTCACACCCCCACCCTGATTAACCAAAACTTCACATACAAGATTTTTGAAAGTACACGTTATGTTATGACTTAAACATAGTTATCTATAGATATAATAAAATTCTAACCGAGTCGAATCTGTACATTAAATATTTTTTAATCATAATAGGGGTTAAAGTATGAAATTGCCGATTTGTACAGAAAAATTGAAATTCGTTTTTTTGTAATTTAACATATTTATTTAATCAAAATAATTACCATTATTATCTATAAATTAATTCTGCCATCTAATAGGAAGGTCATTTAGCCTTTGCGATAGAACTCTGGTGATCTAGATTTGACAAACTGTGTGAAAGCATTTTGTACTGCCTCCTGAGAAGAAAAGTTTTTATCACGTAGAAAATTGTCCAAATCACGAAAAAAATGGTAGTCCGTTGGAGCAAGGTCTGGCGAATATGGAGGGTGACGAATGGTTTCTAATTGCAGTTCCTGTAGAGTTAAAACGGTTTCTCGTGCTGTATGAGGTCTCCCGTTATCATGGAACAATAATGGTGAAGATCGATTCATGAGTCGGCACTGTTTCACTGCTAGTTTTGCTATCATTGTTCGGAGTTCGGCACAATAGACATCTGCCGTTATTGCTTGACCAAATCGGAGAACGCTATAGTGAATAACACCATGCTAAGACCACCATTACCTTTTTTTTGGTAAGCTTTGCTTTAGGACACTGTTGCGGCGTTTGACCTGGGATCAGCCATTGCATTTTTCGCTTCCGGTTATCGTAAAGAATCCACTTTCCATCACATGTCACAATTCGATCCAATATTCCTTCATTTCTGTATCGATTCAACAAGGCAACACAAGTTTTAACACGCGTTTCTTTCTGCAGATCAGTTAAATTATGAGTCATCCATTTTTCATATTTTTAACCGACTTCCAAAAAAAGGAGGAGGTTCTCAATTCGACCGTATATTTTTGTTATTCAGCTTAGATAAGTAAGATGAATACTTCGAAAATTCATGTGATTTTTGAATACGAGTTCCGACGCATAACAAACGCGGCAGAAACAGCTGAAAGTCGATAATCGAATGTTGCACATTTTTTAAAAGAAGAACTACATAGGTACCATGTTTTCTTTTGTTTTATAAGGAAATCTGCAAGCAGTATTTACTTTTAGCAGATATGTTCTGAGATTATAATTTTTTTTACAGTAAGAGCGTGGCTCCACTAAGCCATCCACTCCATATTTATATTTTTTTTTCTTTCAATAATCTAGGACATCATTCCTTTTCAGTCTTTTTGTGTAACTTCTTTTTGTTAAGGCAGTTGCGAGGTCATTTGGATGCCTCTCTAGTCGGTCGCAATATTTGGTTTTGTATTTTTTTTATTTCAGCATCTACAGTATCCACCATGAGGTTCTCGTGGATGTCGTTAGTGATAAGCCACGGTGCTTGGCAAATTGATCGTAGTATGGCATTTTGTGCTCTTTGAACCACGCTGATATTGGATTTGCAGGTGCTTCTCCATAATTGAATTCCGTAGAGCCAAACAGGTTTCAGTGTAACCTTGTATATCAAGAGTTTATTGTCAAGACTTAATTTGCTGTTTCGTCCCATGATCCAGTGCAGGTTCTTGAATCTGATATTAAATATTTTCATTAAAAAATCTCAAACCATGAATGAAGGATATATGTCAATTCTAAATACCTATTACAAATAAAATGGCAATTTCATACTTTAACCCCTATTATTATACGTTTCGAATGCTTTACACTGTAAAGTTTACAGCAATCATGTTCACGAGAGAGACTAAGGCATAGACTACTGTTTACGCCGTTTCAACCACCAAGCTGTAACCCGCACATACAATCTTCGCATAAACATCCACGCACACATAGGCATTGCGGGCCCTCACCGCCGGACGCAGTTTTAACCGCCATTCACCTTTTTATCCACGCGCGAGCTACATGTCGGGTCCGAATAATCATTGTTAATTTTACATATATAATTTTCCTAAAGTGTCCATTAAACAAGTATTTTAATTTAATGTGGAGTCATTATTCCGTCCACCTACATATTCTTCCGAACAAGGAAAGTTTTGGCGACCGTGACAGGACACGCAAGAATCGGACTTTGACCACATCGCGCGATGCATACGTGGAAGGACGCGTAGCGGTCATACAATAGCAGCTTCTTTTCGGATCAAGGGAGGAAATTCTAATAAAAGGAATACTACTTTAATGAAGAACTCGCATCAATTTTGTAGCAGCCAGCCGGTCTAGCTTAAGCGCCGCAGCTTTGGTCCAGCATTTACAAAAAGAGTGAGCTCGTTCCTATATTTATTCCTTTTCCTAGCTTTGAGTTCTTTTTCCTCGATCTGCTTTATTATGTTATTGTCTTGTTTTTCCACATACTTTTAATTTCTCATTTTACAAATTATAAAATAAAGATATTTGATGGAAATTAAAATAATATTAAATTATATACAAACTTAATATCAATAAGAAACATTTATCCATTCTAGCTTATACACAAAAGATTTATTTAATTTTGCAAACAGATTATTGCCGATGCATCGATTCTATAATTTCTACGTATCTAAACTCATAACTGTATGATAATTCTAAGTAAAGATATACCTATGTACCTATGTATCGTATGTCTTATATCGAATAATCAACGATTTTTTCTTTAATTCATTTCTATATTGCGTATTTCTAATTCCAATCTGCACAAGCTCTGCTGCCTATCACGCCTATATTTTCAATTATTTATTTCCATATAATTCTGCGCATACGCATTGTAACATTCCAGTTCCGAGCATCCTACGAGTGCGCCCGAAGTATCATTGAACATTACGTGGCTATCGCTTGCGATTGACAAATGCACGTTGCTTCCTTGTCGCACCGCTATTAGATTGCAACTGATAAGAGACCCGTTTAGCTACAGCTGACTGCGTTCGTCGCCCAACCGTAATAGTGAGGAACGTGATATTTTTATATTATTATTTTTTATCATATAAAATAAAATTAGTTTATTTTATTTTTTAATCTTTATTGCTTATTTGTTAAGTTAATAATGTCGGAGCTTAAAGAATTACTTATTAAGCGTAGCTCGATTAAAGGTCGCATAACTAAATTCAAAAATTACTTAGAGGCCCTAGAATCTACAGATAATGTATCGTCATTAGAAATTAGTTCATTAAACTTACGACTAACTAAATTTACTGAGTTATTTAATGAATTTGACGATTTGCAAGGTCGGATAGAAATTTTGAATGAATCTAATTTAAAAACAGAATTATGCGAAAGAGATTTGATAGAAAACGATTTTTACTATTGTATTTCAAGAAGTAAAGAATTTTTAGACACCGAGTCTGCTCCCTCGTTGTTTAAGAATGCAAACTCAATACATTCCAACCATCATCAAGACGATGAAGCTGTATTAGGTTTTCGATTACCAGTCATTAAAATACCTAATTTTGATGGTAAATATTCAAAATGGTTGGAATTTAGGGATACTTTTAATTCTTTGGTTCATACAAATAATAAAATTCGTAATATACACAAATTTTATTATCTACAATCGTATCTCGAAGGTGATGCGTCTTTAGTTATACACAACTTAGAAGTTACAGATCAAAACTATAATGAAGCTTGGAAGTTGCTTTGCGATAGATATGATAATAAAAGGCAGCTCATTCACAACCATCTAGTTTCACTTTTTAATCTTGAGCCTATAGCACGTGAGTCTGATAAATCCTTAAGATTTATTATTGATCACGTAGCGAAAAATCTCCGAGCTCTCAATACCTTGGGTCAGCCTACCGAGAAGTGGGACACACTTATTATATACTTAATGTCTACGAAATTAGATTCTAACACTATTTTGAAATGGGAGGAACATAGAAATTCCCTCCAAGATATTCCTACGTTAGAAGAATTTAAGGCATTTTTGAAAGGTCGTGCAGATGTTTTAGAGTCGATTCAAGGTAACAAGCACGAAACTCATAAACCCGTTAGGCGTTCAGCTGATAGTTTAACTCGTCAGAAATCTCAGACCCGTTCTTTTGTGGTTTCAGCTCCTGAGTCTGCTTCTTCTAAGAACTTCGAGTGCCTAGTTTGCCATGAGAAACATCGCATATACGATTGCCCTACTTTTAAGGCCAAAACACCCGAAGAGAGAATTTCTCAGGCCAATAGTCTGAAATTATGTCATAATTGCCTGAGACGAGGTCATGATTATCGCCAGTGTAGACTATATGGCACATGTAAATTCTGTAAGAAACGTCATAACTCCTTGCTACATTATTCTATTGAGCCAAGCAATTGTAATAAAAATATTTCTGTATCGTTGTCGGCTGCTTCTAATATCGAAACTATATTAAGTACGGCATTAATTCATGTCACAAATCCACAAACAAATTATACTTTGACTGTCCGCGCTTTACTTGACAGTGGTAGTCAGACTTCTTTTATAACAGAGTCGCTTAAAAGAAGACTCAACCTTACTCCATGTTCTTCCAGCGTTCATAATATAATAGGTATAGGCAACATGCTGCAGCACGTTAATACTGAACGTTGTGCAATACACATAAGTTCTAAAAATAGCAATTTTAGTACTAAATTAACTTGTTTAGTATTACCTCAAATTTCAGGAAAATTGCCTAAATGTTTTATTAACATAAGTCACCTTGATTTATCTCCATTTAATCTCGCTGACCCTACTTTTAATATTCCATCCGACATTGATGTTCTGATTGGTGCAGATTTATTTTGGGACATTTTATGTTCTGAGCAGCAGTCTTTAGGTGCAAATAACCCCATACTGCGCAGCTCCAAACTAGGGTGGATATTAGCTGGTCCTATGCGCTTCAATTCTTCAGATAAGGGTGCTATTCATTGCAATTTTTCTCACACTATTGAAATACATAAAGATCTTAAAATGTTTTGGGAACTTGAAGGCCTCCCCCAAAAAAAGGTTCATTCTGACAGCGAAAGGTTTTGTGAACAACATTTTCTAAAAAATACTCGGCGACTCGATGACGGTCGCTTTTGCGTTAAACTTCCACTCCTCGATGAGCCTACTTGCTTGGGTGATTCATACCAAAGCACTAAGAAAAGGTTTCTTAATTTAGAAAAACGTTTCGTAAGGCAACCAAAACTAAAAGTGTTGTATTCTGATTTTATTTCAGAATATTCCAAGCTGCGTCATCTATCAGAGTCTTCCATTGACATACCTGAGATATCATATTTTTTACCACATCATGCAGTGATTAAAGAAAAGAGCGAGTCTACAAAACTTCGTGTAGTATTCGATGCTTCTGCCTCCACGTCATCTGGGGTGTCAATTAATGACCTGCAAGTGGTAGGTCCTACTATCCAAGATTCTATCTTTAACATTCTTATTCGTTTTCGCCAGTATAAGTATGTACTTTGTGGGGATATAGAAAAGATGTATCGTCAGATTTTAGTAGATGAGAGTGATCGTGATCTTCAGCTCATACTTTGGCGTGACAATCCCTCCGAACCGCTAAAGACATACAGACTAAATACGGTAACATATGGTTTTTCTAGTGCCAGTTTTTTGAGTACTCGATGCTTGTGGCAGCTGGGTGAAGAATGTTCGGACCCACTTATAAAAAGAGTCATACAACAAGACTTTTATGTCGATGACCTATTGACAGGCAGTTCAACAGCCGATGAATTGCGTTACATTCAGAGCTCTGTGTCTGAAGCACTATCCAAGGGTTGTTTTCCGCTTAGAAAGTATCGTTCAAATTTATCTTCTCTATTTCCTTCTAATACTAATTACAATGGTGAGCTCATGCGAAGCCATACTTCTAGTACTTTAGGTCTTGGTTGGGATTCATCAACGGATCATCTAAATTTCAAAATTGAATTAACTTCTTCTGATATCATTACTAAGCGTAATATCCTATCGTCCACCTTTAAAATATTTGATCCGCTTGGTCTACTGTCATTATGTACTATAAAGCCTAAAATCATTATTCAGCAGCTATGGATTCAAAAAACTGAATGGGATGAACCCGTTCCTAATAATATACGTAAGGCATGGCAAAGATTTACTAAAAATATTGATTCTATTTCAGCTATTCATGTTCCTAGATGGGTTCTGATTTCTGACGCCATCTCAACAGAAATGCATTGTTTTAGCGATGCATCACAGAGCGCCTATGGTGCTTGCATATATTTAAAATCAGTAGATGCCAAAAATAAGGTAAGGGTATCATTGCTCTGTGCTAAGGCTAGGGTAGCTCCTATCAAATCAATAACTATTCCTCGCCTCGAACTTTGTGGAGCTTTATTATCTGCGCAGCTGAGCTCTACTGTAATTCAAGCTCTCAGAATTAAAATTGATCGAGTTATTTATTGGACCGACTCCATGGTCGTATTAGGTTGGCTTCAAGCTGGTTGCAATAAATTAAAACAATTTGTTGCCAATAGGGTAGCTGCTATAAATGAGCTAACCAACTCTTCGTCTTGGCGCTACGTTCCGACGAGTGAGAATCCTGCCGATCTAGCTTCGCGTGGAGTAGATCCGGACAAAGTAATGCAGGCTAAATTATGGTGGGACGGACCATCTTTTCTCCTGCAATCAGAACGTTTTTGGCCATGCAATCCTAAATCCTCGATAAGTGATTCAGAACTACCGGAGGTTAAGGTTTTAACTTCTACTCTATCTGAAACACCCTTATTGTTTGAGAATTACTCCAAGTTGAAAACATTAGAAAGAGTAGTTGCTTACATCTTTAGATTTTCAAATAACTGCAAATTTCCTAAAAATAAATATTCAGGTCCATTACAAGCAAAAGAGCTAAAACAATCATTCACTGCTTTGATTAAGCTCTCACAACAAAATTCATTTGAAAGAGAGCTATCACTTTTAAACAATAACAAATGTATAAACGTTAAATCTGTACTGTCTTCTCTTGCTCCATTTTTAGATGCTGAAGGTGTTATAAGGGTCGGTGGTCGCTTGCAGGCGTCGAAATACCCTTATGATAAGAAATATCCCATGTTATTACATTCGTCTAATCACCTAACTAAGCTTATTTTTGAATACGAGCACAAGCGCCTGTTACACGCGGGTCCACAACAGCTGTTAGCCTCTGTTAGGGAGCGCATATGGCCTATAGGTGGTAGGACACTAGCTAGGAAAACGGTTCGTAATTGCACTATTTGTCGCCGCTATAAGGGACAAGCAATGAAAAATATCATGGGCAATTTGCCAGTAGAACGCTTAATGCCTGATTTTCCTTTTCGTGCTGTCGGTACAGATTTCGCGGGCCCATTTATGATAGCTGATCGAAGGGGACGCGGATCTAAGATAACAAAATGTTATATGTGTATTTTTATCTGTTTTAGATTTAAGTGCATACATCTAGAGGCTGTGAGTGAGCTGTCTAAGGATGGTTTCATATTAGCGCTAAAAAGGTTTATTTCCCGCCGTGGTATACCAAATCAAATATTTTGTGACAATGGGAGAAATTTTACTGCCGCTTCTAAGGAAATAAGTATTTTTTATAAATTGTATAAAGATTCGCTATCTGATTTTGCATCGGAAAAGGGCATTGAATTTCGTTTTTCGCCACCATACGCACCTCACTTTGGCGGTTTATGGGAGGCGGGCGTGAAGTCAGCTAAATATCACATCACGCGCATATTAGGCAATAGTCATTTAACTTATGAGGAATTATCATCTTTATTTTCGCAGGTCGAGGCAATCCTCAATAGCCGTCCTCTTTGTCCTCTCAGTTCCTTACCTGACGACTATAGTCCTCTCACACCGGGCCACTTTTTAATAGGCAGACCATTGACCGCATTACCAGGTCCAAATTATATGGAGCACAATTTTAATTATTTAAATAGATTTCAGCGACTTGAGACTATGAGGCAGCATTTTTGGAAGCGTTGGGCCGCTGAATACATAGCCGAGCTTCAACAGCGTATCAAGTGGAAGGTGAAATGCAAGGACCTTGAACTCAACGATTTGGTCCTTGTAAAGGAAGAAAATCTACCACCTTTACAATGGCGACTTGGAAGAGTGGTCAAATTATTTTATGGGCCGGACAATATACCACGAGTAGCCGACATAACGACTTCACGAGGCACCATTCGACGAGCTATCAATCGCCTTTGTAGTCTTCCTTCGGAGAGTGACGGGTCTTGAAGGCTTTAGCCTTCAAGGGCCGGGACGATGTTTACGCCGTTTCAACCACCAAGCTGTAACCCGCACATACAATCTTCGCATAAACATCCACGCACACATAGGCATTGCGGGCCCTCACCGCCGGACGCAGTTTTAACCGCCATTCACCTTTTTATCCACGCGCGAGCTACATGTCGGGTCCGAATAATCATTGTTAATTTTACATATATAATTTTCCTAAAGTGTCCATTAAACAAGTATTTTAATTTAATGTGGAGTCATTATTCCGTCCACCTACATATTCTTCCGAACAACTACTATTATATACTGGAGATTTTAGACGTCTCAAAGGTATTATATACTTGTTACAGATAGTGCCTACCCACTATTTTACAAAAATGATTTCAAAAAATTCAAAACTGGCATCAAAGTACCTTACAATATTTGTTCAAACTTCAATAGGGAGAGATGGCTGGGTACCACCATCAAAATCAAACATTTAGTTCTAAAAACAGAACAACTTATATAGTTCTAAGAACTGACAGAACACATTCTTTTAACATTTAATTTTATTAAAATTTATGTTTAAGATATTTTTATACAATTATATATAAACTAGCAACATAACTTTGCTTCATTTTGCAACTAGCGACACACCTTTGCACTGCTTTTGCTTTGCTTCCCAATACAAGCTTTTATCCCCATTTTCACCCTTTTAAGAGATAATTTCCAAGATAAAAAGTATCCAATGTTTTTCCCAGGGTCTCAAACTATTATCTTCTTACCAAATTTCATCTAAATAGATTCAGTAGATCCAGAGATTACAACCAACAACGTCACAAACTCATAACAGCACAAACTCACAAACTTTATCTTTTTATAATATTAGTATAAATTTGCAAGTCCGTCTTTAATTAATGATTAACTTTAACCCCAGCAAAAAAATTTTTTCCTCTTCTACATTTCAATGTGTCACTAGGAACTTGCACTTATGTATATGAAATATTTTATAACAACTTCATTTACATATAATATTATGATAACTAGGGAAAAATAAAAATAACAAACCGGCAAATCAGTCTTAATCCTAACAGCATGAAGAGGCCAACATCGCAAGCGCGCATTACCCTCGGTCAGAGTCAATGTGCTGCCGTCAGCGCTGAGCCGTTGATGGCGCCCGTTCGTATTTAAGACTTCTGCACTTAACACGCATTCTACCCCTGATCCTTCTTCTATTTTCATCGTAAAACACTGATCCACCTACTTTAAAATCACTTCATATTACTTTATATACAAAGCATACAATATAAATTTATCATACAATAAATTATATCGATTTCCTTCTTTCAACTTTATTAATAAATAATAAAATAATAACATTAAATATTCAACGTATATATATTTCTTTGCTATTTTCTTATAATGACATATTTGATAACAAACTGAAGAATGTGGATTGAAAAATGTCAATTGTGAATTGTCACTTTCACTATATCACTCACTAGTCCTACCATAGAGTATGTAACCCTACTATACAAGAGGGCTTAGACTGACGTTGATTTAAGCATGGATGGATTTAAGACATAGGCAGCCGAAAGGGACAGAATTGACCAAAGTGAAGTTAGCGTGTAAATATATTATTTTGTATTCTGCTATATGCTAATAAATTGCTCTTAAAATGCTCCACCGAAATCTGCAATTGCTCCACGTCTAAAGTGATTAGTTAATTAATTATAATTTTTTTAAAAACTTGCTCACTCAAAAATTAAATTTACTATAAAACGAGAAGTAATCACTTTTTATTAAAGTTTTTTTGCTTAATAAATTGCTCTTAAAATGCTCCACCAAATCTGCAATTGCTCCAGGCCTAAAGTGATCAGTTAATTAATTATTATTTTTTTTTAAAAATTGCCTGGAGCAATTGCAGATTTCGGTGGAGCATTTTAAGAGCAATTTATTAAGCAAAAAAACTTTAATAAAAAATGATTACTTCTCGTTTTATAGTAAATTTAATTTTTGAGTGGGCAGTGACAGTGACAAGTGTCAACTATAGTCTATACTCTAATGCCATCAGAGACAAGGAACAACAAGAGGTGCCATTGCAATTTGTATCGAATGGTAACATGATATCAATTTTCTTACATTAACTAAAAAAATAAAACATTTCGATAGAGACGTTCACATATAATTGTATTAAATTATATCTTTGCAGTATACTATAGATGATCAAATCTGTCGTTAACTATTCTTAACAAACATAACCTCAACCATAGTTACTAGTTTAGCTAAACAAAACAAACGTTAAAATGGCTAAAAATACAAATAAGGGTGGAAAAGCAAAAACAAACGAAGAAGTATTTGCAGGATTTCAAAATTTACGAAGTGAACAGAGGCAATTAGCAAATAAAATCTCTGAACTTGAAATGGATTTGAACGAACATAAGTAAGTTTTCAAAGCTATTCTATCAGTTTATAAAAACTTATTTGTAATCATCATATATAAGTTAGCATGTTTCTATCAGGATAGTTATTGAAACACTTCAGGCGGTTGAGCCGTCGCGCAAATGTTTTCGCATGGTGGGTGGTGTAGTAGTCGAGCGTACAGTAGCTGAAGTATTACCAGAATTGGAAGTTAATACGGAACGCTTACCTCAGGCACTAAAGGTATATAATTTATTTAAATATTATATTACACTCCGCTAGTTCAGTCCAAAACATCAAGTGCCTTCATACAACCTCTGTGGTGTTTGTCTACACAGGTGCCAGGCAAGCAGGAAAAGTATGATGATGAATATATTTGCCGTTTGGGGCGGGACATATGATTTTTGTTGTGTGTATAAATTTTATTTAAACTGACAATATAATGATTAAAACAGGAAAAGTGTTTGACTGTTTTACAATAGCTTAATTAAGTATACTAAAACTAACAAACATTTAATTTAATTATTTGTTATATTTTAGGCCCTACATGAGCAGTTGGCAAAAAAAGGTCAAGAAATCAATGAATATATAGAGAAACATGACATTAAAGTGCAGCGTGGTTCAGAGCCGGCCAGTGAAGCCCCTCAGGAGAATGCACCTGCCAAAACCAATGTGCTTGTTGCTAGCGGTTGACTTAGGATAACAAAATCAATTTCCTCGCCTTAAATCACTTAATTACTTATTATTAAAACTTACACATAACAAGCTTTATACATAAAAAAAAAACATTTTAATATATTAATTACCTTTTTTGTTATTACCAACTTAGTAAAACAATTGTCAAACTATTATGTATCTTAACGCCTAAAGGTACTGCGTAATAAAGATCTTTGTATATTTTAAATTGTTTATTTCATAAAATATAGTGTAAAATATGAATTGCTTCTAAACAAGTGAAGCTCAACAAAAATTTATTAGTATACTTCATTTTAACATTGTATAAATATCACCCACTCATTAAATCATGTACATACACACCATAAAATATAATTATTTAGTATATAAATTTTACAACATTGCACCAACACAGATACTAGGTACCTTTAAGTACCTACTGAGGAAGATTTGCAATTCGAAACTAGTTGCATTAATATAAATATATAATAAAATATAATAACGTCAATTAGAATACATACACAAATCACTTGAAATATCTATCACTTAATTTACATATCAGTGTTTTGGATAAGTTCCAATTAGTATTCAAAATTTGAATTTGAGTTTACACTTGTATCCCAAATACTTTTGCACCACCTGTCTATCGGCACTCATCCTGGTCAATGGCCACACACAAACAGGTAAAGTAAATTTTAATGGAATGTATACCAGTTTTTATTAAAAAAAATATGATTAGTATAAAATCTGAAAGCTTATCAAAACACATTGCAATCCAGACTTGCTTGTCAATAAAATTATGAAGCAGTACGTCATGTTTGGAACAACCTTACGGAGAAGGACTGACTGCCACAGCAGGAATTTTTACCTTAATAATTAACAAATTAAAGTCCTAAAAAAGACCTAAAAAAACATGGAAATATTAATTGTAAACCTTGGGTATTCTGCCCCACCACCACCAGGGTAACACAGGGATAAAATGAAAAATTACTTTCATTTTATCTGGAATTAAATTATGTTGTAAATACTCTGGTTACTTAATGTTACTTACCATTCCTTATGAACACTACATTAATTCAGTATAAAAATATAAAATATGTATAAAATTTATGTATGTCTAAAGTCGTGTACATACTTATCGTGTTAAATAATGTATGAGGCTGCACAGACTAGCACCAACGTATGGAACCGCAAACAATATTATCAATAATATATGAAACACCATTGCTTACGGATTGATTTGTGACATAAAAATCAAATCTATAATTATTATGTTCAACTATAAACTTGCAACACTTAATATTATAATCAGTGACAAAGTGGTTTTTTTTTTAAATAAAAGAGAAGATTCATGTTCATTAGACTGTGGTCGGCGGCGGCGGGCTAGAAGTACATGACGTTCGTCGGCGCGTACGTCTCGCCCGGCTTCAGCGGCGACGTGTCGTGCGCGCGCACGCGCACGTCGCCGCCCGGCGCGGCGTCGCCCGGCGCGGGCCAGTCGCTCTTGCCGCCGGTCTTGCGCACGACGCGCAGGTCGGTGATGCGCATGCCCTTGTCGACGGACTTGCACATGTCGTAGAGCGCGAGCGCGGCCACCGCGCAGCCGGTCAGCGCCTCCATCTCCACGCCGGTGCGGGCGGCGGCGCGCGCCTCGCACGCCACGCGCACGCGGCCGCCGCGCTCGCCGTCGCCGGCCGGCAGCTGCACGCGCACGCGCGCCAGCTCCAGCGCCAGCGGGTGGCACAGCGGGATGAGGTCGGCGGTGCGCTTGGCGCCCAGCGCGCCCGCCACCTGCGCCACCGTCAGCGCGTCGCCCTTGGGCACGCGCGCCGAGCGCAGCAGCCGCAGCAGGCGCGCGCCCACCTCCAGGTAGCACTCGGCCTCGGCCGCGCGCCGCGTCACCGGCTTGTCGCCGACGTCCACCATGCGCGCGCGCCCCGCCGCGTCCAGGTGCGTCAGCTGTGCGTCCTCGTCGTCGGCCGCGTGGCACGCCGCTGACGTGCTCAGCGCGCGCGCCCCCACGCGCAGAGGCACGCGAGGGCGGCCGAGCGCGCGGGGGCGGGCGGGCGCGCCGTGGCGGGCGGGCGCGCGAGGGCGGGCGGGAGCGCCGGAGCGGGCGGGCGTGCGAGGGCGGGCGGGCGCTGTAACGTGGTGCAGTATAGGGGGAGCCACCTAGCCGCCTATAAGAATCATCGGCCGGTTCTTCGAGCGGGCGAGATTCTGCATGCCTACAAAATATTCGCCTATACGTCACATCGCTCCCGTCACATCCGCGTATCGGTTATGAGTGCTGTTTTTCGTAGTTGTATGATGAGTGATGTGTATGCCACGGACGTGTATCGTGACTCGTGGCGGATGTTCATATGCATATAGCTAATGAGCTCGAGTCATATTCGGATATTCGCGTGTGATGTTGAAATGCAAAAATATGACAAGTTATAAAAATATTTATAGTGGAGTACGGCGGCGGACTCACCGGCGTGCTGCGGCAGCTTGCGGCGCAGCGCGGCGCGCACGAGCAGCGCCAGGTCGTCGTCGGAGGCGCCGCCGCGCAGCGCGTCGCGCAGGCTGGTCTCCGCCGCGCCGAACAGGCACACCTGCACACACACACACACACACCCGTCAACACTTCCACATACTAGCGCCTCACCTCGCTACATTCGGGAATGCATCCCGAGGTGCCTAACAAATGCCGATAAAGCAGTACCTTGACGGCCACTTTTCATCGACTTCAATTAGTTATTATTTTTTTATCATTTTGCTTCTTTACAAGTTTCTCTAAACAACATGGTACCGTATCATAATACATGAGTGAGATTCATTAGACTCGCTCACCTTGAGGTTGCCGTCGGCGGTGAGGCGCAGGCGGTTGCAGGACGCGCAGAAGGGTTTGGTCATGGAGGAGATGAAGCCGACGCGGCCGGCGTGGCCCGGCACCTGCCACAGCTGCGGGCCGACGGGGACATTTATACAATAGATATAATAAATAAATATGTTGGGACATTAACACACAACACCATCTAGTTCTATGGTAAGCTAAGGCTTGTGTTATGGATATTATTTAATTGATACACTACACATATATAACTTCAAATACATAGGTACATATTATAAATATAAACACCCATGACTGGAGTAGAAACATTCGTGCTTATCACACAAATAGTGTGACAGGGTGCTGCGCTTGATCTTGTTGCTTCATACCTCAATCAGAGAATCCAGAGGGTTGATGTAAATAATGTAAAATCTTCTGGATCTCTACTAAAAATGGGTGTTCCACAAGTATCTATTCTTGGCCCTTTTTTATTCTTAATATATATTAATGATTTACCTTTCTACATAAATAAATTATCCGATATTGTACTCTTTGCTGATGATACCTCCTTAATTTGTAAAGTTGAGCGTAGTAAACCTAATTATGACGAAGTGAACAGTGCATTGTCGCATATACTTCCCTGGTTTGAATTAAATGACCGAATTTACATTGCCTAATGTATAAAAGCGAAATTTTAGCCTGATTATGAATAATGAAAAACTAGAAATAACTGAATCAGCAGAATTTTTAGGTATAACACTAGACTGTAAACTCCAGTGGAATCCACATCTCTCAACACTTGCAGGTAAACTCAGCTCCGCCGCCTATGCAGTCAGGAAAATTAAAAACTTAACGGATAGTAACACTGCCCGACTTGTATATTTTCGTTATTTTCATAGTATTTTATTGTACGGAATACTTCTTCGGATATTTATTCTTCAAAAAAGAGCAGTACGGGCTATTTATGATCTAAGTGCTCGTGATTCCCTGCGAGATGTTTTCAAAAAAATTAGTATTCTTACGGTTGCGTCGCAATATATACTGTGTAATATATTATTTGTTCGCAAAAATCTAAATAATTATGAAAAAAACAGTGATAGAGGCACACCAGAAACACTAGGAATAGAAATAAGCTTGTTACGCCTAGACTTCGGCTCCAAAAGGTGAATAAATCCTTCGTGAGCCTGAGTATACGCATATATAATAAGATTCCACAAAATGTCCTAGACTTACCTTTTCAAAAATTTAAAGATAGAATTGAAAATGTTTTATTGGGCAAAGCATATTACACGGTTCAAGAGTTTCTTGTCTTAACTAACTTGTAATAAGTCTAATTGAATAAAGTTTATTTCATTTCATTTCAATGAATTCCTCAGCGGGACACGAAACCGCGACCGCTGGCACATTAAGTTGGGTCACTACAAACTGAGCCAAACGTGTCGTCAGTAACGTGGCGACAGTACACCGCTAGAGACAACACCACTACCATTTCACTTACAATGGAATGGTTGAGAACGTATTTCTAAAATTCAACCACTAAAGGCCCCTAAAGCTTTATTTGGAAAACGATATTATTCTGGTACATAAAAAAAAAATATTCGTCCAATTTATTAACAAGTCAAATTCTATGTCGTACCGTGGCGGTGTCGCAGGCGGCGGGCGGCAGGCGCGCCATGCCGGGGAAGGCGCGCCGCAGCGCGGCCAGCGCGTCGCGCTCGGGCACGAGGCGCGAGTCCTGCCAGCTGTTGCCGGAGAACGGCATGAACTCGATGAACCTACCGTAGTATCGTTAAAATTAAAATATTATAAATGTACTTAGCATATTCATAGAATGTAATAGATGCAACATACCTGACGTCCATTTGTCGCTCTCGGGTCAACTCCACAAAATCACATACTTCATCATCATTGAATCCTACAAAGACAAAACGAGTAAAGTATTTTTTTTAAATAGGTATAAATGTTAAATTGAATGAAGTTTTGGAACAAAGATTCTTATTGCACGTTACTGCCGCTTTACAGAATGAGAGTTAGATAGAACAAAATGTCATAATTACGACCGTCACGACATTTTTTATTACTTATAAGAATACCATGTAACGTCAGCACAAGAACAATTATGCACTCTTCTGACGGGGCCCTACTTATATATGTATATAGGCAGTGGTAGCTCAGTGGTAACGTGCTCGCTTGGAAAACCAAGTGAAGTGGGTTCAAATCCCGGGTCTCGCACCTCTGATATTTTCATGTGCGAATCATTTCTAACTTGATTACCACTTGCCTTACGGTGAAGGAAAACATCGTGAGGAAACCTGCATGTCTGAGAGAACCTAGCAAGTTTTCGAAAGACATGTGAAGTCCGCCAATCCGCACTTGGCCAGCGTGGTGGACTATGGCCTGATTCCCCTCGTACTGAAGGGAGGCCCGTGCCCAGCAGTGGGACGTTAAAAAGGGCTGAATACATATATATTATTTTAGTTTATGGTATGGTATAGAACGAGAAGTGAATTTAAGAACTTAAGTATTAGGTCCTTGTGTTATATGAAATTAGCGTTTTGTCGAACTGGCCACTTTGATCTCAAATATCTGGCGTTTGGTTGTGTTGTGTATTTGCGATTCAAATTTAGCGATTCATTTGTTTTCGTGTCATTTGATTTTTCTTTGACATCGTTATTCACAATATGAAAAACTTAAAATATCGCGTTATTTACGAATACGAGTTCCACTGTGGCACCAGCGCTACAGAAACAACTCGAAGGATTAATTATGTGTATGGAGAAGTTAGTGTAAAAGAAAACACGGTACATTTTTGTTTCCAACATTTTCGTTTTGGAAATTTTGACCTACAGAACAAACCCCATGAATGGTCGGAGGCCCTAGTTGACAATGAAGAATTAAAAGCGATTGTGGAAGCGGATCCATCGCAAACCACGCCAGAGTCGGCAGCAAGCTTCGGTGTGAGTGATAAAACATTTTTTAATTAAGTAACTTAAAACAAAATGGACAAATGAAAAAGCTCGAAAAATGGGTATCCCACATGAATTGAGTGAAGCACACCAACAAACACGCGTCGATTGCTGCGTTACATTACTCAACTGTCAAAATAATGAAGAGATCGTTACTTGTAATGAAAAATGGATTCTGTACGATAACCGAAAACGCTCATCACAATGGTTGAACCCAGAAGAATCGGCCAAGTCCTGCCCCAAGCGAAAGTTGACTCAGAAAACTGTCTGGTGGACTAGTGCTGGTGTCATCCACTACAGCTTCCTAAGATCTGGCCAGTCAAAAATTGCAAGCTATGATGTAAAAGCTAGCCGTTAAACAACCGAGACTAGTCAATTGCTCTAGTCACTACCGCTACAGGACAACGCTAGACCACACACTGCACAATAGACGGTCGCAAAATTAGAGTAGTTGCGAATGGAATATCTCCGACACCTACACTTCTCCCCGGACCTTGCTCTAACAGGTTACCATTTTTTCCGAAATTTAGAAAATTTCTTACAAGGAAAAGAAATCAATTCCGATGAGCCAGTCAAAACCGCCTTCAGAGATTTTATTGATTCTCGCTCCCACAATTTTTTCAGCAACGGAATCAATGAACTACCCGTAACATGACGAAAATGCATAGATAACAATGGTACATACTCATATGTGGTATGTTTTGGAGGTTTTAAAGAAAAACGTCTTCTTCGGTTTGGACATATTTAATAATCAAAATATATTAAGTATACTTATAATGAAAACTTAGCTTCATGGGTGGTCGACCATATATGGATGATATATGAGCGCTTTATATAAGGTAGAGCTTACGTTAGACTTAATGCTATACTATACTATACTATACTTAATGTATAAACATTTTACACTTCAATACTTTGATTGATTAAACAAATAATGTCATGTTTTTTTTATTTTGCTTTTGCTATATAAAACGCCAATTTCATATGTAAGGACCTAATATTAAGCCACGCTTAACATCAAACAATTGACTGTGCCAATGAAAATTATGAAAAAATTATTGGCATTTAATAGTTTTAATTACCTTTAAATTAGACATTGAAACGTCACGGCAAATAAAAAGATCAAATACAAATGAAGTTAGAAAGAAAGTATCTAAAGAATAAAAGGTCTGTGATAAGGACCCTGTGTTGGTCATCGCACCTTGGTTCCATTGCGCGATGGCGATGGTGCGATAAACAATAGCATTCCCAAAGAGGGTAGATGTCAGGCAGGCGGCCGGTCGTAAAACTTTCGCTAAAATCAGTTAACAGTACAAAAGAAGTACTGCTCCGAGCCCAAGTAATTGGGAAATAGGCAGGGACATGATGATGATTACCTTGAGGTTCATGGTCCCATAATACTCGTTACAGTTATTTTCATCAAATATTATGAGCTAAGGGCAGCCCATAATGGGACACATCATAAGTGCCAGGCGATCGTAAGTGTTAATGAGCGTACGTTATTAGAAATTCCTGTGTAGTGTAGTGTAGTCTCTGTGTAGCCCTTTTTTTGATGAGTTTTTCAAGATGTACAATGTATGTTGCTTGATGTTTATAACACTAGTACTCGTGACAATTTTTATGATCCAATTTATGCGCCAAGGGAGACAGGTGTCCCACGACACCTGTCGACATGTTTGTTCGATGTATTAGGCAGTAGGTATGTAAGTAGATTAGTTACCTTTCATGAGCACAGTGTTGAGTTTGACGGAGTCGAAGTCGAGTTGCAGCGCGAGGTCGAGCGCGGCCAGCACGCGCGGCAGGCCGGGGCGCCGCGCCATGCGCTCGAAGCGCGCGGGCCGCAGCGAGTCCAGCGACAGGTTGAGCGCGCGCAGGCCGGCGCGGCGCAGCGCGGGCAGGCGCCGCGTCAGCGCCAGCCCGTTGCTGGTCATACCCACCGCGCGGATGCCCGTCACGCTGCTCAGCTCCTCTGTTCCATACCGATTGCCATTTTTTTAGAACCTTTGTTATAATACTACTACCCAGGGCATAAACGTACGTCCAAGCCCGCCATAATGATTTTTATTGTTATAATTCCCATGCTATGTAAGAAATACATCAAATATGTTCTATAAGTATTAAAGTTGTGTT
Organism: Argynnis bischoffii washingtonia; assembly: GCA_033884665.1. NCBI lineage: Eukaryota > Metazoa > Arthropoda > Insecta > Lepidoptera > Nymphalidae > Argynnis > Argynnis bischoffii. The sequence continues at coordinate 16,121,652 of CM066621.1, forward strand.
TTTTATTTACTTATTATTAATATTATTTCATAAGTTTTATAATATTCTGAGTCGTGTAGAATTATCTCCCACCACAACTTAATGAGTAACTAAATAAAGACTCATTCTATTTTATTATAGCAGTGGGACGTTAAATAATAACTTTAAAAAAAAAAAAATCCGACTTCCAGGCACTGAAAAGTAAAAAATAACTAAACGGGGGTTTTCATTTAGAATAGATACTTAATCAGATATTTTCGGAGTCGGTGTGCTTTGATTTGTATTGGCGTATATATATATACGGTCGAATTGAGAACCTCCTTCTTTTTTGGAAGTCGGTTAAAAAAAAGGGCTGAATACATTTAAAGTTACGTAGCTCATTATACTTTTTTGTTTGGTTTTTAATCCTTCGGGGCCAGATGTTAGTCTGTACCTGTAGGGGTTGCAATTTTATTTCTGGTGTAATTTTTCCAAGCCAAAAGTCCATATTTAAAACATATAGTATTAGTAGACTTAAAAATTCGGCTTGAGCTATTAAATTACCATATACCACGGCAAAATATTTAATCACCTAATTGCAAAGCACTAAATACTTATATTTTTCTTATACAAGGTCAACATAGTGATGAAATTATACACATGTTTAAAGAGATAACCTCAGTAGCCACAATAATGAGGACAAAGATCATAATAAATAAAAAGATAAGACTTACAGTGTAACACTGCCTTTTAAAAACAATTTGAAATAAAACATAATGCATATATCTATGTACATGTAACATGGGGGTACGTACGGACGACGTCAACAAGGTCCGCTCGTACGGATGGCTCGCCACCGGTGAGGCGTAGCTTTTGCACGCCGAGTGTGGCCAGCACGCGCGTCACGCGCAGCAGCTCCTCGCGCGACAGCAGCGCCGAGCGCGCGCTCAGCTGTACGCCCTCTGCTGGCATGCAATACTGACCTGCCACACATCCAACACACACCCGCACCATACAGTCAAACTATATATTTACAAACCTTATTTTCATCAAATTACCAACTAAGAGTGTTATTTCTTTTTATTATTAAATAACCATTTTTGATTATGATTTAACGATCATGAGATAAACATATAACACAACAAATATATCAAGTAAAATATAAATAATTTTAATTAAAAATTAAACAAGGGTGTTAAATAAATAGTGAAATATATCAACTATTAATTACAATAATGTTTATCTTCCTCTAAGATAATATTATTTTAAAAAACCAATGCCAGCAATATATGCTATATAAGAAACATATGCTAGGCCTGAATATTATAAATTTTTTCAATGATTCCTTACATCTTAAGTTACACCTCTCAGTCAATGATATTCGCAGATAGTTGTGTTGTCGACCATACAAGTCCACTAGAGGAGGAACCACATCGTCTGTTGCTGGTACTTTGGTCTCAACCTGTAACATTATTATCATAAAAATAACATAAATACAAAATACCTAATTACACAAACAAAAAACCAATAATTACAAAAATATAGTGCTAAAAGTAATGCAAAAATTGTTTTGCTTATTTACATATTATGTAACGAAAACTTTACTTACATTGTTATGTGACTGCCTTTCTGTTTTTAATACAATATTTGAAATAATTCTTCCTTGGCGAATATTAGTTGCACCATAAATATATTTTAAATTACTTAAGGCCATCATATTACCTACAAATTTTCACTTGAGGAAATGCAAAAACAATCGTTAGGCAATATGCCTGCCAAAATTGCATACTCTTTTGCGTGCAAATGGAGGTTATTTGCATACCTATCATTAAATTACATAGAAAATTACTTCATCCTCTAAAGTCCACAGTAACAAAGCAGGCACTTAAATTACAAGTTTTAATTTTGTACACCTCAATAGAAATGATTTTACAATTCAAGGAGCACTAAAAATATAAATTACAAGAAAAAAAAATTAAGCAAAAATAACTAGGTATCTATCGCAAGTTACATTCGACACGGCAACTATTGGAAGATATAATAAAACTCTTTTGCGTACAAATGGAGGTTATTTGCATACCTATCATTAAATTACATAGAAATTACATTATCTTCTAAAGTCCACAGTAACAAAGCAGACACTTAAATTACAAGTTTTAATTTTGTACACCTCAATAGAAATGATTTCACAATTCAAGTATCACTAAAAATATAAATTAGGTACAAGAAAAAAAATTTAAGCAAAAATAACTATCTATCGTAAGTTACATTCGACACGGCATCTCTTGGAAGATATAATAAAGCATACTTTTGGAAGATATAATAAAGTGTTTAATAAAAATGTTTACGTTGTATATTTAGGTAGCTAAAGTGATTGTTGACTCTGACGCACAGACTAATGACTTAATGACTAGGAGTAAGGACTATGGAGCATGGATGACAAATAAAAGTTGATATGGATATTGAAGAGGTATCTTCACTCTAGTCGACTCTATGTGTTATTTGTATTCTCAGCCGTCAGCGTCAAATAATTAATGATTATCATGATTTTATGATAAATTTTAATTCGCTAAAACTAAAAAAATAAATAAATGATGTTCTCACATCTCTATGTATAAACTACCATGTACATATATACTGATAATCTGCATGGATGGATGACAAATAAAGCTTATCTGTGTAAGTAATGTCAATTAACATTTATCAAGCATCACCTGTCATTTATTGACTTTTCATTGACAATTAGCAAAATGATTCAAATTTAAAAATAATTAATAATTTAAATAATAAAAAACTTAATGAAAGCACTTCAACATTGCACGACTTTTATTTAAACAGAAGTTCATAGGGGTAACAAATGAATCAAATATAAACTTTTATAAATTAATTTTTATGAAAATCAATGGCACTCTTTCCAGCCTACGCGTATTTAGCCGATAAAAACAAAGAAAATATTGAAGATTCTGGTAATAATGAAATAGATGTGTATCGATTTATCAGTTTGTTAGCTTTGATTTTTATATTTTTACTTTATTTGTAGCTTTTAACGAACCTGACAATTATCCAGATGAGGCGACAGAATCTCAATTACTTGTCAGTGATGAAAATTCAGAAGATGAGAAAACAAATAAGGATCATTATGAACCTGCAAAAGCTTTATCTAATGCTGATATAATACCAACCAGCACAAACTTTTATATTGACTGTAAGCTTGATTATGGAAATCTCCGGGTATCAACATTATATTACCCTGGCCGACCTCAGTGAGTAATTATGTAAACTGCATGTAACATGTACCTATAAATTCACTTTAGTTTTTATTTTTAATATTCTTATAAAATAAAAGTCAAGTACTTACAAGCTTGTTGCATAATGGCCTGACAGTTATTTCTTGCTTACTCTCACCTTTTCACTTTTTATATTAATACTAGCGACCCACCCTCGCTTTGCTCGGGTTCGACCCTAGGTTGATTTTCACCCCTTTAAGGGATGATTTTCGGATTAAAAAATATTTGGAATAAAAAGCATTATGTGGTATACCCAGCATCTTCCTCATTTCCTCACAAGCTTTTGGAATGTGTAGTTCTCGTTTCCTTATTTGATTTAAATGTCTAGTCACTATTGGTCTATTTTCATTTTCACCAAACATCTGACTGGTCCTTTTATTCAAAATATCTGCCCTTTTTGCTACTCTAGAATAATTCCTTATCCATACATTATCTCTAATTTAAAAAAATCTTACTGAAACAGCAGCATTGTTTTCAATCTGTTTCTCTGCTTCAGGACTACTCACTTGACGCTTATCACATTTCATGATCTAAGCCTGGCCATTAGAAATAACTCTTATTGATTATCGCTATTGATTTTGACACCATAATATCATAATATGTTTCATGCAAAGCTGGCGAAATATGCTCTTTCATTCCTGGTGGTATGACCACTCAATTTCCCCATATAATACAATTGTTACATACCGGTAATTCTTTCTTCTTTGAGTCATCAACTTTATTTGACCATCCATGACATTATTTTATCATTTAATGTCTGTTCTGTTCTACAATATCTTAAGGTGAATATTCAATAGCACTAGGCTTATCTACCAATATCAAGAGTACAGATAAAAGTGCTTCTTTCTCTTTCTTTGTTACTTCTTCTATTGGCCATCTACTCATTGCGTCTGCTCCCACTATACTTACTCCACTCCTATACTGTAGATCATAATAGTATGAGTTCAACTTTAATGCCCATCGCATCATCCTAGGTGATAATACTTTAGGAATAGCTTTATTTAGACTGAAAATCCCCAATAGAGGTAAGCCTCTGTGTGCTAATAAATACTGATCATAAGTGATTAGTATAAGCACATGTCAACTATATAACATAACTATAGAACATAATAGTAGCAGCTTCTTTATCAATTTGACTGTAATTTCTTTCTGTTCTTTTTAATGTTCTAGAGCTCATGGCTATTGGTCTTTTCATCCTATCTGTCATTTTGTGAGCTAGCATTGCACCTTCACCATATTCTGAAGCATCACATGTTAACTGGATTGGTTTTGTACTGTCAAAATGAATTAAGTTTTGGTCACAAAGCAAAATGGACACTGTCACCATTTTGCTTTTTCAAAACCAAAATCCTGTTTTTTACCCCATGTGCACTTTGTATTTTTGTCAAATTTCTATGGAGAGGTTCCAAAAGCATTGCTTTATTGTTAACAAATCTTTCATAAAAATTTAATAATCCAAGAAATGCTTGAAGTTCTTTAATATTCTTAGGCACTCTTGCATTTCTCATCATATTTACCTTCTTTACACTTGGATGAATGCCTATATATCCTAAAAATTCAACCTGATTCTTGCCTATTTCCACCATAAATAATAAAAATAATTCCACTTTTTTTAAACATTCTAATACATTTTCTAACTTCTTATGCTCTTCCATTGTTCTACTGGCTATTAGAATGTCATCAATCAAGACTGTCACCCTACTTATGCCAGCTAATGTAGACGACATTTACCTTTGCAATATCCCTGGGCATGCCTTTAATCCATAGGTAATCTTTTTATTTTATACAATCCTTTTGGAGTATTTATAGTTAACAGTCGAGCAGTCTCTTCCATAACCTTACTACCTTCTGTAACCATACTCGTGTATAAGCTTTTTTTAAATCTAGTTTTGAAAATACACTTTCCTGCTAACTCTGGTAAAGCCTCATTAATTGTCGGTTGCGGATATGTGTCATTTTCTGTAGCTATATTAACAGTCAGTCGGTAGCGGCTCACCCTCGCTTCCCTCGGGTTCGCCTCTAGAAAAACAAAAACAAATCTATCCCACGGAAACCGTACATTTTCCGGGATAAAAAGTAGCCTACTTGTTATTCTGATGTATGAACTATATTATTGTAAAGTTTCATTAAAATCCAATCAGTAGTTTTTGTGTTCTAAGCTGTATAAATTACTTTAGTTTTTTTAACTATCCCACGGGAACTCTTTAATTTTCCGGGAAGAAAAGTATCTAAAATGTTGACCGGGGACGTAAGGTACCAACATGCGAAATTTCATATAAATTGGTCCAACAGTTTCGCAGATTAGCCCATACAAAGACAAACAGACAGAGTAACACAAAATTAAAAAAAAAACTGTATTTGTTCTATTTCTCTTCTTACATCTCCCTGACACGGTTTTTAGCATTTTTTTTATATGCAGACTTTCGACATCTACAGTTTTATTATATGTGTAGATTTATTCAGTATTGCTGACCATATCTCATTGTTTGGATATATTACAGCATCCCTTCTGATCATTCTATTGTAATTCCCAATGAGCTAAACCAATTTCTTCCTAAAAAGTTTTGTCCTTTTTTTTAAGCAATCAATACCATTAGATTATCTCTAACTGATCCATATTCAATATTAACCTCAATACTACCAAGTAACTTTACTTTGTTGTAAGCCCATGTATGCTGATTTAAGATTCACATTTCATTTTTTAATTTTTTGTCTATCTGTCTGTCTGTCTGTTCCGGCTAATCCCCGGTTAGACCGATTTTCACGGGACTTTCACTGGCAGATAGTTGATGTTATAAGATGTAACTTAATCTACTTTAATTTTAAAAAAAGAATTAGGGTTCTTCTTAAAAAAATGATAACGTACCGAGGGATGAATTCGAGCGAAGCGAGGGTGAGTCGCTAGTAGTCAATATAAAAAAAAAAACATTATGTTATCTTTGCCTTTGACTACTTTTAGTCATTTTATTAGTGTTTATATTTTAAATTTTACACATCTTTAGATCAAAAAAGCATAAAATTAAATCTATGATTTACGATATTATAGATATGAATATTATGGGGTGGACAGAGCAGTGGGAGAAAGAGGTCACATAAGAGAAAGTCGCAAGCGTCGGTATTATAGTAAGCGTATACCAGATGAACCTGAAGCACCTGCAGTGGCTGAGCGCACTGAAGCTTACCGTCTACTTATAGCAGAGACTCCAGACGATATTATGCTTTGGGAAAGATATATCGATTTCCAGGTTTCTGGAATATTTTATATGATATTAACATTTAAATTAGACTTTCTGCACATTGCTACCATTTGTAACATTTTTAATTATACAAAAAACAATCGGTCATTGTAGTAAGACATGACGCCGGTAGGAACGAAGTTCGCTATCTACCTTGGCTTAAAGGTTAGGCTTAAAGTCGAAACTGACATGGACAGCAATTTTAAACATTTATTTTTTGTGAATATATTCCTTACAGTAAACAATAGAGTCAATGGTGTGTGTGCGTGCAGGAGGCGTGCGGCGGCGACGAGGCGGCGCTGCGCGCGGCGGAGGAGGCGGCGGCGCGGCTGCCGGCCGCCGCGCGCCTGCGCGCGCGCCGCCTGGCCGCGCTGCGCCGCGCGCTGCCGCCGCACCGCTACCTCGAGCGGCTGCGCGACATGCTCGCCAACGGTACACTTGTGTTTCATCCTTACCAACTCGTTGCAATTTTTAATGCAATGTTTTTAACGCTAAAACCGCTAAGGTATGTTTTAACGGTTGGTATGGAATAGGTATACTATACATATATTATATGATAGCCAATAATAGACTATCTAATGCGCGGTAAGAGTTTTTCAAATCGGATTATTAGTTCCTGAGATTAGCGTGTTCAAACAAACAATCTCTACCTCTTTATAATATTAGTATAGATGTTACAAAGATGTTACTTCAGGTAAAAACAGTCGTATTCAAAAGATCTTAAACAGTAAGAATACAATTAGACCTATATTACCCTAAGCTATTACAAATGAACTGATTTGTCATCAAAAGTGACGGATGCTAAATAAGTATGTTTTACAAAAAAAAATAGCAATAAGTGAAACTAAATTCAATAAAAATATTAAATTAAACTAAATTGAAGCTACTAAAAAAAGAAACAAAAATACTTACTACTGCTACTACAAATTTTATATAAGACTAGCGACTCACGCTCGCTTCGCTTGCGTTCGTCCCTAGGTACTTTTTCACGGTTAGCTATGTTTAGGTATACATAAATAGTAGCTTGCTACTTCTAAGATATTCATTATTTAAATTATATGGCGATTTACCCTCGTTTTGCTCGGGTGCGTAGGCCGTACGCGGATTTTGTTCATAATTTCATGGGTTTTAATTTTTTTTCGCGGAACCCTGATTCTTTTTCTAAAATAAAAGTAGCCTAAGTTACTCCCTATAACATCAGCTATCTGCCAGTGAAAGTCCCGTCAAAATCGGTCCAGCCGTTTCGGAGATTAGCCGGAACAAACAGACATACAGACAAAAATTGTAAAAAATGTTGTTTTGGTATATGTACTATCCATATGCATTTATTAAAAAGCGGTTATTTTAATATTACAAACAGACACTCCCAATTTTATTTATCTGTATAGATTTAAAAAAAAAAAAGTAACTTTATACACTGACACTGACAAAATATAGAAAGCAATCATACTAATAGTAACAAATAAATGTTAATAATATTATCATAGTACAAACAATAGAAGCCCATAGTTAGAATATTATATGAAACACTTGCTTTTTATACATACTGAGTTTACACGAAAAAATTTCAACAACAGTTAAATTATTATTATAGTATGAACAAGAACGCCTGAGAAAGGTATTTTTTGTTACAAAGTTAATAGCATAACTTGTGTAATTAATATGGAGACTGAACGGAGAGAGAGCTTTGCAGAGAAGTGTCCGGAGACGCGCACGTGTCTGTGGGAGCACCTGCTGGAGGCGCTGGCGGCGACGCCGGAGTGTGGCGCGGCGGGCGCGGCGGCGGCGGCGGCGGCGGCGCTGCGCGGCGCGGCGGGCGCGGGCGGCGCGCCGGCGCTGCTGCACGCGGCGGGCGCCGGCCTGCGCGCCGCCGGCCACTGGGAGCGCCTCGTGCTGCTGCTCGACCTGCTCGTGGCCATGAACTACGCGCCCGCCACGCTCGCGCTGCCCGACGCCGCGCTGCAGGCGCGCGCCGACCGCCAGCTGGCAGACCTCGAGGACAAGGTGACCGGCGCGCCACTTCCTGCGCTCAGGGCGGAGCTAGCTGCTTCGTCGAGCTCACTTCATGTGTACGTGTGTGTGTGCAGGCCATGACGAGCGGGCTGCCGCTGAGCGCGGTGTGGGTGCGCGTGGAGCGAGCGCGCGCGGCGGCGCACTGGGCGCCGGCGGGGGCGAGCGCGGCGGCGGGCGCGGACCCGCAGCGCGCGCCGCTGCCGCACGACGTGGCCGAGCTGCTGCAGCCGGTGGCAGGCGCGGAGCTGGCGCGCCTGTCGCTGCGGCTGCTGGCGCTGGCGCAGGTGCCGGCGCTGCCGGGCACGCAGTGGGCGGCGCGCCTGCTGGGCGGCGCGGCGCGGGCGGACGGCGCGGCGGAGGCGCTGCTGCCGCTGCTGGAGGCGGCGCGCGCGCTGCCGCCGGCGCACCCCGCCGCCGCCGCCGCCGACCCGGCCCTGGCGCGCCGCGTGCTCGCGCTGCTGCTCGACCCGCCCCACTACTTCACTGATGATAATGGTCTGGTAGCTTTCATTATCCTATATGCTCTAGATGAGGAATATTTATTGAAAGATTTGTAGTGGCAGTCCTGACGCGCACATTTTGACTATATAGCAATTGTATCGCGCTACAAACCCCAGTTGTCCCGTAACCGCCTATTCGTTTGTCGCTTACATATATTGTTATTAAAGTATATATTGTGCTAGGGATATTAGTATTAATTTGAAGAGAATATAAATATGTATATATGAACTTTGGACGTTTGATTATCCCTCAGCATACTTAACTATAGTGAACACGCATTATTCACCCACACACACTAAAGATGGATAAAGTAGATTCGTTAGAGGGGAATATAAAAATTAAGGGGATCCTCCTTGTACATTATTTGATTACTCATTAAATACGTAACGTTTTCTCTTAGTTAAACTTTATACTCATTTTAAAGAAACGTGTGTGTTTACTTACGTACGCATGTAAGAAGTTCGCTTTCAGCCAACTTCATCATGTCGCTTTTTGCCTGTCGCGCATCGTACAAATTTTACTTTCATGATATTTTCCAAACGTGCCAAAAGAAGTAAAACTTTAATAAGTTTTGTAAAATAACATGTTATTATTGTATATAGGTCTTCGTAGTAGGTAGCTAGCAAAATGATTCTAGAAATGAAGCGTTAAGTGGTCACGCGGCAGGTTACCTAAGCTGGGTGAACTCGTTGTGGGACGCGTGCATCGCGCGGGCGAGCGGCGGCGCGGCCGTGGCGCTGCTGTGCTGGCGCCTGCGCTGGCTGCGCGCGCTGCTGGCGCTGGCGCCGCGCGACGCGCCCGGCCGCCGCGAGGCCGCGCGCCTGCGCGCCGACGCGCGCGCGCTGCTGCGCCCGCCCGCCCCCGCCTCGCCGCTGCCCGCCGCGGAGTTCGCGCGCGTGGAGCGCGAGGCGGCGGGCGCGGCGCGCGCGCTGCACGTGGCCGCGCAGGCCCTGCGCGCCGCGCTCGCCGACCCCGACTGTCCGCAGCACCATGCCATCTACATAGCGAGGTGATATTATTATATTCATATTTTGCATTTTACTCATAACGTGTAGCTACTTGTATACTTATGTTTGTAAATTATTTTAGGATACTGTGCGAAGTGAGTTGGGATGGCGGCCCGCAGGAGAGCGCGGCGGGCGCGTGCGCGCTGGTGTGCGCCGTGCTGGGCCGCGCGCCGCCCGCCGCGCTGGCCGCGCCCGCGCCGGCCGACCTGGCCGCGGCCCTGGACGAGGTGAGTGTGCGGCGTGGTGCGCGGTGCGCGGTGTCGCGTGCGGCGGAGAGCAGCGGCGTGACGGTGTGTGTGTGTGTCGCAGTGCGAGCGGCGGTGCGCGGCGCTGGAGCGCGAGCTGGAGGCGGGCGGCGACGCGGGCGTGGGCGGCGGCGCGGGCGCGGAAGCGCTGCTGCCGGGCGCGGGCGAGTGGGCGCGCGCGCGGGCCGCGCTGGCGCCGCCGCCGCGCCGCGAGCGGCTGTTGCGCGCGTTGCGCGGGCCGGCGGCGCGCGCGCGGGCCGGCGGGGACGCGGCGGCGGCGCGCTACTGGGAGGAGAGCGCGGAGGCGCTGTGCGGCGAGCGCGGCGTGCGCGGGCGGGCGGGCGGCGTGCGCGCAACGCAATGGGCGCGCGCGCTAGCGCCGCTCTTCCCTGCAAACGCGTACCTCGCATTGGGTTAGTATTTAGGTTTATATGTTGGAACATTAACACATTAACATTAACATATTGGACGGTCGACACGAATGACAAATCTTTTAAGATGACCTAAGTTATTATAAGCACTAAACGAGGATAAGAAAGTTATGAATTTCTAAATAATTAAATACTAATTTTAATTGTTTACTTTTATTAAACTAATTTAATACTTCGTCAAATACATTTGTGCGCGCAGCGAGCGCAGGCGCGCCGCTGTGGGCGCTGTGGGCGCGCGGCGAGGCGGCGGCGAGCGGCGCGGGGGCGGGCGGGGCGGAGGGGGACGTGGGCGCGCTGGCGGCGCTGCTGCCGCCGCTGCTGCGCGCGCTGCGAACCGACTTTGCACCCACAGGTGAGCTCGTAAAATTGACTTTAATCTATTTCTGAATTTCTATCATATAATCAATCTATAGTATCATAATCTTTAATATAATGCCATTTAAATGGCTATTTCATTATAATATGGAAACTTCCTTCTTCTATTACACTTTGTTGCGTACATATGTAATGACGTGATGCGTCCGCCCGTGCCGCAGCGGCGGAGTCGCTGGTGCGGGCGGCGCGGCGCGCGACGCGCGGCGGCGGCGGCGGCGGCGGCGGCGGCGGGCGGCGCGGCGCGCTGGTGTGGGCGGCGCGGCTGGAGGCGGAGGCGCGCGCGCCGGCGCCGCGCGTGGCGGCCGCGCTGTACGCCGCGCTGGATGCCGCGCCCGCGCACAAGGTACACCAAAGTACACACTCCAACAAGTTATTGGCTTCCGCCCTAATCATAAAAAAAGTGTGTAAGTATGCACCACAGTATGATTTGGACCCTCGAAAATGGACATCATCTTTTTATTCCATTTTGTTTGTTGCCATGGTAACCGTTGTTATTGTCTGAAAAATGATATTTAATATTATATTCTTTCCTTCTTTTCTTTCCTTTGCGGCCACTTTTACATAGGCAGAGGTATTTTTTCATTCACAGAAAAAAAATAGCTTTTTCTACGTCATGAACGTATAAATGTTGTAACATACTATAATATATTCTAAATTAAATAAACTCATTAGTGACATATATAAAGCGAACAAATCTAAATGTTGCATAATTACGACGCGACCATCTCAAATTGGTCAGGTTGCGTTGAATCCGTCGTTAGAACGACACAGACGACCTCACACTTGTTCGTGGACGGCTGCGTGTAAATCTTTTGTTCGTGCTACTACATATTCATCAATACTTCATCTATTATTTTGTAAATTCGTGAAATAATTCAACCCCAGACTACGTACGAGTTACGTTGAAGTAAGCTAAGAGTAGGAGGAATGTGCCGAAGACAACTCGCGCACGTTGATGCTCATGGAAACTTACCGTCCGAAACAATACTGCTACCACTACCCTCCCTGTTTAAAAACTCCAATAGGATCCCATCAAAAGCGACAAAAGCCACATAGAAATCAATAAATATTTATCGGTATCGGGATCCTATTAGAGTTTTTCAACAGGGCTATACTATCGGAGAATTCAAACCCCGCCCGTTGGACTTCTGCTGGCCAGGACAGTAGTGATTTTTAATTTAAGCTGTTGGAACTTTTTAGTGTGCGAACCCTGTGCTAAATTCTACTATTTCTTCAACGCAATCTATACCACTTACTATACAGAAGGACTCAATAACTAAACTTAGCCCGACGCGGGACTCGATCCCGGGACCTCAGGACGTGCAGCCGTACATGCTAGCCACTACCACCGAGGCAGTTAAGTAAAAGTGGTAACAATGTAACAAAATATGACCCGCTTACACCTGGCTGCGAAGAGGTTGCGGCCAAGTGCGCAATGGCAGCTATCACTTTTTAAGTTCTCTACGCATATTTCTGTGAAGTGGAGTGTAATTCATTTTAATAATAAGTGCATCGATTTTGTTCCAAAAAGTCAATTATTATTTATTTAATTGAACATACTAGCGGGCGGGCACCTTTTAATAGGCACCCCGGTCAAAAGATATTGTCCCTTTTATTATTGTATATAAAAAAATGATTTTGATGAAATTCGCTATGAACGTAGCAATCTTGCAGCCGGATCTCGATCCAGTAGTTATACTTCTTTGCTCTTTTGGAGCATTTAAATAAAACCTTGTATTTTTTTTATTTATTAATTATTATACCTTTTTTTTACCTTTATTATTATTTTTTTATTCTATTCGTATTCTTCTCAGCAAACCCTTTCGTTTGATATCCATATTATGGGGGTGCATAAAATATATATGAATACTAGCGACTCACCCTCGCTTAGCTTCGGGTTCGTCCCTAGACAAAAACAAATCTATCCCACGGAAACCGTACATTTTTCCGGGATGATATTTCTATAGCCTTCCTCAGTTAACGGGCTATCTAATGCAAAAAGAATTTTTCAAATCGGATTAGTAGTTTCTGAGATTAGCGCGTTCAACCTAACAAACAAACTCTTCAGCTTTATAATATTAGTATAGATATGTGATTGAATAGTAATGTTTTATGTAAATGTTTCAGTGGCTGTACGTGCGCGGCGCGGCGTGGTGCGGCGGCGACGCGGCGGCGCTGGCCGACGCGCTGCTGGAGCGCTCGCTGCGCCTGCACGCGCTGCCCGACGAGCTCGCGCCCGCCGCCGCGCCCGCGCCCCCCGCGCCCCCCGCGCCCCCAGTACCTTGAACCACATTATTATCAATAAATATATTTGTTAACCTCGTGTTTCATTTATAAATATGTCACGTTACAAATTAATATTAGGATTGTCATAATAAACGATATAAATGTGCAGAAATATGAAAGTAAATCGCCGTGGTTACTGCGGCGTGGGACAGGTGGCGTCGATGACGGGCTCCTATATAAACCATAATATTATGAGAGTAATAAGCTAATTAATTAACGATTAATTATCAAAGCAATACAAAAATAAGTAAACACCTAACATAACTCTTATTTTAATCGCGCCTCTTTGAAATTCTGAAATAGTCTGAATAAAAACGTCAAGTAATGGGTTGAGACTAGAGAAGGAGCCAGCGTGACTTAATTTCCACTTTCGATTTAAAGTAAAAAAAATGAAAATATATTTAATCATCACGTTATCGGTAAAAAATACGTGAGAAGAATGAATACGAACTTAAAACCTGCGATTTTATAGCTCCTACGTTTGTCGCCACCTTTATATTTGCTCTTCTATTAAACTTAAAAGAAACGACAGATGTCAAACCAGCGTCAGAAGCATACTTAAATTTCTGTATACATATATGGTGTCTGTTCTAAATAATAACAACCTATTAGCACGTGATTAGTGAGGCATGCGCGCGATCGTGTTGGCTGCGCTGCTGGCCGCGCTGCTGGCCTCGCTGTGGGGCCCGGCGTGGGGCGACGCGCCTGACGGCGACGCCGACAGCGACCCCGCCGCCTACCTGGTAATGGCGATAGACATAACCAAGTGTACTAACCTAGGAAAGGTGGCTGATACACCTCTATATGTACATACATCTACTTCATTTATTTTAATTAATCTACGTTAATGCTTGTTAAGACATTTTGCAAGACACTATATCAAATTATAATGAAGGATAATTTATTTGTTGGTATTTATTGGGAATAATTAATATTTAGTAGTATTAAATAACTTTTAAACAAATAGTAACATTTACATATTTGCAGGTAGTAATAGAACACGAAAACGAGTGGCAGTGTTCCGCGTCGCTCATCTCGCTGCGCACCGCGGTGACGACGGCGACGTGCGCGCGCGGCGGCGCCGGCGAGCAGCTGTGGGCGCTGGCCGCGCGGCTGCTGGGCGCCGCCGCCGCACCGCCCGCCCTGCTGGCCGCCGGCGCGCGCCGCGTGGCCCGCGTGGCGCTGGCGGGTGACGGCCGCGACCCCACCGACCCGGCGATCGACCTCGCCGTCGTGGAGTTGGAAGCGCCCTTCGGTCCGGAGGCCGAGTCTCGCCCCATCTTCATGGCGACGTTGGGCGGGGGCTGCGCGGAGGCGCCCGAGTGCTACACACTGCGCTCGCTCGCGGCGCGCGGTGCCCGGCGCGTGCGCTTCCGCGTCGCGAGCGTGACGCGCGCACCGCCCGAACGCTGCGCCGCGCGTGTGCCACACTGGGCCGCGTCGCAACATAATCTGCTTTGCTACACTGGAAATGAGCTTTGCGAGGTAAACAATCATATACACGTGAAAGACTTAAAAAGAAAATGTACCTATAAGCACTATGATGATAATTCTCATTTTAAATATCACTTTAACAGCGTGATTTGGGTGGCGGCGTGGTGTGTGATGGGCGGCTGTGCGGCGCGCTGAGCGCGGTGGCGGGAGCGGGGGCCGGGGCGGACGCGGGGGAGGCGGGGGGAGGGCGCTGCGGGGACACGTTCGCGGTTCAAGACATAGCGCGCTGGCGGCGTTTCTTACACTGTGCGCACACTCTCCGCCTTTGCGGCCGGTGCGTTAGTTTTAGTTTTATAATTTAAAATCGTCCTTATAGCAATTCATATGTGGTATTGATAAGGTTTGTAATACTAAATTATTTTATCTTACAACAGGAGTACGTGTGAGACGGTGTGTTCCGAGCGTCGCTTATTAGATGATGTAGATTTATCCGCAACTGTCTTTACTTCGGTGTCTAATGTGTCTTCTGATTTTACTTCACGTGAGGTTTTTCTTTTTAATCTTTTTCGTTTAATTGATGTCATTTATATCTTATTATTTATTCAAATACATATTATGATGTTTAAAGTCCTAATAAATTTCTTTGTTGTTTTATGCAGACGTGTATAGCACTACGCCGCCCCCGCGGCAGCACTCGCATTCCACGGCCGACGCCGAAGCTGGCTTGTACTTGACGCTCGGCGAAGAAGAGTCGGCGATAAGTATTTTCCGCCCGTCTGTGGAATTCGAGCCGAACCGTGCAGATTTTAAGGTGTCATGAGTTCAGTTCAAAGAAAGTTTAATATTTAGGCCTTTTGCTGACTTGGTGGTGCGATATAGGTGCAGTAAAATACGCTCGGTAAAATTCTTACTGATTCTTCACCGAGCGCCTTTATTCGAATGCACCCTTCCTGATTGACGCGGGCTGCGCGGGACGGGGCGGTAAACGTACGGCATACTGCGTCGCAATACGGGCAACCAGTAAAACAGTTGATACCGAGCGTAAAAGCCCAAGTTTCTGCGAGATTCTATTGTTTTACTCCGAAAGAATACCGACAGTATACCGATAAGTGAGATCTGGCCGACATCAGTAAACTCTCGGTAACGTAGATAAATATACCGCATACAGATACCGCATCGCCAAGTCAGGAAGGGGCCTTAACAGCACTTCCACTTTTTGCAACATATGTGTCATCATGAGCTGATGTGATTTATTTTTAATGTCTCCAGGTTAATTTCTAAGAAACCCGTGCGAATTTCCGAGAATACAATTGTTATCGTATACGCCGGCGCGTACGCGGTCCTCGACGGGTTAAAAAATGATCATGTCTGTCTCTGCTTATTCCCCGTAACAGAGCATTCACATAAAGTATCTACTTATGCACAAGACGAAAGAAGAATACATAGATTATTTTTAAATAAGTTAATCGTGTATTCTTTAGTGTTTCAGTTCGTATATGAAACCTAATTACTAAAAATTCCGTACATAATTCTGCAATTGCATTTGATCACGTTAAGCACTTTATAAAACAAGTTAGTACATGGTGCCAATGCGTAAACATTATGCAAACGCACCCTCCCAGGTGACTCCGTCTCGAACGTCACGCGTGGGCTTGAAGGCAGGCGAGTACGGCGACAACGCGGCCGACTACGGCGGCGAAGAGCCCGCGCCCGCCACGCCGCGCGCCACGCGCCCCACGCGCACTGCGCCCGCCGCGCCCCCCGCGCCTGCCGCGCCGCACGCGCCCGCGCTGCGAGCCGCTACTACTCCTGTACCGTCGTCAGGGGACTACCGACTTTGTTTTAAATTCAAATTTTGTTCTTATATATTTCATGACTGCAATAGTACATTTTGTTTATTCATTCTTTTGATTGTTATTTTGAGTATTGTTTATGAATAAATGTTACTAGAAAATATTTTTTTTTTTGTGATATTCTTGTTATACTGCTTTTCATTATTAACACCTCCCTGGTTAATTTCTAAGAATTCAATTGTTAACTGGCACACCGGTGTGCTCGCGACTCTCGACAGGTTAACGTTGGCTGCGGCTTTTCTCGCGATCAAATAACAAAAGAACAACAAACTCTTCAGTTTTATGATAATCTTTATTATGCGATAATCTGTTATGTCCTGAAAGCGGTATATAAAACAGACATTGACAGCTTTGTCAAAATTTAAGATTATTTTGTTTAGATTAGTGAAATTATCAAAATATTAATAAAATAAAGCCTTAATTGTTATGAAAATATGAATTTTACATAAAAAGGAATGTTTACTATTCGTTAAAGGTATGTTTATCTTTTGTAATGACTTATTTAGGTATAGAAATGAATGGAAATGTTCTAACTTTTAAGTCTCCATAACTTTTGACTCTTTCGTTTCCTCAAAATATTTTTTATATATTTGAACTTCCTATCACCTCTCCTATCCAGAAATACCACCAACTTCTCCAGAGGCCGCGTCTCATATACTAAATTTGTGCCCCAATTTTCTGTTATAATTTTAGATTTTTAAATTGGTTTATTTCAACCTCAAAATATACTCAAAGAATTTTTACAAGCAACTTATTTAATTATTAATTATACTTAAAGCTTTCCATTAATGCACAGCAAAGAAAGTCGAATGTGATATATAAACATAAATATATGTACAACTACATGAAAATAAAGTGAAAATATAATATTGTGTATACTTTTTATTTATACAGTTGAAATTGATTATGTACAAGAGCTTTTGTCAGAAATAAAAAGCAGTGATTATTAGAGATGATAAAAAGAAGATTTCATCTCCTGCAGGTGAATGACGGCATTATTTCTAACAAATATTATAAGCAAGAGAAGGGGTCTTAAGGAACAGAAAGAACATTTTGTAACAGAAAGATAATAATCTTTAATAGTTAGTAAAAACTTTAAGAAAATGAAATTAAAGTAGAAAGTTATAATATTTTCTATTGGAAAGATGGTGGTGGATGGAGTCCCACCGGTGGTAGGACTCTGTCAAGCCTGAGGAGTCCGACTGGATGGGTACCACCCCCTTATCTATTTCTGCCCCCAAGCAACAATGATTGCATTGTTGTGTTCCGGTATGAAGGATAAGGTAGCCAGCGCAATTACAGGCAAGAGGCATATCATCTTAGTCCTCACAGTGACAACGCACCTGTGGTTCTGCATTTTTATTACTTAAAACCTAAGTGCATGAACTATAGGTGTTATGAGCGACGGGTACTACTTTCCATCAGGTGGTCTGTCTGCTCGTTTGTCACTGAATCTCATAAAAAAAAAACGACTAGCACTGATATATTAAAAAAATATTTACAGTAACTATAGAGATATTTAGTTTACAAAGAGGTATTTTAGTGTCAGAGAATTCCTCAAGTCACAAACTAATTTTGACTCGTATTAAATTACTATTTATTTAATTAATTTGTGTATAATTTTTACAAAAGTATAATATATACTTTTTTGTTACTGTGAAGTTATTGGACGAGAGCTATAATTTAAACGGAATTCTTTGAGCTATATTCGTTTTCGTTAATAGGTAATAGGTGGCGCTGATCTGAAAACTATCCATTTTTTATATGGTAAAGTATAAAACAAATTTCAATTCCTTCATTTGTGATAATATAATCTCATATATCTTAAAATATTAAAAACACCATCTATGAATATGCAGTACACACTTACTATCTGATGTCTGATTTTCTATTAATCAGTAATATTATGAAATATGAAAACTAAAATATACATTTTTAGGAACTATAACTCATATTATATTATAAATAATTTTACACATCAATTGTGGATAATATATAATGCCATCTAGACATAATATTAATGCATTTAATATTTGCTTTTTAGGACCATCATGTTCAGCCAACGTGTCTCGACAGAATGTCGTGCAAGAGAAGTGTCTTGAATACAGGAGACTTGCCTCCGTTTTTCTTTAATTATTATTTAAGGTACAACCTGTGTCCTATTACAAATTAATTAAGTTAAAGAGTATTAAATAATAATAGCAATTGTACAGTTTTGTAAGAATCTTCACAACGTTGAGTTAGTGTGCCCTCTAGCGGCGAGTAGCGGAAGTAAATAAACAATTATACTAGATAGCACAAATCGATAGGATTTTTTTTAAAATAGTGTTAGGTTGTTTTATTTAAAAATGTGTTATTCCAGAATATAATCTACTTCTGTGCCAAATTTCATCCAGATCCATTCATCTGTTCTGGCATGAAAGAGTAACAAACGTCCATACTCACAAACTTTCACATTTATAATATTATAAATTACTATTTATTAAATTTGTGTATAATTTTTACAAAAGTACATACTTCGTTATTTCTGTTAAGTTATTGGGTTTTTGTTTTTTTAGTAGGTGATAGGTGACACTGATCTGAAAATTATCCATTTTTTATACACTAAAATATAAAACAAATTTCAATTCCTTCATTTGTAGTAATATTATCTCGTATATCTCAAAATAATAAACACACCATCTATGAATACACAGTATTTATTAGTAAAATATAGAAATGAATACTAGAATATACCTTTTTTAATAATTATTTTTCATTTATATAATATTAACAATTTTACAAATCAATTATGGTTAATATATAACACCATCTATTAACATATAATTGAACTAATTTTCCTTTGTAACTACTATCTTAATTCTGAAAAGAATCATTAAGGAAATAATACAACTGCCATTAGACTTAATATTAATGCATTTAAAATTGTTACTTTTCAGGAGCATCATGTTCAGCCAAAGTGTCTCTGACAGAACATCGTAGGTACGACAGAAGTGCATTGAATACAGGAGACTTGCCTCAGTTTTTTTGAATTATTTTATGTACAACCTGTGTCCTATTACAAATTAATTAAGTAGCATTGATTGATTATGATAAATATCAATTGTACAGTTTTATAAGAAATCTTCACAATGTTGAGTTAGTGTGCCCCCTAGCGGCGAGTAGCCGAAGTAAATAAGCAATTATACTAGATGGCACAAATCGATAGAAAATAGTATTATGTTTTATTTTAAAATATAGTGCACTTTTGTAACTTTAAATATTAAAGTATAAATAATAATAATAAATAATGTTGCTTAGGAAAGTATTACATTTTTAAGGTTGAATAATGATTATAAATAGTATATTATTCTAAGCTGAATAGAAATTTCATCGTCAGTAAGTTGCCTACAAGTTTTGACGCAAGTTGAATTCAAATCCGCGACCGACGACATTGTTAGTGATCCAAAATGCCACTTATGATCACGAAATACAAGGTTAAATCTGTATTTACTTATTAAAAAAAGAAATGAAAGCACTTTTAAATACTTTACATATACTAATTATGATATGAGTATGTATTTGCATTATTTATCGAGTATTTGCAGTCTATTATTAATTATGTATAATGTATGTGAAATATAAATTTACTATTATGTTACAAAATATGTTAAAGAATTATTTTGTTTGCTTTGCTAGCGATTTCACATGGGCTGAAATAAATTATATTGAACTACTTAAATACACGCCTTAGTATGTAAAATGTAACAACTGACATAAACAGTTACTCTTAAGAGGATTGTGAAGTGTCGATACGCGGCGTGAGTAGGTTTTAAAAAAAATGCTATCTGTTTCATACCGCTCGCTTTGCCAACCCTTATGGTGCGATAGAGAGAGAGTTGCAAATCTTATGAGGCAGTTACCTACATTTCCTGTTTAAAATATTGTTTCCGGTGATAACGTTTTCACTCCCCTAACATTTACATAATGAGACAATTTTGGTCTCATTAGATTCAGTGTACCTTAATCTAGGTCTGTACGTCGTTTTTTTTTTTTTTTTTTTTAGTAATTCAGTTGAGTCAAAAACAAATACAGATGTAACAGAACTTTGTCATACTCAATATTTCTTTAAAATAAATCCTCTTCATATAAAACTATAATTGAAAAAGTAGTGGAAAACTCAAAATAATTTATTTGCTTTATACAGTAAAAGGACTACGCCAAAACTATGTCAGGCTCAAGCAAATTATAAAATATTGAAATTATACTTATAAAAAGAATATTTAAATAATAATTTAAAATATACGATTTTGTATGATTTACACATTATAATAGTTTTAATGAAAGTTAATTCTTATAATTTAGTAGTTAATGTACAGCTTGTAAAATACATTGCAGAACTTGGTAATTAGTTCTTACACCTGTTAGGTTATGTCAGCTACGGGAGAAAACTAATTTGTAATGGAAATAATAACTATATAGGTTTTGTATTTATTACTTTCAATTTTTTCTGTATTATTATATACCTAAGTACCTATGGTTTACGTGTCTGTAGATACTGAGGTAAATTAAAAAAGTTATGATTTATAGAAATAAATTGTGTAGTTTATAATATTAGTAAAAAATAATATACAGATTTACCTTTAAGTGAATAACTTGTGTATTACAAATAATTAGTTAAACGAAACACAAGACTATATTTATTAAATTATATTATAATACTGTATTTTGCAAACTATTCATAATATGTAATGTAACTTAAAATTTTCAGTACTTTTACATAAGTTGTTTCTACCGGATTATATTATAATATAGAAATATTTTTAGAAGTATTAACAGTAATATTTTGTTAAGTGTTAGTTGTTGTTAATCTATATTATAAATTATCCTTTTCTCTAAATATTCATAGCAGTATTTAAAATATACTGGCTGTGGCTCACGGTCGGCGGCGGCTTGTGCTTTAAATTAAAAAAAGTAAAAATCTAATATGTTAAGAAAAGAATACTCTATTTAGTTATAAGCAATTATTTTATGTTTTATACCAAATAAATCGTTTTTACCGCTGGTCTTTCATTACCTACCAACAACTGTCAGCTGTCAAATGTCAAAGTAAATACTGGCAGTTGTCTTTTGTCTATGAAAAAAAAAAGAAATTGTCTCTATTGAGATAGTTTCTAGAGAATGTTAAAAATGTTGTCCTCTACATGACGATACACGCACTCGTACCTACGATATTACTTTATATTCATTATTTAACCTAACCATATACATTATCATGCAGGCATAGCCCTTATAAGACAAATAACAGGTACATTGTAAATTCTCAGGATTTGTCAGACGTATGAATTACAATATTATGATCCTTATAATGATATAGTTTAGTTTTCAACATCCGTCACTCATGCCTTTAAAACGTAAACAGCTAATGTTTATGAAGATTTATATCTTTACATATTTGAACCATTTATTGCGATCAGTTCACATACATATATCTCACTAACATTACCATAAAGACAGACAGCTCTTTGTAATTGACAGGCAGACCTACATATTGTTACAAAAACATATTTCTAAACACATCTTTTATTAAATAGAATCTTATTAATAGTGTTATAGACATCAGCTATTTAATTCGTTATATTTTATATTTACTTAATTATTATAATTAATTAATATTAAATTATATTTAAAATATTTTAAAATAAATTAGCGTTGTTTCCGAACGGGTTTTGTATTATCTTTCCAATTCACTTCTGTCACTCGAGTGTTTTATTGTTTTGTATATTAAGTGCTATTTATTACAGTTATAAATTATTTGCATAACTACATACCCAATATTTAATTAATGTTAAACTTATATTCAATATTTAATAATATAACAGAATGTATTATTTCTTTATTATTGTCAGTGCGGATACTTGTATTTAAAAGCGGTGTAATGGTGAAATCGGGGTTGAATTGTATTCAGGCGGTGATAATAACGTTTTGCCATAACGATCAACAAGTGCTGTTTCGTCATATAAGTATTGTCTCTATAGTATTATTGTCGTACTTGCGAATAATTTCACTACTATTACAATAGTGATTATTACTTCGGTTGTAAAACAAAGTTATTCAAGACTTTAATAACGTAAACAGAACTACAATTACTTATGAAAATGCATAATATTATTTTAAATGTGCACTATATTATAGATTAAACATGTATTGAGAGAATATAAAAAAATTTACGACGTATTTATTGAAACATCTAAAATTAAATGTATTTTATTTCCTCTATAGTTAACTTAGAAATAATAAACTTAACATAATACTCAATGCCATCAACACGACAGCGTGTTCAGGCGGTCTGTGCCGCAAAGACACAAGGTCGATATTAAAAAGTGTCAGATGTGTTTGAAATTTTTCAGTACATTTTTTCCAAAACGAGGCCAGATATTCTATTCAAATTTTTAGAACATAATCTTTAAGGGATAAAATACAGTTTTTTTTTTTTTTTTTTTTTTTAATTACACATTCGACAAAAGTAATATCTGTTAAACTGTATCCCGTAAGTCAAACCTTCGGAAACCTATCTTCTATCAATATAACTTTTGCAAACCTGTAACCTAACTTTAACACCTTACTTCTCTCGACCTGTTTAACGGACACTTACTTTCGTAACCAAACTTTCAGCGACATAACTTTCTGCAATCGCCCTTTTAGAAACCAAACTTCAAGAAACTTAATTTTCGGTCACCTACCTTTATAAACCAAGTTTCCGGTGACATAACTTGCGGAAAACTAACATTTCCCAACTTTACTTTTCTAAACTTAACATACGGAAACCTAACTTCTCGAAACCTAACTTCTCGCAACCTAACTTACAGAAACCTAACTTCTCGCAACCTAACTTACGGAAACCTAACTTCTCACAACCTAACTTACGGAAACCTAACTTCTCGCAACCTAACTTCTCGCAACCTAACTTCTCGCAACCTAACTTACAGAAACCTAACTTCTCGCAACCTAACTTACGGAAACCTAACTTTTCGCAACCTAACTTACAGAAACCTAACTTCTCGCAACCTAACTTACGGAAACCTAACTTCTCGCAACCTAACTAACGGAAACCTAACTCCTGGCAACCTAACTTCTCGCAACCTAACTTCTCGCAACCTAACTTCTCGCAACCTAACTTACGGAAACCTAACTTCTCGCAACCTAACTTCTCGCAACCTAACTTACAGAAACCTAACTTCTCGCAACCTAACCTACGGAAACCTAACTTTTGGAAACCTAACTTTTCGCAACCTCACTTTTCGCAACTTAACTTTCGGAAACCTAACTTTCAGGAACCTAAATTTCTGAAACCTAATTTTCCGCAACCTAACTTACGAAATCTTAAATTTTCGCAAGCTAACTTTCGGAAACCTAACTTACAAGAACCTAACTTTCCGCAACCTAACCTACGGAAACCTAACTTTTTCGCAACCTAACAAATGGAAACATAACTTTTCGCAACCTAACTTACGGAAACCTAACTTTTCACAACCTAACTTTCGGAAACCTAACTTTCCGCGACCTAACTAACCTAACTTGTTGTTCGGGTTAGGTTCGGGTTAGGTTCGGGTTAGGTTCGGGTTAGGTTCGGGTTAGGTTAGGTTAGGTTCGGGTTAGGTTCGGGTTAGGTTCGGGTTAGGTTCGGGTTAGGTTAGGTTAGGTTAGGTTAGGTTAGGTTAGGTTAGGTTAGGTTAGGTTAGGTTAGGTTAGGTTAGGTTAGGTTAGGTTAGGTTAGGTTAGGTTAGGTTAGGTTAGGTTAGGTTAGGTTAGGTTAGGTTAGGTTAGGTTAGGTTAGGTTAGGTTAGGTTAGGTTAGGTTAGGTTAGGTTAGGTTAGGTTAGGTTAGGTTAGGTTAGGTTAGGTTAGGTTAGGTTAGGTTAGGTTAGGTTAGGTTAGGTTAGGTTAGGTTAGGTTAGGTTAGGTTAGGTTAGGTTAGGTTAGGTTAGGTTAGGTTAGGTTTTTTTTTTTTTTTTTTTTAATTTTTCAGCCGAATTTCCTCTGACATATAGGTCAGAGACCTTTTTTACAGTTTTATTTTATTTACATGATAATAAAGACCAAGGAATTTAGTTTATTTACATTATTTTTATTTACTATACTTATTTACTATTGGAGGAGCTAATTTTACTTATAGTGTTTACAATTTTATTTTTACAGTGTTATACTTTTTCTAAAATACAGTTTTATTTATGTTTCCATTTTATTGCTATTCATTTTCTTTAATTTTGTCGTTTTACATTTTTATTGGTTTCAATTTATTTACTTTGTATGTTACTAAGGTTTTTACTTAATTTCTATCTTATACATTTGGTTTTGTCATTGATATTTACTTAGTATTGGTTTGAAGAAAAGATTTTTACATGTGTTATCTATATTTTGAATTGCAAAGTTTGTGTCAGGCATAGGATATTCTTAATAATTTTACTCTTAATTTTACTTATGCTATATTTTCTTATGTACTATACTTATATTGGTAATCAATATGAGTTAGTACTAATTCCTTACATATTATGTTATTCACTAGTTTAAGTACTGAATGTCATATTTCTTAATTTTTTTTTTTTTTTTTTTTTTTTTTTTTTTTTTTTTTTTTTTTTTTTTTTTTTTTTTTTTCTCAGTACTATTTGTTGTTTGCTTAATTAACTTCTTAGACTATTGTTGGTTGTGGTTTTCTACTGATTTAACTCTGTCCGGAAAAATTTAATTTTGCCGTGCAGGTTTGCAGTGAAGTGGAATTTGCTTTTCCGACTCGTGCTATCGGGGTAAGATTTTCTTGCTCCGTGGTATAGTCATTATACCATGCGTTGTTTGGAGTCTGATGCTTTTTATTTCGTAGGGTGGATTTTAGTAGTATGCAACACTGGATCGCGCAAGTGCGTCCCATTTTTTCCGCACTGGGCAGTGCATATCGAAGCTATTGTGATTTGCCTTTGCGCTTTTTGCTTGCAGGCAGTTCTTGCACGTAGGCTCCTCACCTGCCTGCAGGCTGGGGCATTCGTTGCGCATGTGGGGGCCAGAACAATGGCTACACAGATCCACACTTTCTGTGCACCATTTCTTGCCATGTCCGAAGGCTAGGCAGCGAGAGCACTGCACCAGTGGGGAAAGGTCAAAGACTGGGACCCTCTGGAGATCCACGTATACTTTTCCCGCAGAGGTTAAAGCTTGCCAAACTTGCGGGGAGACTTCTAGCACTACGTGGGTCTCCATTGGGTTTCTTGCTTTCCTACGATGCCTGACTTTCATACGATAGTTTTCGCTATTGATGTTTTTAAAAAGCTCCTCGTTTTGTCCATTAATTGCATGTGTTAATTCCTTATCCGTGATGCTTGCTTGTAGGTTCCTTATTATTACTAGAGGGTCTTTATTCTCCTTCACTTCCACTTTTAGTTTATCTTTTTCTAGTTTTTCTTTTATCATGTCAATTTCTTCCTTATTTTCACTTCCAAGGAGCACTCTTTGGTCCTTCACTTTTCTTAGTTTTGTTATGTGTAGTCTATTTTTTGTTGCGTCTAATGAGTGTCTAACTTTTGTCAAGACGTCCTCACTAGTGTCAATACTGTCATCACTGCCTATTATAAGGCAGTGGGTTTTCTTGTATTTTTCGTTTGTGACCTCCGCATATGTTTTCTGTGTTATAGGATTTTCTAGTTCTATTGTGCTGCTTATTTTAGGTACTTCTTTAAATTGTTGTATATCTTGTCTAAGGTCTTCAATTGTTTTAGTTATATTTTTAGGGTCTTCTATTATTAATTTGATGTCTTCCTTTATTTCTTCTATTGTTTTTTCAAAAGTTTTTGGTTCTTTTTGAATTTGTTTAATTTCTTCTCTTAATTCTGAAATTTCTCTTTGTGTTTTAGTTGTATTTAAATTTTGAATTTTTATTTCTTCTGTCAATTTTTCTAATTTGTCATTTATTTGTTGCGTATTATCATTTTGCTTCGGTGAGACTACTTCTTTAGGTTTATTTATTATGTTTTCATGAATGATCCTTGAAAGTTCGAATTTTTCATTGTTGAGTTGTAGTACCAAATCGTATAATCCTTGAAGACTTGTTGTTATTGCGTCCTTTATGGATTTCTTTAAGTTTCCTGATAGCTTCATGTTTGATTCGGCCTTCTTTAAGAGGTTTTCTGCTGTCTTTAGGCGGTTTTCAGGTGTTGATGGGAGGTCTACTTTTTTAGTTATGCTGTCTTGACTCGTTCTGATCGTTGTCTCTTTGGTTATTGATGTGGACGGCTCCATGTCCGTGGAGGATCTAGATTTTTTCGGTGTGCGAAGCATTGTAAGAGGTAAATTCGGTCCTCGTCAATGTCAATATAAAATGTGTTATTGTTCCCCAAGTGTAAAGAGCTCAGGGAAGTCGCTTTGTATATATTTATATAAGTATATCTATTCTACTTACGTCTATGTTAAATCTAAGTTTATTAAGTAGAACCAAATTATTATTTTTTGCCAATGGTTGCTAATATTTAAGGAATTTTTGGATTTTTGGGGTAAGGGAAGGGAAAATGATGGGATAGTTGAAATCTAATGATTAGGTATTGTAGGGCAGCTCGAGACCTTTAAAATGAGCCCAAACTCGGGGTTCTTTGGTCAATTTTTTGCTAAGTTGGGCAAGTTTTTAATATTTAAGGGTTTATATGGGTTATTTAAAGTGATTTTGGAAATTTTAATTTTGCATAGGGTCTCTTGTAAGTCAGTCTGTAACATATATTTTTTCCGCGAAAATCGTAGGACAGTATTTTTTTATAATGGTGTTTTTAAGGATTTATATAAAGATAGGGGTTTGTTAAAAATTTTTTGTTGGGGTTATTAGATGCGGTTTTTTAGCGGCTATCGCCTGACGCTTATTTTATTAAAATCGGTCAAGTGGTTTTGGAGATATTCGAGTTTTTTATAGAGGGGGGGTGGTGGGCGTGGGCGAGGGGGGGGGGGGAGGGGAGGTCTCGTGGGGGTACTGTGGGGGTGTTGGGGGTGTTGGGGGTGTTTCGGGGGGTGGGGGGTGATCCAGAATCCACTGGAGTGGGCAAGATTTGTCCACCAGGGATCAAGATTTGGGGGTCTAAAGTTTTGGGAGGGGTAATGAAAATTTTCTAAGTGTTGTCCCCTATGGTACAGTGGTGTGTGATGTTATGGTTGTAAGTTCGAATTTAGTACATTTTAATTTATTGGCCGGGGGGACTTTGTGTTTAGAAGTGAAATTTTTTGTTGTTGAAAACTTTCTTGAAAACTTTTCTGAAAACTTTTCTGAAAACTTTCTTGAAAACTTTTCTGAAAAGTTTTCAAAATTAATTATTACTTGGGGACGTTGGGGGGTGTTGGGGGGTGTTGGGGGTGTTTAGGTGTTAGGGGGTTGGGTGTTGGGGGGTGTTGGGGGGTAAGGAGCAGGAGGCAGTTGGATATGTTACTATGTGGGAACCTGTACTTTAATCTTCGAGAGTGTTCGAGGAGGTGTGCGGGGTATGGGCGCGGGGTAAGGGGTGTTGTTTGTAAGAAAGTATCGCGTGATGCGGGGCGAGGGGTAAGGGGTTTCTTATTTGAGGGGAAGGTATTTGGTATGGATAGATAAGGGGTGAGGGGTAGGGGGTAGGGGGGTACACAGGGAGTTAGCAACAGCAAAAAAGTTACAAGTAATGTACCCTATGGTACAATAGTTAATGTCAATTTTTGCGGGTTCGATTTTACTTATAGATTTCAACT